>OX451737.1:664445620-665045620 GCA_948472305.1 Vicia faba
ATGTGTAAGAGTCATCAACCGTTGTGACCATCTCAAACCCCGCTCATTCTTCAGGACTGATTGGGGAAGGTGCGAAATAAACCACCTTCCCAGAAGAGGAGTGCAACACATAAGGACACCTCTTTTTCTCATGGTTCGAGTGTAACATGAGTGAAGGATGTCCCCCAGCAATGTAGGTATAGGATTCCTGGACATAAAGATCTGAACGGCACTGATATCAATAAGCTGATCTGGATTAGGGAACAATACCAAACCATAAACAAGGAGGGCCACAACCTCTTCAAAAGCTTGCAAGTCAAGAGAGTTCCAACATTCAAGGGCTTTCTCAAACAGAAACCTGGCTAAGAACCCTTTGACGCCGCTTCTAACTTCCCAATGTCCCTTGAGGTCAGATGACTGTAGGTGCAAGGCTTTAGCAATCTCTTCAAGCTTAGGTTCCCTTTCTGTGCCGTTGAAAGGCAGCTGATCAAGGATAGGGACCTTCAGGAGCCGGGAGAACTCCTCCAATGTAGGTACCAACTGATAGTCCAAGAAGGTAAAACAGTGATGCAGAGGATCGAAGAACTGGAACAGGACCTTTATCATATCTTCCTCAATGTTGGTGTTGACCAAGCTGATGAGGCTTCCATGTCTGTCACTGAATGAAGAGTTCTCGGGAATCCTGGATATAAGCTCCTTAAGCTGAGGAGGGATCCTTACAAGATTGACCTGAATTGTCTTTCTACGAGCGGTTTCCATGTCCTACAAAACAAGAACAAAGATGAAAATTCGAACCCCTGAAATGGTTAGTCAATGCATATGATGCTGGATGATGTCATGATGCTATGATTAAACACACCACAGATATGTACAAAGACAAACATGTAAGGCACACAAGGCACACAAGACAAGCCCTTAAGGTTTAAGGCCAGCATGGGGTCTGGGTAGTACCCTCTTGAGTTGGTGGGTTCAACCTGTCCTAATCAAAGTAACCGGGTTCTAAGGTTCCCAATATCACGGGATTGCTTTCATTGTTCATCGTTTCGATTTAGCCACTGAACTGGCGACCGAAATATTCCAGGAAAGCAACCCTCAATTGAGCGTAGTATCGAGTATCAACCAACCTCGGACTGCACCAAAGTCAGTTATCTCACTACCCTAAAGAGGCCAAGATAGTTCAATTAAGGTTCCTAAGGTCTGTTGATGCTTCACGACACCACGCGGAGGCCCCGTACTCTCCTTGACTGAACTCAAGGGTTACCGGTACACACCAAAGTGCCACATCAACGTAGCAGACTGTTTCAACCGTGTCGGTATACCCCGCACAGTTCCCTCACAGCCTTGTTGCTACTTTCTAAGAAGGTATCCCCAGATCCGGGTTAGGATCTATAGAACTCCCAAGCAACCCACAATTTAAAGCACACAAGGAAAACAATTGAAAACATAGTTATAAGCTAGCCCTAAGGTACACCTCACTTTAAGTGTCCCCAGCAGAGTCGCCAGTTCTGTGATCGGTGGATCTGGAACTGACTGTTTAACGCTGGTTCGCAAAATGTCGCGGAAGCAAGAGTCGCCACCGTCTTTTATTTTCTCCAATTGGAAAGGACAAAAGCACAGAAAAATTCCTTTAAAGAGATCGCTCTCGGTTCGGGAGGTAGGTTATAGAAAGGGAAGGTGTTAGCACCCTTTCTATCCATGGTTATCCATGGGCTCTTAGATACTTGCTCATTTGTGTTTTCCAAATTGTTTTGCGTGCTTTTCAATGTGGGTTTAAAAGTTTCTTTTGAAAAATTTCAGATCGACTCATACGTCAGAGTGTTTGAAAAGTTTGCTTTGAAAGCTTTTGAAAATGTGTCAATGTGAAAAGTCTTTTGATTTGTTTGAAATTAGAGCAAGTATCCTTGAGAACCTACCTACCCTAAGGAATTCGTCTGTGTAAGAGTCCTTAAAAGTAATGCCATCCCACCATTGAGAGGTAGATAGCATCACCGTTGGAGGTGTTCGGGTCAATTCGATTTTAGGGACATGGTGATCACCAGAGCAATGGGAAGACACCTTAGAAGCTACCCTCATGCCAGGTTCCCGGATCATGAGGACTTACTAAGACGTTTTCTACTCGACGACCACCTTTCGAAAGGCAACAGTGAGGCGTACCCTAGGGGTGGTGTGTGCGAATTGTGTGTCATGTTTCAGTTATTTATTTGTCTTTTGTCATGTCATTATGATCTACGCTTGATTTTATTTTAAGTCCATTCATTCTTGCATGCATATTTAACAGTTATAAATTGCGAGGAAATAAAGCTAAACTATTACAAATAGCGCGGGTCCACATCGCCAAAATTAAACCGGACCCGATTTAGCGAAAAAATAAATAATGCGAAGAAATAAAGTGCGAAAAGTAAATTACATAGCTTTGGGAGATTTACATAATTATATAAACGATAAAAATAAATGCGCAAATTAAACAATTAAAACGAAACTAGGGCGTTGGACCCTTTTTGCAAATAATTAAAATTAATGATGAATTACAAATTAAATGATTAAATGTTTTTGGTATTTTGTGTTTTTTTAGATTTAATAGGAAAAAAAAGTTAATTAAAATTAAATTAAGAAGCAAACCCTAATTCTAATATTTTTTATTTTTATTGTGAAAGAATTAAAATATGACCTAAATTAAACCTAATTCATTTATGTACAATTTAAATAGGAAAATAAATAAATAAATAAATATAATTGTGGAAGAAAAAAGGGAAAAATTAAAAAAGGAGGAAAATGTTTATTAACCCTAAATTCTATTTTTTTGGATTTTTATTAAAAAAAGATTAAAATTATAACCTAATTAAACTAAATATTTATATATAATTTATTTATGAAAATAATTATAATAAAATAAATATTACATTTTTTCTATTTTTCTGATTTTTGTGTGTTTCTGTATTTTAAAAATAATTAATTAAATAAGCATAATTAAATAAAAGAAAAGAAAAGTTAAAGAAAGAATAAAAATAATAATAAGGCAAACCAGGGTGGGGTGTTGCCCCAAATAAGGAGGTATAAGCCTGGTAATTCAAGCCCATTTATGTGGAATTCCTTGACTTTTTGGATCGTATGCTAGCGCCTTGACTTGCTGTATGATACGCATTGAATCTTGACCATTGATTTGCTGCCCTTTGGACGCGTGGATGGTGGTGGCTGAGTGCGTATAGTGAACCTTAATATTAGGCCTGCATGCAATTATCAAAGGAAAAAGAATATGAACTTGTTGAAGACCTGGGAATCGAACCCAGGTCTTGTGGATTATCCATGCCCTCGCCTGCCATCTGTGCCACTTGCCTTTTATCTAACATATAATAACGTTTAAACAATATAAAAGAAAAAAGTGAAAGTTAGTGGAGGAAGCGCGCCAAATTTGAAACGGCCATTCAGATGGTGCCATGTACTCATCTTCTTCGCCTGGTCTATCTCCTGAAAATATAAAAGAAATTAGCGGGGGTTCTGAACCCCCTCAATATATGCTCGTTTTGAAAATAGCGATTAGCACGCCTTAGTTCAGAAATTTGGCGCGAGCATCTCATCTCCTTCGTCCAAGCTTCCTGGTCATGATCATGGTATTATCGTGTTTCAATTTTTCCTCTTCTCAAAAACCCCAATTCAAGAAGCTGCAAACCCTAAAAGCTACGCATGGTGAAACACGATATACAAGGTAATAACACAATTAAGTATAACAGTTAGCTCACAAACTTTACCAGGAACATGAATGCATAAACAAAATTCATAAATAACACGTATAATGGGATGTATGATTATGCAATTTGTTCGATGCAGTTGCGGCTCTAGGCACCAATTCCTTACGCGTTTGTGGTGGGTATTAATTGGAACGTGTTCAGGAATGCACAAAGAAACTATTGAGACACGAATGGAGCTTTGAATCAGTCTCTAGGGTGGATTTCAGAATTGAATTTTTCAAGCAATTTTCCAAGTTTGAGTATTGGTTTGCTGCGCAGTTTTCAGTCTTGGATGCTTAGGGTTGTGATGCTGTGTATGTATAGAGTGATTTAGGTTAACAAAACTACACAAAATCTCAAGCATTGATGATTTTCACATATTTGATTTTACAAGATCTTTTTGAATATTTTTTTATGGTTTTTGTGCCAAATCTGATCAATTATCATCAAATCCTTCCCTATTAGCATGTGCACGAGTTATAGAGTCCAAAGCATGCATAAAAAGATTTTTTAGGTTAAGGTTTATATTTTTCATGAATTAAAATGATTTAAATGAATATAAATTAATATTAATTCAAATAAATAATTAAAAAATATGAGAATACTTCCCCTTGGGCCTAGTGGTCGTGCATAGGCTTGGCATGAAGAAATTTGGAAGATAATTGGGCCCATTTGCATTTTTAGGCCTTTTGCATCATTGTTGACTTTCAAAAATTTCCAAAAATTTCCCAACTTCCACAAGGCATAACTTGGTCAATTTTTAAGCTTTTCACATGTTCTTGGACATTTTGGAAAGGTCTTTGAGTCCTTTAACCAATGCCTTTGGTCCCATGTCATTTTGATTTACCAATCTCAAGTTATGGCCTTTGACTTAAAGTCACTTTTTGTTGACTTTTGAAAATGACCTATAATGTTGAAATTGATAACTTTTTGTGAGAGCATTTCTTGGACTTGGAACATGAAGATGAATTGTAGGAAATGCTTTTCTCTTCAAAATGAGCTTTGGATGGAATTTTTCTGATAATCCATGTGAAAGTTATGCCCTGGTCAATTTCAGTTGACTTTTTCAGCTGTCCAAATATAGTAACTTTTGCATCTTTGCTGATTTCTGAGCCAAATTTTGAGAATCATGATCAAGCATTGATCAAATGATGTTTGTGGCTTCAAAATGATATGTTGACCAAAAATTTGAACTTTTGACTGTCAAATGACCATTTTGCCCCTACAGTTGACTGTAGTGCAATCTAGGGTTTTTGACTGTGCAATTTTGAGCTGAATGCCTTGAAACTTGATATGAGGATGCTTGACCATCTTTTTAAGCATATGAGATTTGATTGGGCCTTTGAAAAGTTCATTTGCTTGACTAGAACTCAAACCCTAGTTTTGACTGTATAGGAGACAGTTGAGCTGCACAACCCTTGGGGAATTTTGTGATCTTGATTTTGACAATTCTTGATGAATATGGGAGGGCAAATTTTGGGGTACAACAACCATATCCATGTAGCTTCCACTTTTGTCCACATACATGGACGTGCCAACCAAGAATAGGAAGAAGCACCTCATGGCACACTCCATATGGTAGGTAACTCAGAAATCATTGGTGTCCGGGTGTTTGGATGTGTCCAAGTTTTTTCATACAATCCCGGCAACCAAGAAAACTTGGCATGTGCACCCCTGGCGCTTCTACACTGCTCAAAGGCTTCATCATATTCAGATCCCAAATAAGTCACCATCATATCAATGGCATAAGTCCTACTGATCTTAGAATGATCAAGCAACCTTCCTCTGATAGGAAGGTGTATGAGGCATACTACATCATCTAGTGTAATATTTAAATCACCAACAGGGAGGTGTAAAGATGATGTCTCACTATGCCATCTGTCAGAAAATGCAGTATGCATACCACTAATGATGTTGGTGTACCCGGAAGCACAAATACCTGTAAGCCTAGAGATTTGGAGTATATCTTAGAACCAGGCTTCCGCAGGATGATAAATATGTGAATCTTTCTTGCATGATTCACACATTTCAGATAGTCACGCTCCTATTGAAAATAAAATATAACATGATCAGTTAAGTTAAATTTGGATACAAAATAAAAATAGTGGAAGTTAAAAATTATACCTCTCCTTACCACACATGTAGAGATATAGTTCTCTAAAGTATATGAGTAAAGACGTGTCAGTGGGCCCTTCTGGAAACTGGTCTTCAAGGGAGGTATTCTTAGCAACTGGGACCTGGGGTGCAAATAGGGCATCCTTATCATGGATCGCACAACTCTGAGATTCAGACCCCCGTGAAAGTCGACTCCTAGAGGCTGACGCCTCCCTATTGTGAGGCGGAGAGGGGCGACTTTAGCCTGCTCGTGTTGACGAGCTCTCTCGCGATGAGCAAAGGTAATTAGTGTGGATCTCCTGAGTCTTATCCTTCCTTGATTTCCTTGGTTTTCAGTCATATTATGAAGGTAAAAAAACATAATAAGTTATGAGGAAGGAAAGAGTTCGGATATGCATATACGAAAACCTGAAACGTAACAGTTCAGATATGCATATCCGAAAAAAAGTTGTGTACTTCAACGGCAGAAATATTTCTGCCACTTCCATAACATCCAAACTCATCCAAATAATATAAACATAGTCTTAAAACTTGTAAACTAACCTATTTGAGTTATCTAATGCATTAAAACTAACCTATTTGAGTTAATAAATTAATCAAACATCAAAATAAGCTAAATGAAAAATTTACTCAAAAATGTGTTGGTGAGGGTGTAAGAGCTCTGATGTTGAATGCAGTAGGTACAACGAGTTGGAAATGGTAAGAAACAAGTAAATACAGCTTTAAAACTTGATATTGAGTGGGAACTTGAGATGGGTATATTGAGGTAGAGAGAAAGTGTATTTCCTGAAAATGAAGAAGGAGAAGAGGGAGGGTCTGGCACAAGTAATTAAATATGCTCACCTAGTTCGGAGATGCATCTCTGAATTAGTTTTTTGAATTAAAAAAATGTGAATTAGGAGATACATCTCCGAACACACCCTTAAAATATCTTTGGTTGTGCATCTCCGAATTTTCACTACAACAAATAACGTATTTCATGACGAAGCTTTCACGTTATACAGAAGAAAAAAACGAGGTATTAAGCTTAGGCGCGCCATGTTTTATATTTTTATAATTATAAAAATAATAACTTACCTCAGTTTCTAATATATCTGACGGGTAAAACTAATATGGACGCGCTTCGAGTCAAAACTTTTGCAGTTTATGTTTTATTTTGATAATAATTGTAAACTAAAATAACTAACCCTTTGGTCTTTTGATATAACCGAGGGATCAACTAATCATATTTCATTATAAAATCAAAAATATTTTACCCTAATCCTTACTTATTTGTAACCGTCCTAAACTCGCAAGCATCATTCTTTGGGATAGATTGCAAGACAGAAAAAACCTTCAATGTTCTTATAAAACAAAATATTTTTGCTGCCCTTGCAATCTATCTCATGTAATGGTGTTGATGTTGTTGTTGTTGTTGTATTTTTGCTCATTTGATAGATTGCAAGTGCCGAAAATCATTCTTGATTCAAGGGGACAATGAAGGAAGTTCTCTTCTCTTTTTAAAAGTTACACAATGAAGCGAGCTTAACTAATCGGATGATGGATATCAGCAAAGATATGCATTCAAAAGGGTAGAGATTTGTTTTAAATAATTTATTTTAATATTTTTGTGTAAACAATATAATTTCCAAAAAAAAAATACTTTTCACCTTGTTTTTTATTTTAAAAAATGAGGTGATAGCTAAAATCAAAAGATTTTATACATCGGTTTTATGATAAAATTGAGGGGTAAAGTAATAATATTTTACTATAAATACCTTTGTTAAACAGATTTTACCCTAATTCTAACTAATGCGTAGCCGCACCTGATCGAGGAAATATTTACCATTGTCCATTGCCATAAAATTTGTTGATCTAGAAATGCTTAAGAACATAACAATGAGATGGATTGCAAGTGCAGAAAATAAAATAACTTATCCGAAGTTGGATAAGTTATGGAATGCTTTTTGAATATGCAACATAAAGGTATGCAACAAATTTTGAATTCCACCAAAGATTTGTTGTTAAAAACACTTTATCCTTAGATTTTGTCTACCAAATTCATTCTCTAGAACATTCAATGTTCATATTTTAAAAATAATGATGATTGATATTTGTGTGTGATTTACTATTAAGTTTTAGAACTAGACTGAATAAAGGCTATGCTTTTGTTAATTTCACTAAGCCTAAATCAAAAGTGGGAATTTGTTGTAATATGGTGTTTTAATATTCTTTGTAAACAATGTAACATTAAAAAAATAATCTTGCACCTCAGTGTTCCTAAAAACCAATGAGATGTTTTTGCGTTAAAGTTGAGGATATTTGTCACCGTTTTTAATCAAATTTTTGTCGTTCATTTCATGCTTATCAACGCTTAAGACACTACCATTAGTGATCCACGTGAAATATAGGTTAACTTCCATTATAAAATATTACGAATATAAAAAATTGATAATGAAACATCATGAAGTGCTTGAAACTATCTTCCACTTTAAGATATGCAAGAGTCTTTGTCATAAAGAGTTCTCTATGATGGATTGCAAGAGCGGAAAATTATTTGGGTTTAAGGTTTATGTACTCAAATATTTATTTAAGTAGAAAATTATTTATTTATCTAACCATTTTTTATCTAACTCTTTTTTTGTTGATATCAGAAACAAAAGGAAAAACCATTAAAAAAAATATTGTTTCCCAACATTTGATCTTCTCGGGATATTAAGGATTTGAAGATCCAACATATGACCTTTATAACTTAATTTTTATTTTGATATTACATGTAAACAATGTAACAAGTTTAATATTCTGGGTAAATATTGTATTTTGTAAATAAATTATTTTATTAATCTTCTTTGTGAACAATGTAACCAGTTTAAATTAAAAAAGTACTAATAATTTACTTCTCGATTTTATTGATAATCCGAGATACACTATTATTATAAATAATAAAAATGCAGTTGATGGAGTTCGAACTCATGTGTAATTAAAATACTCTTCGATTTTAAACATCGAGGTACTAAATCTATACTTTTTATGATGGTATTATTTATTTTGTTTCTGTATCTGAGGTAAAATGCATTTTGTGTTCGACGTTAAAAAAAAAATTTGTAATATTATTTATCATAGAAAAATAATTTTTAATATATCTGAAGATGTATTTTAAAAAATATGAGATATTTAAAAATTTCACACGTATGAAAGGATGAAATGAGAAATTCTCGATATGTCTACCATATCCCTTTTTATTTTAAGGATTTCGCAAAATAGACTTAACGTGTGTTTGACATATTAAAAGAATATTTTTTTTCAACTATCTATAATGATATATATTGCATTATTGCGAAAAAAAGAAAATTGTATTCTTTAAGCATATTTTCATAAGATAACCTCAAATATTCCATCTTCCTTTTTATTCAATAAAATAAAAAGAGAAATATTTATATTTCTTTCTTTCCATCTTTAATTCAACCACGACATTTTATTTACTTTTTATTCACTTTTATGTCTATAATACTTTCTTTTTTAATTATTTCAATTCATGTAAAATTGATTTCTTAATTCTATATATTGCTACTCTTTTTGAGTAAAAAATAATGATTAATTATGTTTCTTTATGAAATGGATTTCTCATTATAATTAATAATTTTTTTACTTGGTTCAATTATCTAGCGAAGGTGAAATTATTATTTATAATAGTGTCACTGGTGTCTATTTTACCATTCTTTGGAATTGTGAACCATTTTGTTACTAGTTACAATATGAAATTCTTATATTAAGCTAACATCTCTTGGTCCATTAATCAATTAAAGTTAAATTTTAGTCAACTAATTTAAAATGTAATTCAAGTAATGTAACTTTATTAATTAAGTAAATAATTGGATACAATGTATGATGACATTTTTGCCAATATTAAATTTTCACATAAAATATTCAAATTTATTATATGATCAATTGTTAATTCATCAGAATAAAGAAGAAAACTGGAAAATATCATGCAATAAGTAAGTACTATATTTCAAGAATAAAAAATACACGCATTTAGAAATTATCATTATTTTAATATAAAACAAATTAATATTTTTAAAGTATACTCAATATAAATAACTGTTATGATAGTATAATATATTCTTAAAATTATTAATTATTTCAAAAACATGTTATTTAATCTTTACTCAACAAATTGAAGCATTGGCCGATGAATTCAAGAGAATAAAAACTTCATTTGAATGAATAGTTATTTAATAAGTACTGTATTGATTTGATATTAAATTTTCAACATGTCATAATAAGAGGATTGCATATAATTCTTTTATTGAAATCTATTAACAAGCAAAAATAGATTATTCACATATTTAATTTGAAATATATATATATATATATATATATATATATATATATATATATATATATATATATATATATATATATATATATATATATATATATATATATATATATATATATATATATATAATTGTTAAAAAATCTACAATAATGGTTTAATATTTTCTTAAAAAAATATTATAGAATACAAAATAAAATTATAAACATAAAAAAAATTATAAAAAGATTTTTAAAAAAAAACTACAATAATTATAACTTATATTAAGTGCAACAAAGTATACGAAAATAATTTAAAGTTGAAAAATAATTATAATAATTTGATAGAAGAAATAAAGAAAAATCACATTAAAAAAATAGAAACACGAAAGAAAATGAGTAATTTTAAAATATTAAAATAAAATCGAAAATTTTTTAGTAAATATAATAATTTTTAAATATTATTTTTTCTTCCTTCTCATTCTCTCTAACTACTCTTAATCAAAAAGACTTTTAAAAATAAATAAATAAAATATTACGGATTTAAAATAACATTTTATAGTTGATTGTTCATACACAATTATCAATTGAATTAATTTAATGAAATATATTTATGATATAATTTAACAAGTAATTTACATTATTGTATAATAGTTGGCTATTTAATAATATTTTAACTTGAAAAAACAACTCTTGTAGATTTAAAATTTATCACAATATGTCTCCATTTGTTAGTTTAAAATTTTCTATAAAAAAATATTATAGAATATAAAATTAAATTATAAACATAAAAAAAAGTTATAGAAAGATTTTTAAAAAAACTACAGTAATTATAACTTATATTAAGTGCAACAAAATATATGAAAATAATTTAAAGTTGAAAAATAATTATAATAATTTGATGGAAGAAATAAACAAAAATCACATTAAAAAAATAAAAACACGAAAGAAAATGAGTAATTTTAAAATATTAAAATCAAATCAAATTTTTTTTAGTAAATATAATAATTTTTAAATAGTATATTTTATTACTTCTCTTTGTCTCTAACTACTCTTAATCAAAAAGACTTCTAAAAGTAAATAAATAAAATATTACAGATTCAAAATAACATCTTATAGTTGATTGTTCATACACAATTATCAATTGAATTAGTTTAATAAAATATATTTATGATATGATTTAACAAGTAATTTATATTATTGTATAATAGTTGCCTATTTAATAATATTTTCTAACTTGAAAAAACAACTCATAAATAAAAGGTTGTAGATTTAAAATTTATCACAATATGTCTCCATTCGTTAGTTTATATTATTAAAATATGATTAATTATTTTTGTTTCCTCTATTTTAATTGATTCACAAAATAATTTAGTATTTTAAATTTATATAATTTTGGTGTCTCTTATATTTTATATTTAAAATTGATGATATATATTTATTTTAAATGGTGTGAAACATGACAAATCATCGTATAAGAATATTTGTGAAATTTTAAATATATAAAAAAATTATACATTAATAAAAAATATCAATTTTCAATACAATAATATGAAAGAGACGTTAAAACAATTTGAATTTAAAATAAGAACATTAATTTTGTGAATCACCTAAAACACGAGAATTATATATATATATATATATATATATATATATATATATATATATATATATATATATATATATATATATATATATATATATATATATATATATATATATATATATATATATATATATATATATATATATATATATATATATATATATATATATATATATATATATATATATATATATATATATATATATATATATATATATATATATATATATATATATCGTGCTACTAAGAAATTTATGACACTCTTTTTACTTTTTTTTATTTTATCTTTTTTATTAGCTATATCTAATAGTCTAAATCAATTAATAAAAAGAATAATATAGACATTAGTAAAAAAATGGAAGTCTGGGACATTTTTTTTGTTTGGTTTTTTTAAAGTAAAAAAAACATTTTTATAAAACATTATTATTTTGGTTAAATATTATTTTTCGTTTTTTATCTATATTTTATTGTCTATTTTAGTTTCTTAACTTTTAAAAAGACCAATTTGATCTCTTGTTTTTTTCCCAACAGTGTCATATACGTCCTTTCCGTTTATTTCTTACTAGCGATGTCTATTTCTGCATGTGTGACATCCAACTTGACAGCATTGTCATCATCTTCTCCGTCTTCTCTAAGACTATTCTTACATATGAACCCTAAATCAAATTAGATCATAAACCTCCATAATTAGCATCCCTATAGCTTAAATCCATAAAATTGTTTATTGAATCGAAGGGAACAATGAGTTATGGGAGTTGTTCAATCCATAGCGAAAAGGGAGGAGTTTTGGAAGTTATGATTCGCAGGTGTATTCAAGTTTCAATATGCGATTCAGGCCCAATTGTCGTTGTGGGGACATTGGTGTTCTTCGAGAGCAATAGTTGTAAGAAGTTATGGAAAGCAATTATGAGAATGTTCACGCTTTAAGGTAAGCGTTCATACTTTAAGTCATTTATATTTCTCGAAATTTTTGTGGGAAAATGTTCGTTTATAGCCTTGTATTTTGGTTTGTTGATATATGCAAGGCTCTACACAAATTAGGTGTGGATCCTTTAATTGATTCTTTAAAGAAGTGGAAGATGAGAAGGATCACTTTAGGATGAAGCAAAAAAGAGAGGTTGGAAGTTGTGATACAGTGGGAGAACTGACTTGGGATGTTTTGCGTTTGATCGCAAATTGTTGCAGTTAGCAAGAGTCGCCACCGACTTTTCTTTTATCCAAAAGGAAAGGTGGAAAAGAACAAGAAATACCTTTGAGATTATTTCTTGAGTTCGGGGGGTAGATTATGAAAAGGGAAGGTGTTAGCACCCTTTTCATCCGTAGTTATCTACGGGCTCTTAATTGCTTGCTAGATCACTTGTTTTTGTTTGAAAATGTTCTTGTGGTGTGAGTTTTGAAAGTATTTTGAAAACATCTTTGTAATGGTTTTCGTTTCTATAAGAACGCGCACAAAGTGTTGTTTGGAAAATAGTTCAAAGAAGTGTTTGTGGAATGTGTTTTTGAAAGCGATTTTGAAAAGGTGTCTTTGTAATGGTTCTCGTTTCTATAAGAACGTGTACAAAGTGTTTGTCTTTTGAAAATGTTTCAAGATGAAAGTGTTGGTGTAAAAAATGTTTTTTTGTTGTGAGCAAGCGAGTAACTAGGAGCAACCTACCTACTCAAAAGGTCTTAAATATTCTTTTCCTCCTCCTTTAGATGTTGCTATCTTACCACTGATTTGGTAAGAAGCCCCATCATTGGATGTAAGGGACAGGCGTGGGTCACCGTATAGTCATAATAGCAATGTCGTGAGATATCTTAACATTTCTATTTGAGGGACTAAAATAATTTGAAAGGCAACATTTGTAGCGTCATCGAGGGACTATGATCTTATATTTTTCATTGTTTTTGCTAAGACATTCCACATGCATAACATGACCATTTTTTGTAAGGCAACAAAGTGGAGTTACACTAGGGGTGTAAGTGTGAAAGTGTGTTTGATTTACATGCATTGTTTATCTTGAATTAGGGTTTACTAATTATTGATTTTAGTCTTGCCATACAAACCCTAATTACTAACATTTATATGAAAGCAATAAATTGCAGAAAGTAAATATTTTATGCTATTACAATCATTAGGAGGAGGGAGTGTACAAATTTATAAATGGGGATTGCAAGAAATTAAAGTCCTAATTATCTATTACAACCCTATTGAAGTAAAGTACAAGAAATGTAAAATGGATTTGTTTTGTTTTTGTTAAGAGAAGAAAATAAGTTTGCTTAAGAAAATATTTTTGATCTTTTGGTTCTAAAAGAAATAAAATAAAATATGTGAATATAAAATATTTTTGGTGTTTTTGATTAATGAAAATAAAATTATGGTAAAAATAATAACAGTAAAGGAGTCAGAATCAGCGCATGGCTATGATACGAAACTCTGATTCTGGTGCACTGCAAGTTAGAAGGAAAATGTTAGTTAAAAAAGGGGAACGGTCAGAAGTTCTGGGTCTGGGTACGTTGAAGTCCTGAGGTTGCTGGGAACAAGGGAAAGTATAAAAGTTCTTATGAAACCGGCAGTCTAGAAGTTCTAGTGTTACTGGAAGGTCAGAAGTTCTGGTTGTTGAGGGAGTGTGGAAGTTCTGATGTAGTTAGAGAGAGTTTTGAAGTTCTGATGTATCTGGAGATCTAGAAGCTCTAGGTTTAATGGCAAAACTAGAAGTTCTGATAATGAGTATGTGAGGTTTCAATGCTGTTGGGAGGGAATATATAGAAGTTCTGGCCTAAGACCACTGTTTTGACAATAAATTAAAGGGATTGATCTAGAAGTTCTGGTTCAATTAATGGGATAAAAAGTCAGGAAATAAACATTAAAAAGGTTGTTTCTGGGGCTATAACCCAGGACCCTTAGCACTAATGTCTTATGCGCACACTCTCTATCACTGGGGCGGCTATACATCTGGTATTAGAAGCAAGAACGTAAACATATAACACAAAGTAAGTACTAATGATGAACTTCATTTCCATCCTCACACTAATCAGAGCATCTGCATCTTAGTCATTTCTCAACAAAATAGAAAATGCACACATAGCAGTTATGGAAGGTTTCATCATGGTTTCAGAAACATAAAAAAATCAAGACTGTAAATCAGAAACAAGCATGTATCTGCTAATCCTAATTTCCTTTAAGAAGTTCTGAACTGATATTCTCCCTACTTAGGCAGAAAATACATGAAACCTCATAATATGTACAACATCAGAACCAGGATGTCTACATTGTATTTTGGACATGCAAGTTTAACAATGCCTAAGTGATATGATGAGAGTCGGCAGAAGCTTACCTTGCAGCTGGAAAAGGTTCTGTGAACTAGAGCCTGGTTCTGACTGCTTGTAATATTCTGATCAGCTTCCTCACGTGCTCAGTAGGCTGGAACAACCTTTAACCTGGGCTATGAATGGCTGGAAAATTATGGAATAGCCAAGAAACAAAGTTCTGACTTTTTGAGGTGGAGACTGATGGAGAACGTGTTACAGTATGAAAATAGAAGTTAGGACAACTTCTAAATGTATATCAGAAGTTGTATGGATGATTTGGTCAAGACACACTTGAGGGAAATTGGAGTTCAAATGCAAGAATAAAAAACTAGCAGGTTTTGTATTTGTGTTTGCAGTTTCAGATTCCTGGAATTTTTAGCAAGGTTTCAAAGCTTTTTCTTTTCAATCTTCCGACCTCCTTGCAGTTGAAAATGGATTTCAATTTATAGGCAAAGATTTAGTAGCTTGGAGAGTTCAAGGGTACAACCATCATGCTAGGGCACTGACTTGTTCTTGAAGCAATTTAAATAAGTATGGTGGTTAGCAGCTTTTAGCCGTGCCTAAGCTGGAATTGTAAGCATGGATTAAGGAAAATTAACCTCAGAGGCAAAAGCAAAGCATGGGCCCAACATAAACTTGTACAAAAGTTTGCTTTTCAAGGACAATAATGGTACTTCTATCTCACACGTAGGAAAATCCTTTGGGTAAAAACTCAAAAGTGGTTGGGAGCATTAAATAATGATGAGATTTATCAAACCAGAAATCCTGCAATATGAGATTATGTATCATAGCTTAATTCTGGGTCAAAATTTCAGCATCAGCGTAACTTAGAATAAACATCCAACTTCTGATCTTTGAATCTCTTTGCTCCAGCATGTTTTGAGTGAGTTCTCACACTTTTTAGAAAGCTTATAACACGCTTTGTAAACCCTCTTTGAAATACTCTTTCAAATTCTGATTGGACTTACATGAAAATTGGCCCAAAAGTTCTAACTAAATCATGTTTTGGAAAGGTCCAGAATTTAGTGAATGTTTAAGTTTCAGGGACGTGTCTTTAAAGATGTATAACTTGAAATCCAAACATTTCTAGAAGAAGTTTTGTTCTTCAATGTTTTAGATCTCAATGAGACCTATAACTCTTGTGTTAGAATTTCTTCCAGAATCAACTTGCATCATGGTGAAAATCTGGCCAGAAGTTCTGAACTTATCATAGTTCTTAAACACTTAGAAAATTTTCCAAAGTAATTTTGAGAACTCTTGGAATTTTGACTTTTCCAAAGTAATTTTGACTTTTGATTTTCTTGATGAAACAAATTTCATATTACAACATGTCTTGATGAAATATGATTCTTCAAACTTGATTTTGATCCAAAAGTCAAAGTTTGACTTTTCAGTGTTCATTTTGACCATTTTTCCCTTGTCCCAATTCCAAACTTAAATTGATGTATCAGTGCTACAAACTTGAGCCATAGAAAACCTTGTGAGAAAAAAAATCTTGAGAAATGAGATGGAAAATTTTGGGGTACAACAGCTGCCACTGTTCAATCTTCTTAAACCTGAAGAGTTAGATTGGCGAGCTCGCCATTCGTGACTTGAAGGTGAAAGATGATTGAACACTAAAGTGCCCAGAAATTTGCATTTGATGATGTGATAGTTGACTGTGTAGGGAATGGGCTTAAAGATTCCATTTAGAGAAATGACGGAAAGTTGTTAGAGATGGGCTTATAGATGCCATTTGTAGAAATCATGGAAAATATCAGGATAAATCTTTTGGTTGATTTATACTAAAATAGTAGATGTCTTTTGCCTGTTTTAACTAGAAGAAATGAATCTAACTAGAGGAGGTCTTTAGTCACTTATCATTAACTGGAAGAAATGAATCTAACCAGAGGAGGTCTTTAGTTTCCTGTCATTAACTGGAAGAAATGAATCTAACCAGAGGAGGTCTTTGGTCGCCTGTTATTAACTGGAAGAAATAAATCTAACTAGAGGAGGTCTTTGGTCGCCTGTCATTAACTGGAAGAAATGAATCTAACCAGAGGAGGTCTTTAGTTTCCTGTGTAGGGCTGCTTCATGATGAGTCTGTGTGAAACTATATCTGGAAATGTATGAGAAGGAACCTGTGTAGGGTAACTTCATGATGAGTCAGTGTAAAACTTCATCTGGAAATGTATGAGAAGGAACCTGTGTAGGGTAACTTCAGTTGGTTGTGCAGATAATTGTCCTGTTTGGTTTTGAGGTATTAATCTCTGACCTGAGAAAGAAAGATAGTTTTCCTGGCTTGTTACAGGTGTTAATCTCCAATCTCTTCATGTAGATAGTTTTCCTGGCTTGTTATAGGTGTTAATCTACAATCAGTCATCCACAGATAGTTTTCCTGGCTAGTTACAGGTATTAATCGGGAACTTGAAAAAGTTGGTCGTTTGAGATAGATGTCATGTCTGGTTTCAGGTATTAATATTTGACTTGAGAAATAAAGATAGTTTTTCTGGCCTGGTATAGGTGTTAATCTTCAATCTCTTCATGTAGATAATTTTCCTGGCTTGTTACAGGTGTTAAACTACAATCAGTCGTCCACAAATAGTTTTCCTGGCTAGTTACAAGTATTAATCTGGAACCTAAAAAAGTTGGTCATTTGAGATAGTTGTCCTATTTGGTTTCAGGTATTAATCTCTGACCTTTAGAAGATGTTGATGATAGTCATTTGTTGATTTGATCTTTCCTGAAAAGGTAAAGAGTTAGTTGCATCCTGTGCCATGATATATGAAATGCATGGTGCAACGATGTTCTCAAAATAAATTAGATTGTGTCGTATGCACTTGTCATGTATGTAATATGATGCATGAAATGCTAAATGTTATCGGAATGTATTTTCATCTTTGAAAATAAATCCCTGACAAATGTTGGGGAGTTTTGGGAGGATGAATCCTGGATGATCGTTGGGGATGAAGAGTATGCCCATCTTCAAACCTTGCTTAGAACGTTTCCACTGGGGATTCCTGTTTTTTGTTTTTTTGAGGAGAACTTTGTTGGGCAATGTTGACTTTGCTTGAGAAGAAAATTTTTGTGGAGAGTGTTGATTCCTGCTTGGGGAAAGGAGTTCAGGAGTTTTAGTTGTTTGTTGTTCTACTGGGGAGTTATCTCTTGAAAGTTAGTTGTTATCTGGTCGGATTCCAGGCTTCACAATGACTTGCTGAGGATAAAGAAAATGACGGTTATCTCGTTTATTTTTCCAGGTTTTGCAGCAGCTCACTGGGGATTGTAGAAAAGTCTACTAGGGAAGAGGAGTTGCGGTCCCTTGATTTGTGGTAGTCTAGGAGACAAATTTAAGTTGGGGAATCTTGCCGTTTGTTGGGGAAATAAACCCTGTGAAAAAGACTTTGTGAGGGATTAGTCACTGCCCCTAGTGGCAAGTGTTTGTAGTATTGCCAAAAAATGCTTGCCTGGCCGTACGTAACCCTTTGTTGGAATTCGCGTTCAATGCCCCAAGTGATTCAGATACAGAACTGCCCCTGGTTATTCAGCATTTCTTGAGAGATTTCTTGGAATCTTGACTTGACTGCCCCCAGGAGAGTTAGACCGTGACATGTCATTCCCCCTTGTTTATAGGAGATCTATCATTGGAAGTGTCATCCCATTTGAAGTGATTTTGTTTACTGAGAGAGCTTTCGTTCGCTGGATATTCGTCGTGTGAATTTCTCCGCTGTCAAACAATTAGCCATATGCAAACAACAATATTCAAAATAACGCAAAGTTTATGCTTGTCTTGAAGTTTTGAAAAATGCGATTTAGCAGATAAAAGAATTTTGCAAGTATGTGAATTCAAATCAGGATTTAGAGTAAGCCTTATAGGAGTCAGGATACCTTTTGTAATAGTATGCTTTCGGACTAACCCATGCTTCAATTAGGACTTTGAAAGATGTATCGTGTCTGGTTCACGGTTTAAGAAATAAAGGATAAGGCTCAAAGTGTATCTGTACCCGCCCGTTCTTCGTGATGTTCTTCAGTCCCTAAATCGGTTAATTGTGAATTTGCTCCAATTGAGTCTGAAGTGACGTTTTGGTGATGGTTCAGAAATTTGGAAGTTTATTTGTTGGAAAGTAGTCATTTTTCCCTATTTTCCATGTTGTCGAGGATTTGTAGTGACCTCTTTTTGATTTATTATTCCTGATTTTTTGCCTGTTGTTCTTTGTTTTGAGATTACCGCCAGCGGGAAGCCCCCGCTTTTCTTAAGTCTCCTTCGTAGGTTTTGACTTAGTGGGATTTTCTTTTGAGAGATAATGACTGACTATTTGGTAGGGAGCCATCACCATCTTTTGATTTCAGGGGAATGTTTTTGAAGTCATTCTTTGTATACGAAGTGAAGGTTTGCGACTTAACGCGCATTTGAATTAACTGAGAGACTACCATGCCCCAAGTTTTGATTAAAGGTTTCAATTTGTGTAAAAAAGAAACTCCTACTTCTTTGGCTCAAAGGGGTTGACTGGGGATTATCCTCCTTATAACTCCAGTGTTTAGGAATTGAAAGAATGCTTTTACATCATCAGCAAGGTCTGCCCAAAAGCATAATGTATGAGATTAAGGCATTGTTTTCGTCATCCTCCATCTAAAGGCTTGCAACTTTTAAAACAAAAGTTGAATATCATAAAGGGAGTAAAAAAATAGTTTAAATATAATGACAATGAATGGATTAATTCAAGACAAACATATTTAATGCATTAATGAGAGTAATCAAAGTCTGACATAAAGATAGGTGTTTAAGAAAACCAAGAAATTACAACTGAAAATTCAAATAAACTGAAAATTTTCTCGCCCAGAATGTTGCTTCAATTGGATGCCCTTGAGGGGTGGTAGAAAAGCTTCGGTTGACCGTCTTGTGTGAACTCCAACGCTCCTCCGTCGATCATATTTTGAATCTTGTATTTCAATGCCTAACAATCGTTTGTGTCATGTCCAGAACTGTCGGAGTGATAGGTACACCTTGCCTTGGGATTATAGTGGGGGAAGCAGTATTGGGGTTTGGATGAGGCCTTATCAACGTAATCAGATTCATCGTCAACATGTGTTGTAATGCTTGAGAAAGTGGCATGTTGATGTTAGTAAACTGTCTCTCAGGCTTGTTTTACCTTTGTTGATTTTCCCGTTGATGTTGACGAGGTCGTTGTTGGGCTCGTGACGTGGAAGCAATTTGGGAAGGTCTGCTCTCCCTCAAACTGGTTTTTGGTCTCATGGGTGGTCGAGTAGTGACTTGGTCCCTAATCTTGACTGTTTGTTTCATACGGTTGCAACCGTCTCGATGAAGTTGGTTGACAAGGGCTCTTATCTCTTCTTGTCCTTGAGCCATGTTATGGATGAGATCTATCTGGCCCACCAGTTGTGCTATCACTTGGACCTTCATTACAGCTATCTTGGTTTGTAGCCGCTCCCGCTGGTTATCCTTGTCGTCCTCAGGATTCCCCATGATCATGCCCCTAGTGAGGAGCGCCTTCACCTCTTCTTGTCCCTTAGATAGGTTCAAGAACATCTCTTGAAGTTGAGCGTTTTGAATTTGAATGTCCTTGATAGTCTGTTCTAAGGCCATCTCTTGCAGAAAAAAAATGTAAAAGGATAAAGATACCTGCATGGGAGAAACCCGTCATGATATGATGCATGTTATATGGATGCTATGTTTTCAAGGATTTATGAAATTTAAAGTTATCTAGACAAAGAATGAACAAACGTTAAATTGCGTTGATTAGTTCAACATGGTTATAACATGCCCCTCGGGTTTACAAAGTAAATCTCTAAGATAAATTGGTCGAACGCATCCTCTTCGAAGGTAGGCGTTCAAGCTTTGCTCTTCATGCAATTGCTTTGTAAGCTCCAAGACCCTTTTCTCACTAGCTTAGAATTGAGCTTCAAAGGTATCTCGTTCTTCCTTTAGCTGAATCCAACCTTTTTGCAAGTCTTCAAGAGAAGTAGGCATGTCAGGATGGAGGACAGTATACAAGACATCTCCTTCAACCACATGCCCCATGATAACTGGTAGGATGGAGGGATAAGGCATCACGAGCTTCTGAGCATAAGCTCTTACCCACCTAAGGTAAGGCTCAAGGGGAATGGAATTCTTGTGTCCCAGCGTCTTACTATCCACTTTGTTTACCATCCTCCAAGCTCGTATAAACTTCTGACGGTAGCCTTGATCGTTGCTCTCGTAGTCGAATATCGCTCCTTGGATGAGCATCTCATGAGGACCATCTCTTCGGGCATATCCAAATTGTCGTAAGGCTAATCAAGGGTTGTAAGTGATACCTCCCCTCATGCCAAACAAAGGGACATTAGGGAATTCCCCGCAACGGTCGATGATAGTAACATTCTCCAAGGATCGATAACACCAATGAATATCCAAATGTCTGAGCGTCATTAACCTATGGGACCATCTCAAACCTTGCTCGTTATTCAATACAGACCGGGGAAGATGCAAAATAAACCATTTAGCCAAGAGAGGAGTGCAGCACATGAGGATCCATCTCTTCCTCAAAGTGCGAGAGTGGAGAGAATGTAGGATGTCTCCCAACAAAGTAGGCACCGGATTGCGAGACGTGAAGATTTTGACAGCATTTACATCTATAAGTTGGTCAGGGTTTGGAAACAAAACCATCCCATAGATTAGAAGGGCCAAGATTTCTTCAAAATCTTGTAAATACAAAGAGTTCCAACAATCTTGAGCTTTCTCAAACAAGAACTTGGCCAAGAACCCTTTGACACCACTCATTGTTTCCCAATTAGTCGTGATATCAGATTGTTGCAAGTGTAGTGCTCAGGCGATCTCTTCAGGTCTTAGATCTCTTTCCGTACCGTTGAAGGGTAGTTGATTGAGAATTGGAATCCTCAAGAGTTGAGAGAATTCTTCCATAGTAGGTACAAGCTGATAATCGATGAAATTCTGGCTGCAGATACTCAATGTCACGTTCAATGTTATGACACCGTATCTGACTTACTATATGACAGTAAATACAAAAGCAATAAAGAACACAGTCAATTGTTTACCCAGTTCAGTGTGCAACAACACCTACTCTAGGGGCTACCAAGCCAGGGAGAGAATCCACTATAAGAGATGTTAATTCAGGAATAAACCAACCAGTTTATCTCCTTCACTTAAGACCTACCCAATGCAATTCTAATCTAAGTACAACTTAAACCTGAGTTCCTACTCACTCCCCCTCAATCACAGCAGTGATACATAAACCAATTTGACTTAAGAATTGATGAAGACACTCTTCAAAAAAAACAAACTCTTGATTAAGCTTCACAGCTTTTTAATCAAGCAACACAATCACTCGTGCTTCACAGCTTTGAGTGATGCACACAACTAACTTGACTCTGCTTCACAGCTTTAGTCAAGGAACATTCAAACACTCTTGCTTCAAAGCTTTGAGTGCTACACAACCCTTACAATTAGAAACCTATTCCAAGGCACTTATCACAATGATAATTGCTTGGAGTACAATAATCAAATCTATACAGATTACAAAATGATCTTCTGATCAGTCAGGAGGGATGCTTGAAAAACAGCAGCTCTGTTGAATATATAGCAGCTGCAACTTCAGTTAGGGTTTCCAAAAACCTAGGGTTAATTCCGTTTGACCTAAAGACCAGGTCACATGACTTTATTAACCAGGTTAGGGTTGAGCTAGGTTACCCCTCAGAAAACGCAGGATTCTGTTCAGGAAGGACTGAGTTATTTCCTGAAAAAACTCAGACTTATCCAATCCTGCAATCCTGTTAGTTCAGAACAGGATGTCATAACATCTGTTATGACATCTGAGAAAACCTGTCTACTGATTTAGCAAAATGTGATCATTTTGCAAAATGCTCAGATACACACTTATAAACATCAGTATTTGAATTACAATATTTTTCTGCAAAGGTACCTAATGAGTCAGTACAAACTGAACTAGAATGTTATGACATCAGTCATGACATTCACACATACACTTGGGATTTACCAAAAATGCAAGCCAATACCTAAACACCTACAAACTCCCCCTTTGGCAGATTTTTGGCTAAAGACCCTAAACAATCAGAGATAGATAGCAGCAGAAATAAGTGACAACAGAAAAATAGAATGTCAAGTACTAATTAAGTACCAAAATATTCTCCCCCTCTTTAGCCACAAATGGGCCAAAGATACATGTTCATAACATTATACAAAACAAAATAATAAGAGCAGCAGCAGACAACAACTGAAAACACTTCCAAACTCCACCAGATATCAGCAACCAACCTTCAAGCACTGTCATCAGATCCAGAGTATTCAGGCTTCTTTCTTTTCTTGTGAGCAATGTCAGCATTCTTCTCTTTGTTTGATGTCTCAAAATTCTTAGAGACATCTGGATTTGTTTCAGCATTTGAGCTTTCTTGGTTTAGAGGAACAGAAATGCCAGGAACTGAGTGGTTCTCGTTCAGAATTCTTGAAACAATTTTTGCTATTGCTTGATTAACATAGGCTGTCCCTTCCTTATTTGCAATTTCAAGGGGAACTGAAGAAGAAGGATGAGATGGATTACCAGAGGCAGAAGCTTGGGGTTTTCCTGCATGTCTTGTTCTCAACTCTTTGACCTTGGTGGGGTTAATTCCCACTTTTCTATGAGAGGAGATTTCCAGAACGTCAGAGTCCAGACAAGAAGAGATTGTCCCAGAATCTTGATCAAAGGAAGAGGTTGAAATGGTCGTATTGGATGATGATGGGGTTTGAGACATGTTGACAGTTTTGGAGGACCAACAGCAACTGAGGAGAAATTTCTGATTGAGAGACTGGGTTTTGATGAGGAGACGAGAGAGGAAGGAAGCAAGGGAGTGTCTATTCAACTTCTTAAAAGAATTGTAGGGCATAAGTCCTTTGATCCTTATTTTAAGCAAAATTAATTGCTACAATTCCTCATGTTGGCAAATACCCAGCTTACCCCTTAAGTTTTCAAATTGGTTTGCATCCAAAGCCTTGGTAAAAATGTCAGCCAGCTGTAGCTCAGTGGCAACATGTTCCAATTTGATTGTCTTCTCTTCTACAAGGTCTCTGATAAAGTGATGTCGTATGTCAATATGTTTGGTCCTGCTATGCTGAATGGGATTCTTGGATATGTTAATCGAACTCAGATTGTCACAGTACAATGTCATAACATCTTGTGTGACATTATACTCAGTGAGCATCTGTTTCATCCATATCATTTGAGAGCAGCTACTACCAGCTGCAATGTATTCAGCTTCAGCAGTTGAAAGAGACACACAATTCTGTTTCTTGCTGAACCAGGAAACCAGATTACTTCCCAAAGAGAAACATCCTCCAGAGGTGCTTTTTCTATCATCAGCGCTACCAGCCCAATCAGCATCACAGTAGCCAGTCAGAGCTGGTTCACAGCCATGAGTATACATCAATCCATAGTTGTAAGTACCATTTACATACTTCAAAATTCTCTTCACTTGATTGATATGACTGACTTTGGGATCAGCTTGGTATCTAGCACATACTCCAACTGCAAAGGCAATATCAGGTCTGCTGGCAGTTAAGTACAATAAGCTACCTATCATGCTTCTGTATAGACTTTGATCCACCTTAACCCCACTTGAATCTTTGGAAAGCTTTAGATGAGTAGGAGCAGGAGTCCTTTTGTGACTTGCATTCTCCATACCAAACTTCTTTACAATATTCTTAGCATACTTGCTTTGAGATAAGAAAATTGAGTCCTCCATCTGTGAGACTTGTAGTCCAAGAAAATAAGTTAGTTCTCCCATGAGACTCATTTCAAATTCAGCCTGCATCTGGTCAGCAAAGTGTTTAACCATATGTTCTGACATTCCTCCAAACACTATGTCATCAACATATATTTGGGCAACCATCAACTTTCCTCCTTCAGTTTTGACAAAGAGAGTTTTGTCCAAGCCTCCTTTTCTGTATCCTTTGTCTGAGAGAAACTTTGTTAACCTGTCATACCATGCTCTAGGAGCTTGTTTCAGGCCATATAGAGCTTTTCTCAGTTTGTAGACATGATCAGGATAGGTTGGATCCACAAAACCTTTAGGTTGTTCCACATAAGCTTCCTCATTTAAGTACCCATTTAGAAAGGCACTTTTCACATCCATCTGAAATAACTTGAACTTCAGAAGACAAGCAATTGACAACAAGAGTCTGATTGATTCCAACCTGGCTATAGGTGCAAAGGTTTCATCAAAATCAACCCCTTCAACCTGGGTGTATCCTTGAGCAACAAGTCTTGCCTTATTTCTGGTGACAACTCCTTCAGCATCTGACTTGTTCTTGAATATCCATTTTGTCCCAATGATGTTAGTTCCTTCAGGTCTAGGAACCAGTTCCCAAACTTCATGTTGCTTGAATTGGTTTAGTTCATCTTGCATTGCACCAATCCAATATTCATCAGTTAAGGCTTCCTTGACGTTTCTTGGTTCCATTTTGGACACAAAACAAGAGTTTGAGATAATTTCTCTAGATCTTGTGATGACTCCACTATTGAGATCTCCTATGATGAGCTCTTTTGGATGATCCTTCTGAATTCTGATGGAAGGAATCTTGCTAGCTTCCTTTGATTCAGATTCTGTTGTGGTGGAGTTGGGTAGGTCATCCTGTTGGGTTGAAGTCTCAAAGAATGTCTCAACAGTACAAGGAACATCTATTTCTTCATGATAGTCATCAATTACAACATTTATTGATTCCATCATGGTTTTGGTTCTGGAGTTGAATACTCTATAAGCTCTGCTGTTTGAGGAGTATCCTAGAAATATGCCTTCATCACTTTTGGGGTCCAGTTTTCTTCTTTGTTCACGATCAGACAGAATATAGCATTTGCTACCAAACACATGGAAGTACTTCACAGTTGGTTTTCTTCCTTTCCAGAGTTCATATATGGTGGATGAGGTTCCCTTTCTCAAGGTGACCCTGTTATGAACATAGCAAGCTGTATTCATAGCTTCAGCCCAAAAATACATAGGAAGTCTTTTGGCATGTAACATTGCTCTGGCAGATTCTTGTATGGTCCTGTTTTTTCTTTCCACAACTCCATTTTGCTGAGGTGTTATGGGAGAAGAAAACTCATGACTGATTCCTTCCGAGGCACGGAAGTCATCAAACTTGTTGTTTTCAAATTCCTTGCCATGATCACTTCTGATTCTGACAATACATCCTTCCTTCTCTCTTTGAATTCTCTTGCACAGTTCTCTAAAAACTTCAAATGCATCTGATTTTTCCCTAATGAAATTAATCCAGGTCAATCTGGAAAAATCATCCACAACCACATAGGCATATCTTTTACCACCAAGACTCTCTACTTGCATTGGTCCCATCAGATCCATATGGAGGAGTTCTAGAACCTTAGAGGTGGTCAGATGTCTTGACTTTGGGTGTGACATCCTCGTCTGCTTACCAACTTGACATTCACCACAAACTCTTCCTTCATCAATTTGCAGTTTTGGAATCCCTCTGACTGCCTCCAAGGAGATAATCCTCTTCATACCCCTTAGATGAAGATGGCCAAGTTTTTGGTGCCACAGTTTCACCTCTTTTTCTTCCTTTGCAATGGAACACACAGATGAGAAATTAATGGTCTCAGCCTCCCACAAGTAACAGTTGTCTTTGGATCTGACTCCTTTCATTACTATCTCTTGTTTGTCATTGATTACAAGGCATTCAGATTTTGAGAAATTAACCTTGAATCCTAGATCACACAGTTGACTGATACTAATGAGATTAGCGGTCAGTCCTTTCACCAGCAGTACTTCATTTAGACTTGGAACTCCAGGGCAGTCCAAATCACCAACTCCTTTGATTTCACCCTTAGCCCCATCTCCAAAGGTCACAAAACTGGTGGTGTGAAGCTTAACATTATTGAGGAGGTTCTTGATTCCAGTCATATGTCTGGAGCATCCACTGTCAAAGTACCAGTCTTCCTTTGCAGAGACCCTCAGGGAAGTGTGAGCTATCAGGGCAGTAGCCTTTTTCTTCCATTGAGGAGCATGTGGTACCTTTTTAGACTTAGGTTTGACACCTGAGTTCTGATTAGGGTATCCATGTAATCTGAAGCAGAAGGGCTTTATGTGGCCATATCTACCACAATGATGACATTTCCATCTTTGGTATCTTTTCCTCATATGTTTCTGTTCCTGATGTCGAGAGTTGTGTTGAGACATCTGTTTTGACATTTGCTTACCAGAACCAGATTTCGTTGCTTCCATAAATCCTAGACCAGATTTATTTCCCACATTTTGTCCAACCTGTAGGATCTCTTCCAATTTGTCTGTCCCATTTGTCAACATCTTGACAGATTTGGTCATTTGATTTAGTTGTGAGTTCAGCAATTGAACTTTTCTTTCTAGATGACTTATAGTTTCAAGGTTTGCCCTTTTTTCAGCCTCCATCTTTATGATGAGTTTTGATTGTTTCTCATTCTGCACACAGACTTCAGTACTTCTGATACACAATTCTTTGTAAGTATCAGCCAGTTCTTTAAAAGTCACCTCTTCATCACTGATGTCACTTTCAGAGGTACAAACACCAGTTAAAGCAGTAACTCGTTTGGCAGTCTCTTCTTCAGAATTACTTTCTGAATCACAGTCAGACCAAGTAACTGTCATTCCTTTTTGTTTCTTAAGAAAGGTAGGACATTCAGTTCGAATATGCCCATATCCTTCACAACCATGGCATTGAATTCCTCTGCCTTGAACTCCCTTCTCTTCTGACCTTGGTCTTCTGCTGGAGCTGTCAATGTTAGAGGGAATGTTATGAACATTAGACCTTGACTTTGGATCTATTCTTTTGATGAGTTTGTTGAACTGTCTTCCAAGCATGGCTACAACCTCTGAAATGTTTTCTTCAACATCAGTGTTGGACATAAGAGTTATGCTCTTGTTCTTTTTGACACCATTATCAGTGATTCCCATCTCAAAAGTCTGAAGAGACCCAATAAGTTCATCCACTTTCAACTTGCTAATGTCCTGGGCTTCCTCTATGGCAGTTACCTTCATTGCAAATCTTTTAGGCAAGGATCTGAGAATCTTCCTCACCAGTTTTTCTTCTGACATCTTTTCTCCCAGTGCTCCTGAGGTGTTGGCAATCTCCAAGATGTTCATGTGAAACTCATGAATGGTTTCATCTTCCATCATTTTTAGATTCTCAAATTTGGTGGTCAACATCTGAAGCCTTGACATTTTTACTTTGGAAGTTCCCTCATGAGTAGTTTTGAGAGTGTCCCAAACTTCCTTGGCCAGTTCATATTGATGTACTAGTCTGAAAATGTTTCTATCAATTCCATTGAACAAGGCATTTAAAGCTTTTGAATTTCCCAGAGCTAACTCATCTTCTTCTTTACTCCAATCTTCCTCAGGCTTCAGACTGATTGTCCCATCTATCTCAGTTATGGTGGGATGAATCCATCCTTTGTCAGCAGCTCTCCAAGCCTTTTTGTCCAGAGATTTTAGGAAGGCAATCATACGAGGTTTCCAGTAGTCATAATTAGTTCCATCCAGAATGGGTGGTCTATTTCCAAAAACTCCTTCTTTGTCCATAGTGCCAGAAAGTGATATCCCTAGATCTCACCCAGTAATACAGGCAGGGTGCCTGCTCTGATGCCAATTGAAATTCTGGCTGCAGATACTCAATGTCACGTTCAATGTTATGACACCGTATCTGACTTACTATATGACAGTAAATACAAAAGCAATAAAGAACACAGTCAATTGTTTACCCAGTTCAGTGTGCAACAACACCTACTCTGGGGGCTACCAAGCCAGGGAGAGAATCCACTATAAGAGATGTTAATTCAGGAATAAACCAACCAGTTTATCTCCTTCACTTAAGACCTACCCAATGCAATTCTAATCTAAGTACAACTTAAACCTGAGTTCCTACTCACTCCCCCTCAATCACAGCAGTGATACATAAACCAATTTGACTTAAGAATTGATGAAGACACTCTTCAAAAAAAACAAACTCTTGATTAAGCTTCACAGCTTTTTAATCAAGCAACACAATCACTCGTGCTTCACAGCTTTGAGTGATGCACACAACTAACTTGACTCTGCTTCACAGCTTTAGTCAAGGAACATTCAAACACTCTTGCTTCAAAGCTTTGAGTGCTACACAACCCTTACAATTAGAAACCTATTCCAAGGCACTTATCACAATGATAATTGCTTGGAGTACAATAATCAAATCTATACAGATTACAAAATGATCTTCTGATCAGTCAGGAGGGATGCTTGAAAAACAGCAGCTCTGTTGAATATATAGCAGCTGCAACTTCAGTTAGGGTTTCCAAAAACCTAGGGTTAATTCCGTTTGACCTAAAGACCAGGTCACAGGACTTTATTAACCAGGTTAGGGTTGAGCTAGGTTACCCCTCAGAAAACGCAGGATTCTGTTCAGGAAGGACTGAGTTATTTCCTGAAAAAACTCAGACTTATCCAATCTTGCAATCCTGTTAGTTCAGAACAGGATGTCATAACATCTGTTATGACATCTGAGAAAACCTGTCTACTGATTTAGCAAAATGTGATCATTTTGCAAAATGCTCAGATACACACTTATAAACATCAGTATTTGAATTACAATATTTTTCTGCAAAGGTACCTAATGAGTCAGTACAAACTGAACTAGAATGTTATGACATCAGTCATGACATTCACACATACACTTGGGATTTACCAAAAATGCAAGCCAATACCTAAACACCTACAATCGAGAAAGGTAAAGCAATGGTGCAAAGGGTCGAAGAACTGAAAAATCACCTTCATCATATCTTCTTCAAGACTTGAGGTAACTAAGTTTAGGAGTCGACCATGTCTTTCGGTAAATGAAAAATTCTCAGGGACCCTCGTTGCTAACTCTTTGAGTTGAGAAGGAATTCTTATGAGATTGACTTGGATAGTATTCCTGCGGATAGAAGCCATGTCCTACAAAATAGAACAAAAATAAATCCCAAAAATCCTTGAAATGGTTAGTGAGAATGCTTATGATGTCATGATGTTTATGATGTTATGTACAAGTAAGCATATACACACAAGACAAACAAGTCCTTAGGTTTAGGCTTGCATGGAGTCTTATAGGTAAATACCCTCTTGAAGTTTAATTGGCTCAACCTGTCCTTAGCTTGAGCCAACTAAACTTCAAGAGGGTATTTACCTATAAGACTCCATGCTTACTTGTTGAAATGGTTAGTGAGAATGCTTATGATGTCATGATGTTTATGATGTTATGTACAAGTAAGCATATACACACAAGACAAACAAGTCCTTAGGTTTAGGCTTGCATGGAGTCTTATAGGTAAATACCCTCTTGAAGTTTAGTTGGCTCAACCTGTCCTAGTAATAGTAATTGGGTTCTAAGGGATCTCAATATCATTGATCTTTCTTGTCGAACATTGTTTCAGCGCAAACCTCTTTAATGGAAACTGAAATATTCCGAGAAGTTCGATCTCAATGAGCGTAGTATCGAGTATCAACCAACTTCGGACTGCACCAAAGCCGGCTATCTCACTACTTCCTAATTGCCAAGTGGGTCAAGTAAAGGTTCTAAAGTAAGTTAGTGCTTCATGATACCACACAGCGACCCCGTATTCACCTTGACTACTCAAGGGCTACCGGTACCCACAAATGTGTCACACTAACGTAGTTATTGCTTAGACCATATCGGTATACCCCGCACAATTTCCACAACGTATTTCTACTTACCTATAAGGTATCCCAAATCCGGGTAGAGGATTAGAACAAGCCCAAACAAGGAACCAAAATGTAAAGCAAACAAATCAAACAATGAAAGCAAGTAAAGGTGATCTAGCCCTAAGGTAACCCCACTTTTAAGTTTTTCCCCAGCAGAATCGCCAGTTCTGTGATACGGTGGGACAACTGACTTGGGATGTTTTCCATTTGATCGCAAATTGTTGCAGTTAGCAAGAGTCTCCACCGACTTTTCTTTTATCCAAAAGGAAAGGTGGAAAAGAACAGGAAAGACCTTTGAGATTATTTCTTGATTTCGGGGGGTAGATTATGAAATGGGAAGGGGTTGGCACCCTTCTCATATGTAGTTATCTATGGGCTCTTAGTTTCTTGCTAGATCACTTACTTTTGTTTGAAAATGTGCTTGTGGTGTGAGTTTTGAAAGTATTATGAAAACGTCTTTGTAATGGTTCTCGTTTCTATAAGAACACGTACAAAGTGTTGTTTGGAAAATAGTTCAAAGAAGTGTTTGGGAAATGTGTTTTTGAAAGAGATTTTGAAAAGGAGTCTTTGTAATGGTTCTCGTTTCTATAAGAACGCGTACAAAGTGTTTGTCTTTTTAAAATGTTTCAAGATGAAAGTGTTGGTGTAAAAAATGTTTTTTTGATGTGAGAAAACGAGTAACTAGGAGCAACCTACCTACTCAAAAGGTCGTAAGTATTCTTTTCCTCCTCCTTTATATGTTTCTATCTTATCATTGATTTGGTAAGAAGCCATATCATTGGATGTAAGGGATAGGCGTGGGTCATCGTATAGTCATGATAGCAATTTCGTGAGATATCTTAGCATTTCTCTTTGAGGGACTAAGATCATTTTAAAGGCAACATTTATAGCGCCATCGAGGGACTATGATCTTTTGTATTTTTGATTGTTTTTGCTAAGACATCCCACATGCATAACATGACCATTTTTTGTAAGGTAACAAAGTGGAGTTAACCTAGGGGTGCAAGTGTGCAAGTGTGTTTGATTTAAATGCATTGTTTATCTTGAATTAGGGTTTACTAATTGTTGACTTTAGTCTTGCCATACAAACCTTAATTACTAACATTTATATGAAAGCGATAAATTGCGGAAAATAATTATTCTACGCTATTACAATCATTAGGGGGGTGTACAAATTTACAAATGGGGATTGCAAGAAATTAAAGTCCTAATTATCTATTACAACCCCATTTAAATAAAGTACAAGAAATATAAAATGGATTTGTTTTATTTTTGGTAAGAGAAGAAAATAAGTTTGCTTAAGAAAATATTTTTGATCTTTTGGTTCTAAAAGAAATAAAATAAAATATGTGAATATAAAATATTTTTGGTGTTTTTGATTAATGAAAATAAAATGATGGTAAAAATAATAAGAGGAAAAGGAGTCAGAATTAGCCCATGGCTATGATACGAAACTCTAATTCTGGTGCGCTGCAAGTCAGAAGGAAAATGTTAGTTAAAAAAGGGGAACAATCAAAAGTTTCAGGTCTGGGTACGTTGAAGTCCTGAGGTTGCTGGGAACAAAGGAAAGTCTAAAATTTCTTATGCAACCGGCATCCTAGAAGTTCTAGTGTTACTGGAAGGTCGGAAGTTCTGGTTGTTGACAGAGTGTGGAAGTTCTGATGCAGTTGGAGAGAGTTTGGAAGTTCTGATGTATCTGGAGATCTAGAAGCTATAGGGTTAATGGCAAAACTAGAAGTTTTGATAATGAGTATGTGAGGTGTCAATGCTGTTGGGCAGGAATATATAGAAGTTCTGGCCTAAGACCACTGTTTTGACAATAAATTAAAGGGATTGATCTAGAAGTTCTGGTTCAATTAATGGGATAAAAAGTCAGGAAATAAACATAAAAAAGGTTGTTTCTGGGGCTATAACCCATGACCCTTAGCACTAATGTCTTATGCGCACACTCTCTACCACTGGGGTGGCTATACATCCGGTATTAGAAGCAAGAACGTAAACATATAACACAAAATAAGTTCTGATGATGAACTTCATCTCCTTCACCATACTAATCAGAGCATCTACAGCTTAGTCATTTCTCAACAAAATAGAAAATGCACACATAGAAGTTATGGCAGGTTTCATCATGGTTTCAAAAACATAAAAAAAATTAGGACTGTAAATCAGAAACAAGCATGTATCTGCTAATCCTAATTTCCTTTATGAAGTTCTGAATTGATATTCTCCCTACTTAGGCAGAAAATACATGAAACCTCAGAATATGTACAACATCAGAATCAGGATGTCTAAATTGTATTTTGGACATGCAAGTTTAACAATTCCTAAATGATATGATGAGAGTTAGCAGAAGCTTACCTTCCAGCTAGAAAAGGTTCTATGAACTAGAGCCTGGTTCTGACTGCTTGTAATGTTCTGATCAGCTTCCTTACGTGCTCATCAGGCTGGAACAACCTTTAACTTGGGCTATGAATGGCTGGAAAATGCTGGAACAACCAAGAAATAAAGTTATAACTTTTTGAGGTGGAGACTGATGGAGAACGTGTTACAGTATGAAAACAGAAGTTAGGACAACTTATAAATGTATATCAGAAGTTGTATGGATGATTTGGTCAAGAAACACTTGAGGGAAATTGGAGTTCGAATGCAAGAATAAAAAACTAGAAGGTTTTGTATTTGTGTTTGCAGTTTCAGATTCTTGGAATTTTTAGCAAGGTTTCAAAGTTTTTTTTTTCCAATCTTCCGACCACCTTACAGTTGCAAAAGGAATTCAATTTATAGGCAGAGATTTAGTAGCTTGGAGAGGTCAAGGGTACAACCATCATGCTAGGCCACTGACTTGTTCTTGAAGCAAGTTAAACAAGTATGGTGGTTAGCAGCTTTTAGCTGTGCCTAAGATGGAGTTGTAACAATGGATTAAGGAAAAGTAACCTTAGAGGCAAAAGCAAAGCATGGGCCCAGCATAAACTTGTACAAAAGTTTTCTTTTCAAGGACATCAATGGTACTTCTATCTCACATGTGGGGAAATCCTTTGGATAAAAAATCAAAAGTGGTTGGGAGCATTAAATGATGATGAGATTTATCAAACTAGAAATCCTGAAATATGAGATTATGTATCATAGCTTAATTATGGGTCAGAAGTTCAACATCAGCATAACTTAGAATAAACATCCAACTTCTGATCTTTGAATCTCTTTGCTCCAGCATGTTCTGAGTGAGTTCTCAGACTTTCCAAAAACCTTATAACATGCTTTGTAAACCCTCTTTGAATTACTCTTGCAAATTCTGACTGGACTTACATGAAAATTGGCCCAGAAGTTCTGACTAAATCCTGTTTTGGAAAGGTCCAGAATTTACTGAATGTTTAAGTTTCAGGGACGTGTCTTTGAAGATGTATAACTTGAAATCCCAATATTTCTAGAAGAAGTTATGTTCTTCAATGTTTTAGATCTCATTGAGACCTATAACTCTTGTGTTAGAAGTTCTTTCAGAATCAACTTGCATCATGGTGAAAATTTGGCCAGAAGTTCTGAACTTATCATAGTTCTTAAACACTTAGAAAAAATTCTAAGTACTTAGAATTTTGACTTTTGATTTTCTTGATGAAACAAATTTCATATTCCAACATGTCTTGATGAAATATGATTCTTCAAACTTGATTTTGATCCAAAAGTCAAAGTTTGACTTTTCAGTGTGCATTTCGACCATTTTTCCCTTGTGCCAATTCCAAACTCAAATTGATGTATCAGTGCTACAAATTTGAGCCATGGAAAACCTTGTGAGAAAAAATTTCCGCTGTTTAGACTTGAGAGCCTTTTGTATGAAAGACTCGCGAACCCCCTTATACGAGGAAATGGTAGTTTTCCTACAACCATAATAATACAAGACGACTGATATGGGAGTTTGTGTCTTTTCCAATAAATTACTGAGATTGAATTGGCCTAGCTTCCTTCTCAACTGTAGATTGAAGAAGTTAGTCTTATCTCACCAAACATGGACCTTGTACGGGTTAGTCTTCAAGTTCCAAAATATATTTGAGATCAGTTGGTGTAATAGGATAACTAAATAACCTTTTGAGATTTTAATCAGGATGCTCTCAAAACCTATCATGGTTTTAACTGGGCTAACCATGAACCAATGGTAAGATCTTCAAAACTAGATGATCTTCAACCTAAATATATAAATAGTAGGAATTGATAACACAATCCCCAACCATAAGCTTTTAATGTAACGCCCGTAGTTGTCTAACGATCGAGTATTATTATTTGAGTTCTAATCATTGTTTATGTTGTAGTGAGAAGTTGAGATGGCTGGAAGGAATGATGCGGATCTTGCTGCTGCTTTAGAAGCAATGGCTCATGCGATGGAAAATTAGCCGAATGCTGATGGGAATGCTAGATCTCGTAGCTTGGCGACTTTCCAGAGAGAGAATCCACCTACGTTCAAGGGAAAGTATGATCCTGACGGAGCATTGGAATCATTAAAAGAGATTGAGATAATCTTTCGCGTGATGGATTGCACTCCAGCGTAGAAGGTTCGTTATGGGACTCATATGCTAGAAAATTGAGGAAATTAATGCAAGAGGAAGCACAAATGTTTTCGTTGATGGAGTCGCTATCTGTAGAGACTCAAGCTATAATTGAGGAATTGTAGATGGTGTGTGAATTTCCTGAAGTTTTCCCTGACGAGATTCCCGATGTACCACCGGAGAGGGAAGTTGAATTTGCAATAGGTCTTGTACCTGGTACCAGACCTGTGTCTATGGAACCATACAGGATGTCTGCATCTGAATTGTCAGAGTTAAAGAAGCAATTGGAAGAGTTACTTGAGAAGAAGTTTGTAAGACCAAGTGTATCGCCGTGGGGTGCTCCAGTGTTGTTAGTGAAGAAGAAAGATGGAAGTATGAGGCTTTGTGTTGATTATAGACAGTTGAATAAAGTGACGATTAAGAACAAGTATCTGCTTCCAAGAATAGATGAATTGATGGACCAATTGGTGGATGCTCGTGTGTTTAGTAAGATTGATTTGAGGTCGGGTTACCATCAGATTAAAGTGAAGGATGAAGATATTCATAAGACGGCTTTCAGAACACGTTATGGACATTTTAAGTATTCGATGATGCCTTTCGGTGTTACTAATGCGCCGGGAGTATTCATGGAATATATGAATTGTATCTTTCATACTTATTTGGATCGGTTCGTAGTGGTGTTCATTGATGATATTTTGATTTACTCTAAGTCAGAAGAAGAGCATGCCGAGCACTTAAGAGTAGTATTGAAGATTTTGAAAGAGAAGAAGTTGTATGAAAAGTTGTCCAAGTGTGAATTATGGTTAAAAGAGGTTAGTTTTCTTGGTCATGTGATTTCAGGTAGTGGCATTGCTATAGATCCATCGAAGGTTGATGCTGTGTTGCAATGGGAAACTCCAAAGTCAGCTACTGAGATTAGAAGCTTCTTGGGATTAGCTGGTTATTATAGAAGGTTTATTGAAGGGTTTTCCAAGTTGTCACTTCTGTTGACCAAGTTGACTTGTAAAGGTAGAGCGTTTGTTTGGGATGTTCAGTGCCAAGAAAGTTTTACGGAATTGAAGAAGAGGTTGACGTCGGCTCCGATTTTGACGTTGCCTAATCCAGGAGAGCCTTTTGTGGTGTATTGTGATGCTTCTAAGATGGGTTTTGGAGGTGTACTTATGCAGAATGGTAAGGTAGTTACTTATGCGTCAAGGCAGTTGAGGACTCATGAGAAGAACTATCCTACGCATGATTTAGAGCTTGCTGCTATTGTTTTTATGTTGAAGATTTGGAGACATTATCTTTATGGTTCTAGATTTGAAGTGTTTAGTGACCATAAGAGTTTGAAGTATTTGTTTGATCAGAAAGAGTTAAATATGAGGTAACGAAGATGGTTGGTATTGTTAAAGGATTATGATTTCAGTTTGAATTATCATCCAGGAAAAGAGAATGTGGTAGCTGATGCGTTGAGTCGAAAGACTTTACACATGTCAACAATGACGATTAAAGAGTTAGAGTTGATTGAGAAGTTCATAGATATGAGCTTAGTTTGTGAGGTTACTATGAAAAGTGTTATGTTGGGTATGTTGAAGATTAATAATGAATTTTTAGACAGTATCAGAGAAGCTCAGAAGTTGGATGTGAAACTGGTAGATTTGATGGTTGGAATTGATCAATATGAGAATAATGATTTTAAGCTAGATGAGAAAGGTGTGTTGAAGTTTCGTAACTGGATTTGTATTCTTGATGATGCTGAGATGAAGAAAGTGATACTTGAAGAGAGCCATAGAAGTAAGTTGAGTATTCATCCAGGAGCTACAAAGATGTATCAAGATTTGAAAGGTTTGTTTTGGTGGCCTGGGATGAAGAGTGATGTGGCTCGGTTTGTGTATGCATGTTTGACTTGTCATAAGTCGAAACTTGAACATCAGAAGCCTGCAGGATTGATGCAACTGTTAGAAGTTCCAGAATGGAAATGGGATAGCATTTCAATGGACTTTGTGACGGGGTTGCCTAATACTTTAAGAGGAAATGATTCGATTTTGGTGATTGTTGATAGGCTTACGAAGTCAGCTCATTTTATTCATATTAACATCAGTTTTCTAGTGTCAAAGTTGGCTGAGATTTATATTAGTGTGGTTGTGAAACTGCATGGTGTTCCTTTGTCCACTTTTTTCAAGATAGTTTGTCGGGCACACAATTGGACTGGTTCTATCAACTTGAGAGATCTGATGTTCACAACTGGGAGGATTTAGCTGCTGCCTTCTACCGACAATACCAATACAATGCAGATTTAGCGCCTACTCGTACTCAACTACAGAGTATGGGTATGGCCTCTAATGAGGGGTTTAAGGAGTATGCCCAGAAGTGGCGGGATTTGGCTGGAAGGGTGCAGCCATCTTTGTCGGATAGAGAGCTGGTTGACATGTTTTTAGGGACTCTGCCAGGTCCATTCTTCAATCATTTAATCGGGATTTCATCTGCAGGATTCACCGAATTAATTCTGACCGGTGAAAGGGTCGAGGCTGGCATTAAGAGTGGTAAAATTCAGAAGGATGCCTCTGCTTCCACTGCTGTTAAGAAGACCTTCCCGGCCAAGAAAGAAGCTTCTGTTGTTTATTCCCAGAAAAATCAAGGAAGAACGGAGCGCCAACCAACGGTGGGGGCTGTGATGATTCAGAACTCTTCAACCGATCAACCTCGAAGCAATCAACCAAGAGCTAATCAGCAAAGGGTAGAAAGGCCACAACGATAATTCACCCGAATAAATATGACACCGGCTCAAAGTAGACAGACCTTTGTGCATGAATTTGGTGAAAGTGTAGTACTTGGACCTGAACTTGTTCGTGAGACTACTGAGAAGGTGAAGTTGATTCGAGAAAGGATGAAAGTTGCCCAAAGTAGACAGAAGAGTTATCATGATAAGCGAAGGAAGGATTTAGAATTTCAATCTGGTGATCATGTGTTTTTGAGAGTTACACCTGTGACTGGTGTTGGGCGAGCGTTGAAGTCTAAGAAGCTCACTTCTCATTTTATTGGACCGTATTAGATTTCAGAAAGAGTGGGGAATATTGCTTATAGAGTATCTTTACCGCCTAATCTTTTGAATTTGCATGATGTGTTTCATGTGTCGCAACCTCGGAAGTATATTTCAGATCCATCTCATGTAATTCATATGGACGACGTGCAAGTACGGGATAATCTTACGGTGGAGACGATGCCTGTACGGATTGCAGATTATGAAATGAAGACTCTTAGGGGCAAGGAGATTTCCTTGGTTAAATTGGCTTGGCTAGGAGTTGCTGGAGAAAGCAAGACTTGGGAGTTGGAGAGCAAGATGCGAGACTCATATCCTGAATTGTTCGATTGAGGTAAATTTTCGAGGACGAAAATATTCTAAGTTGGGGAGAGTTGTAACGCCCGTAATTTAATTAGTTATTTAATTAAATTATTTTTGGAATATTTGTGAAGATGTGTTATAATTAATTGGATTTATTTTATTAGGTGGAGAAATAATATTAGAGATATAATATTGCGTGGTGAAATAATATTAAAGTGTAATATTATTTAATGTGGGCTTATTTTGAGAGAATAGAAGTAATAAGGGGGTGTGTTGGTTTTAAGCCCAATAAGGAGATAATAGAATAATAGGGTTATTTTTATTATTTGTTGTTGGAATAGAAAGAAAGAAGCAGTAGAAGAAATAAGGATTTGGAAGAGAACGTGCAAGCTGCTAGAACGTGGAAAACGACAAGCACGAGAATCCAACCAGAAATTGTAGAGCGACCTTCAATCCAAGGTAAGTGTGGGGTTCTGACTCTATAATTGGGTCTATGATGATTGATATGTGGGGTTAGAGGTGGTTGTTGTTTTGTTCCTAAATTGAAATTATATGATCGTTGTGTGATGAGAATTGATGAATGTTTGGATGAAAAATGATGCCTTGATGTTGTTTAATTGTTGTAGAATCATAAGGTAATTTATGGGTGATAAATTGTCACGATTAGATTAGGTTTAAGGCTTTATGTATGAATCTTTAAGGTTAACAGGGAAGAAGAAACATTGAATATTACAGTACAGAAAATGCAGAATGTAGCAATTGATAATAGTCGCTACTGTGTTAGGATTGATGAAATAATTTGGAGAATAGAAATTGGTTAACACTGTTCTTAGTAGATTGATAGCAGGAAAAGAATCATATAGTAGAATGAATAGAAAGTAGCAGTTCTGACAGTAGAAGTATGTTGACTAGAGCTGCATTAGATTTAGCGCAAGATAGAAATTCTGAAGCTAGACGTAAGCTGTTGGAAGGTGTGTGGCATAGTGAAAGGTAGAAGTTATGAGGTTAGAAGTTGTATTAGTCAGAGCTTGAGTGGTCAGAAACTATGATGATCAGAAGTTGTGTCTGGTCAGAGGCTGAATGGTCAGAAGATCTCATGATTAGAGGTTGAGTGGTCAGAAGATGTGGCTGATCACAAGTTATACTAATCAGAAGATGGGATTAGTCTGACTTTGTACTAGTCAGAAGATGGGATTAGTCAGAATTTGTACTAGTCAGAAGATGGGATTAGTCAGAATTTGTACTAGTCAGAAGATGGGGTTAGTCAGAAGATGTGATGATCAAAAGTTGCATCTGATCAGAGGTTGCACTAGTCAGAAGTTATATTAGTCAGGATATTGTGTCGCCCAGAGGTTGCGTCATCAGAAGTTGAGTATTTAGAAATAGCGTTGGTTAGAGGTTGCATGGTCAAAAGATGGATGGCCTTTATGTTGTTTTGTGTTGAACGATGATCGTTAGATGCTTAGAAGCTGTTGTTGAGCTATAACAGTAGAAATAGTGACGGTCAGATATTAGAGTTGCAGAATGGCAATATTGTTTTTACTGTGGAATTAAAATATTGATGAGTTATTAATGAGAAGTTATTAATGAATAATGATGTTTGATGATTTATAAATAAATGACATTTGATGAATTATTTTGATTATTTGAAATGTGTTTTGAGATGTTATTTTGAGATGTATTTTGAGATGTTTTGAGATGCTTTGAGATGATAATTTGAGATGTTTTGAGATGAATTGAGATGTTGTTAACTTGGGTGTTATCATTACATTCATGGTTGTGTCGCATACACTGCATTTTTGAGATGGAGCTTATGCTCGTTGAGATGGCCTGGATTGGCAAATTTTGAGATGAAGGCTATGCCTTGTTGATGCCTCTATTAATTGGAATATTTTTGAGATGGGAGTTCTGATCCAATGGCACCACATGCATTTGCATAGTATTGAGTCGCATTATATTATTTCATAAAGAATTGTATTTTGATGTGGATGAATGTATATTATTGCTGAGATTGATGTTGATTATGAGATGAGAAGTGGTGATGTTGTTAATCTGATTTAATATATTAATTATCATGCGCTTTATTATATTGTTAGACATCTCACCCCTTCTGTTTGAATGTTTCCCTTATGTTGGTAACGTGTAGGTAATCGAGAGTGAAGGATGTATACCTTCAATAGTTCGAGTCGATGTCATTGCTCTGATATGTAACACTCGGGGGGATGAACGCTTGCTGTTTGGATTGATGATTTTTAGTTGTCAAATTTTTATTTGATTATGATTTATGAGATGATTCAAAGTTGCTGTTTTGTTAGAGATGTTATTAAGAATTCCGTTGCATAGATGATAATTTATTTAATTAAAGATGCTATGTTGATGGTTCATCTGATGTTTTGAAAAAGTGTTATATATCCACGATGAATGCAATGAATTTGTTAGAAGAATTTGTGATGTCCCGATTCATTTGTATGATTGAAATTTTATAACTCTGATTTATTCTGCATAATTTCTTCGGGTAGAATTGGGGTGTTACAAAGTTGGTATCAGAGTAAAAGGTTGGTCCGACCTTGTCATCGAGTCGTAGTTGTCTAATGATCGAGTATTGTTATTTGAGTTCTAATCATTGTTTATGTTGTAGTGAGAAGTTGAGATGGCTGGAAGGAATGATGCTGCTCTTGCTGCTGCTTTAGAAGCAATGGCTCATGTAATGGAAAATCAGCCGAATGCTGATAGGAATGCTGGATCTCGTAGCTTGGCGACTTTCCAGAGAGAGAATCCACCTACGTTCAAGGGAAAGTATGATCCTGACGGAGCGTTGAAATGGTTGAAAGAGATTGAGAGAATCTTTCGCGTGATGGACTGCACTCCAGCGTAGAAGGTTCGTTATGGGACTCATATGCTATACAATTGAGGAAATTAATGCAAGAGGAAGCACATATGTTTTTGTTGATGTCGTCGCTATCTATAGAGACTCAAGCTATAATTGAGGAATTGCAGATGGGTGTGAATTTCCTGAAGTTTTCCCTGACGAGATTCTCGATGTACCACCAGAGAGGGAAGTTGAATTTGCAATAGATCTTGTACCTGGTACCAGACCTGTGTCTATGGCACCATACAGGATGTCTGCGTCTGAATTGTCAGAGTTAAAGAAGCAATTGGAAGAGTTACTTGAGAAGAAGTTTGTAAGACCAAGTGTATCGCCGTGGGGTGCTCCAGTGTTGTTAGTGAAGAAGAAAGCTGGAAGTATGAGGCTTTGTGTTGATTATAGACAATTGAATAAAGTGACGATTAAGAACAAGTATCCGCTTCCAAGAATAGATGACTTGATGGACCAATTGGTGGATGCTCGTGTGTTTAGTAAGATTGATATGAGGTCAGGTTACCATCAAATTAAAGTGAAGGATGAAGATATTCAGAAGACGGCTTTCAGAACACGTTATGGACATTACGAGTATTTGGTGATGCCTTTCGGTGTTACTAATGCGCCGGGAGTATTCTTGGAATATATGAATCGTATCTTTCATACTTATTTGGATCGGTTCATAGTGGTGTTCATTGATGATAATTTGATTTACTCTAAATCAGAAGAAGAGCATGCCGAGCACTTAAGAGTAGTATTGCAGATTTTGAAAGAGAAGAAGTTGTATGCAAAGTTGTCCAAGTGTGAATTCTGGTTAAAAGAGGTTAGTTTTCTTGGTCATGTGATTTCAGGTAGTGGCATTGTTATAGATCCATCGAAGGTTGATGATGTGTTGCAATGGGAAACTCCAAAGTCAGCTACTGAGATTAGAAACTTCTTGGGATTAGCTGGTTATTATAGAAGGTTTATTGAAGGGTTTTCCAAGTTGTCACTTCCGTTGACCAAGTTGACTTGTAAAGGTAGAGCGCTTGTTTGGGATGTTCAGTGCCAAGAATGTTTTACGAAATTGAAGAAGAGGTTGACGTCGGCTCCGATTTTGACGTTGCCTAATCCAGGAGAACCTTTTGTGGTGTATTATGATGCTTCTAAGATGGGTTTATGAGGTGTACTTATGCAGAATGGTAAGGTAGTTACTTATGCGTCAAGGAAGTTGAGGACTCATGAGAAGAACTATCCTACGCATGATTTAGAGCTTGCTGCTGTTGTTTTTTTGTTGAAGATTTGGAGACATTATCTTTATGGTTCTAGATTTGAAGTGTTTAGTGACCATAAGAGTTTGAAGTATTTGTTTGATCAGAAAGAGTTGAATATGAGACAACGAAGATGGTTGGAATTGTTAAAGGATTATGATTTCAGTTTGAATTATCATCCAGGAAAAGCGAATGTGGTAGCTGATGCGTTGAGTCAAAAGACTTTACACATGTCAGCAATGATGATTAAAGAGTTGGAATTGATTGAGCAGTTCAGAGATATGAGCTTAGTTTGCGAGGTTACTCCGCAAAGTGTTATGTTGGGTATGTTGAAGATTAATAATGAATTTTTAGACAGTATCAGAGAAGCTCAGAAGTTGGATGTGAAACTGATAGATTTGATGGTTGGAATTGATCAATCTGAGAATAATGATTTTAAGCTAGATGAGCAAGGTGTGTTGAAGTTTCGTAACTGGATTTGTATTCTTGATGATGCTGAGATGAAGAAAGTGATACTTGAAGAGAGCCATAGAAGTAAGTTGAGTATTCATCCAGGAGCTACAAAGATTTATCAAGATTTGAAAGGTTTGTTTTGGTGGCCTGGGATGAAGAGTGACATGGCTCGGTTTGTGTATGCATGTTTGACTTGTCATAAGTCTAAAGTTGAACATCAGAAGCCTACAGGATTGATGCAACCGTTAGAAGTTCCAGAATGGAAATGGGATAGCATTTCAATGGACTTTGTGACGGCGTTGCCTAATACTTTAAGAGGAAATGATTCAATTTGGGTGATTGTTGATAGGCTTACAAAGTCAGCTCATTTTATTCCTATTAACATCAGTTTTCCAGTGTCGAAGTTGGCTGAGATTTATATTAGTGTGATTGTGAAACTGCATGGTGTTCCTTTGTGCATTGTGTCAGATAGAGATCCAAGATTTACTTCTGATTTTTGGAAGAGTTTGCAAGAAGCGTTGGGTTCTAAGTTGAGGTTGAGTTCAACGTATCATCCTCAGACAGATGGTCAGACTGAACGGACGATTCAATTGTTGGAAGACTTATTGAGGGCATGTGTTCTTGAGCAGGGAGGTTCTTGGTATACTTATCTTCCTTTGATAGAGTTCACGTATAATAACAGTTATCATTCTAGTATTGGGATGACACCTTTTGAAGCGTTGTATGGTCGAAGATGTAGAACTACGTTATGTTGGCATAAATCTGGTGAAAGTGTAGTACTTTGACCTGAACTTTTTCGTGTGACTACTGAGAAGGTGAAGTTGATTCGAGAAAGGATGAAAGCTGCCCAAAGTAGATAGAAGAGTTATCATGACAAGCGAAGGAAGGATTTAGAATTTCAAGCTGGTGATCATGTGTTTTTGAGAGTTACACCTGTGACTGGTGTTGGGCGAGCGTTGAAGTCTAAGAAGCTCACCTCTCGTTTTATTGGACCGTATTAGATTTCAGAAAGAGTGGGGAATATTGCTTATAGAGTGGGTTTACCGCCTAATCTTTCGAATTTGCATGATGTGTTTCATGTGTCGCAACTTCGGAAGTATATTTCAGATCCATCTCATGTAATTCATATGGACGACGTACAAGTACGAGATAATCTTACGGTGGAGACGATGCCTGTACGGATCACGGATCGTGAAATGAAGACTCTTATGGGCAAGGAGATTTCCTTGGTTAAAGTGGTTTGGCTAGGAGCTGCTGGAGAAAGCAAGACTTGGGAGTTGGGGAGCAAGATGCGAGACTCATATCCTGAATTGTTCGATTGAGGTAAATTTTCGAGGATGAAAATATTCTAAGTTGGGGAGAGTTGTAACGCCCGTAATTTAATTAGTTATTTAATTAAATTATTTTTGGAATATTTATGAAGATGTGTTATAATTAATTGGATTTATTTTATTAGGTGGAGAAATAATATTAGAGATATAATATTACGTGGTGAAATAATATTAAAGTGTAATATTATTTAATGTGGGCTTATTTTGAGAGAATAAAAGTAATAAGGGGGTGTGTTGGTTTTAAGCCCAATAAGGAGATAATAGAATAATAGGGTTATTTTATTATTTGTTGTTGGAATAGAAAGAAAGAAGCAGTAGAAGAAATAAGGATTTGGAAGAGAACGTGCAAGCTGCTAGAACGTGGAAAACGGCAAGCACGAGAATCCAACCGGAAATTGTAGAGCGACCTTCATTCCAAGGTAAGGGTGGGGTTCTGACTCTATAATTGGGATTATGATGATTGATATGTGGGGTTAGAGGTGGTTGTTGTTTTGTTCCTAAATTGAAATTATATGATTGTTGTGTGATGAGAATTGATGAATGTTCGGATGAAAAATGATGCCTTGATGTTGTTTAATTGCTGTAGAATTATAAGGTAATTTATGGGTGATAAATTGTCACGATTAGATTAGGTTTAAGGCTTTATGTATGAATCTGTAAGGTTAACAGGGAAGAAGAAACATTGAATATTACAGTACAGAAAACACAGAATGTAGAAATGGATAATAGGCGCTACTGTGTTAGGATTGATGAATTAATTTGGAGAATAGAAATCGGTTAACACTGTTCTTAGTAGATTGATAGCAGGAAAAGAATCATATAGTAGAATGAATAGAAAGTAGCAGTTCTGACAGTAGAAGTATGTTGACTAGAGCTGCGTTAGATTTAGCGCAAGATAGAAATTCTGAAGCCAGATGTAAGCTGTTGGAAGGTGCGTGGCATAGTGAAAGGTAGTAGTTCTGAGGTTAGAAGTTGTATTAGTCAGAACTTGAGTGGTCAGAAACTATGATGATCAGAAGTTGTGTCTGGTCAGAGGCTAAGTGGTCAGAAGATGTCATGATTAGAGGTTGAGTGGTCAGAAGATATGGCTGATCAGAAGTTATACTAATCAGAAGATGGGATTAGTCTGAATTTGTACTAGTCAGAAGATGGGATTAGTCAGAATTTGTACTAGTCAGAAGATGGGATTAGTCAGAATTTGTACTAGTCAGAAGACGGGGTTAGTCAGAAGATGTGATGATCAGAAGTTTCATCTGATCAGAGGTTGCACTAGTCAGAAGTTATAGTAGTCAGGATATTGTGTCGCCCAGAGGTTGCGTCAAGTTGAGTATTTAGAAATAGCGTTGGTTAGAGGTTGCATGGTCAGAAGATGGATGGCCTTTATGTTGTTTTGTGCTGAACGATGATCGTTAGATGCTTATAAGCTGCTGTTGAGCTATAACAGTAGAAATAGTGACGGTCATGATATTAGAGTTGTAGAATGGCAGTATTGTTTTTACTGTGGAATTAAAATATTGATGAGTTATTAATGAGAAGTTATTAATGAATAATGATGTTTGATGATTTATAAATAAATGATGTTTGATGAATTATTTTGATTATTTGAGATGTATTTTGAGATGTTATTTTGAGATGTATTTTGAGATGTTTTGAGATGATAATTTGAGATGCTTTGAGATGATAATTTGAGATGTTTTGAGATGAATTGAGATGTTGTTAACTTGGGTGTTATCATTACATTCATGGTTGTGTCGCATACATTGCACTTTTGAGATGGAGCTTATGCTCGTTGAGATGGCCTGGATTGGCAAATTTTGAGATGAAGGCTATGCCTTGTTGATGCCTCTATTAATTGGAAAATTTTTGAGATGGGAGTTCTGCTCCAATGGTACCACATGCATTTGCATAGTATTGAGTTGCATTATATGATTTCATAAAGAATTGTATTTTGATGTGGATGAATGTATATTATTGTTGAGATTGATGTTGATTATGAGATGAGAAGTGGTGATGTTGTTAATCTGATTTAATATATTAATTATCATGCGCTTTATTATATTGTTAGACATCTCACCCCTTCTGTTTAAATGTTGCCCTTATGTTGGTAACGTGCAGGTAATCGAGAGTGAAGGATGTATACCTTCAATAGTTCGAGTCGATGTCATTGCTCTGATATGTAACACTCGGGGGGATGAACGCTTGTTGTTTGGATTGATGATTTTTAGTTGTCAAATTTTAATTTGATTATGATTTATGACATGATTCAAAGTTGTTGTTTTGTTAGAGATGTTATTAAGAATTCCGCTGCCTAGATGATAATTTATTTAATTAAAGATGCTATGTTGATGGTTCATCTGATGTTTTGAAAAAGTGTTATATATCAACGATGAATGCAATGAATTTGTTAGAAAAATTTGTGACGTCCCGATTCATTTGTATGGTTGAAATTTTATAACTCTGATTTATTCTACATAATTTCTTGGGGTAGAATTGGGGTGTTACAAAGTTGGTATCCGAGCAAAAGGTTGGTCCGACCTTGTCTTCGAGTCGTAGTTGTCTAATGATCGAGTATTGTTATTTGAGTTCTAATCGTTGTTTATGTTGTAGTGAGAAGTTGAGATGGCTGGAAGGAATGATGCTGCTCTTGCTGCTGCTTTAGAAGCAATGGCTCATGCGATGGAAAATCAGCTGAATGTTGGAATGGTTGAAAGAGATTGAGATAATCTTTCACGTGATGGACTTCACTCCAGCGTAGAAGGTTCATTATGGGACTCATATGCTAGACAATTGAGGAAATTAATGCAAGAGGAACCACAAATGTTTTCGTGGATGGCGTCACTATCTGTAGAGACTCAAGCTATAACTGAGGAATTGCAGGTGGTGTGTGAATTTCCTGAAGTTTTCCCTGACGAGATTCTCGATGTACCGCCGGAGAGGGAAGTTGAATTTGCAATAGATCTTGTACCTGGTACCAGACCTGTGTCTATAGCACCATACAGGATGTCTGCGTCTGAATTGTCAGAGTTAAAGAAGCAATTGGAAGAGTTACTTGAGAAGAAGTTTGTAAGACCAAGTGTATCGCCGTGGGGGTGCTCCAGTGTTGTTAGTGAAGAAGAAAGATGGAAGTATGAGGCTTTGTGTTGATTATAGACAGTTGAATAAAGTGACGATTAAGAATAAGTATCCGCTTCCAAGAATAGATGACTTGATGGACCAATTGGTGGATGCTCGTGTGTTTAGTAAGATTGATCTGAGGTCGGGTTACCATCAGATTAAAGTGAAGGATGAAGTTATTCAGAAGACGGCTTTCAGAACACGTTATGGACATTACGAGTATTCGGTGATGCCTTTCGGTGTTACTAATGCGCCGGGAGTATTCATGGAATATATGAATCGTATCTTTCATACTTATTTGGATCGGTTCGTAGTGGTGTTCATTAATGATATTTTGATTTGCTCTAAGTCAGAAGAAGAGCATGCCGAGCATTTAAGAGTAGTATTGCAGATTTTGAAAGAGAAGAAAGTGTATGCAAAGTTGTCCAAGTGTGAATTCTGGTTAAAAGAGGTTAGTTTTCTTGGTCATGTGATTTCAGGTAGTGGCATTGCTATAGATCCATTGAAGGTTGATGTTGTGTTGCAATGGGAAACTCCAAAGTCAGCTACTGAGATTAGAAGCTTCTTGGGATTAGCTGGTTATTATAGAAGGTTTATTGAAGGGTTCTCTAAGTTGTCACTTCTGTTGACCAAGTTGACTTGTAAAGGTAGAGCGTTTGTTTGGGATGTTCAGTTCCAAGAAAGTTTTACGGAATTGAAGAAAAGGTTAACATCGGCTCCGATTTTGACGTTGCCTAATCCAGGAGAGCCTTTTGTGGTGTATTGTGATGCTTCTAAGATGGGTTGAGGAGGTGTACTTATGCAGAATGGTAAGGTAGTTACTTATGCGTCAAGGCAGTTGAGGACTCATGAGAAGAACTATCCTACATATGATTTAGAGCTTGTTGCTGTTGTTTTTGTGTTGAAGATTTGGAGACATTATCTTTATGGTTCTAGATTTGAAGTGTTTAGTGACCATAAGAGTTTGAAGTATTTGTTTGATCAGAAAGAGTTGAATATGAGGCAACGAAGATGGTTAGAATTGGTAAAGGATTATGATTTCAGTTTGAATTATCATCCAGGAAAAGCAAATGTGGTAGCTGATGCATTGAGTCGAAAGACTTTACACATGTCAGCAATGATGATTAAAGAGTTGGGATTGATTGAGAAGTTCAGAGATATGAGATTAGTTTGCGAGGTTACTCCATAAAGTTTTATGTTGGGTATGTTGAAGATTAATAATGATTTTTTAGACAGTATCAGAGAAGCTCAGAAGTTGGATGTGAAACTGGTAGATTTGATGGCTGGGATTGATCAATCTGAGAATAATGATTTTAAGATAGATGAGCAAGGTGTGTTGAAGTTTCGTAACTGGATTTGTATTCCTGATTGTTGTACCCCAAAATTTGCCCTATCTTTTTCACAAGAAATCACAGCTTCGGGCTTTTCCTGATTTTTTAGATTGGTTTAAGAATCGGTCAAACAGACTTTTCTTAACAGTCAAACAAGATTAGGGTTTCCAATGACTTTTGAATCAGTCAGACAGATTATTAGGGTTTCTATTCATTTGTTTGAGTTAGGCTCAGGGCTTGATCAAGCAGACGCTTCTTTGACAATAAATCAAGAATTAGGGTTTGCACGCGCATTTTCAGAAGAATTTGAATCCACAGTGTCTTAATTGGCTGCCACACTGCTTTGACGTTTGTTCCAGATTTCTGTTTGTCTCCCAAAACCTAAACATCTGGGATAAAAGCTGAGGCATTTGAATTGAGGGTTTGAAGTGTTGGTTTAATCAGTGAAGTGAAAAGCATATGGACGTTTGTTTGTTTAACTGTGCAGTGCTTTTGGTTATTTGGAACGCCGAACGTTTGTTGATTATTTATAATTTCTAAGTTAAGATTATTGGGATAATTTCCAATTATTATGACTCACGAAATTTAAATAATTAAATGAGCAATTGCAGAAGAATTAAAAGAGATATCTGACAAAGAAAGATTTTTATTCATTTTCAATTGTTTGTTACAAATATTATTCGAATACTATAAATTTATTTACAGTTGTTTACAATAATGTTATTACAATGATTAAAAATAAATTAAAACTATATCCTAAATCTCTTGAAGTCTTCATCTTCTACTGTTGCATCCTTTGCTCAACTGATGTTTACCTGCAAAGACAAAAAAGGAAGGAGTCAATACAGTTAAAATGAAAAGGGCATTTTCAGACAGTTAATCATAAAAACTCATCATTAAAGGTTTTGGCCGGAATCAGTTTATTCGTCCTCTCTGCAAATCGCAAGAAGATGTCTCTTCTTGGTTCACAAAGAGGAAAGCAAATTATTTGCAAGCATATGAATTAATCAAATACAAAGCTGCATAAATTCAAATTGGCAAAAAAAAAAGGGCAAACAAAACTGAAATGCCAAACAAGCTGCATAAATCCAAACTGAATTACACTATCAAACAAGGCAAACCAAATTGTCAAAAGTGCAAAGCTGTCAACAAAACTGTCAAAAAGAGATGTCAACCAAGCTGTCCAAAGAAACTGTCAAAAGGCTGTCAACAAGATATCAAAAGCAATGCAGAAAATCTGGAGGTAAGAAGATATGCAGAGGAAAGACAAAATGCAAGCCAACTTGTAAAAGCATTTTTTATTCACCATTTTCCAGGCCAAAAACCTTTTCAGAACAGAAAGTACAGTTTAAGTAATTAAAAATACTTTTCTGGAGAGAGAGAAAAGAGAGAGAGAAGTAGAGGCTTACAGTGGGCAGGCTTAAGACAAATAAATATAACAGATCAACACTGTAAAGAAGGGGGCAGAACACACATAGAAAAAACATAACACAAAACTGTAAACAGAACACAAGCCTTGAAGAAGCAAGCACAACCTTAACCTGCCTAAAGCCTGTCAAACACAACCCAAACATATAGCCTAAAAACTTGCCTCAAGCCTGTAATCAAAGCCAAAGTTACCAAACACATAAACACCAAGCCAACTGCACAATAAGCAAGCATACAGGCCTGCATAAGGCACCAAACTTTAAGCCTGCTTCAAGCTGCTCAAACCTACACAACAAACTGTCTTCAAGCAAGCAACCATTCAAGCCAAAGCCCTAAAGCCTGAATAAACACAAGCCTGCATAAAACTAGAAGCCTGCCTGTACAAACAAGCAATCAAAAGCAAGCCTTCAAATTAAAAAGCCTGTCAAAAAACTAGTAACACCCAAACCTGCTTCAAGCAAAGCCAAAAGCCCTCAGAGTCAAAACTCATCATCATCATTGAAAGCTCACCCAAATCAAAAAAATAGGAAAACTCAAAGAACAACAATAACCACATTCTCAGAAATGATCATCATTGGAAGTCAACAGCATCAAGAGAAAAGAAGAAGTCAGAAGTGAAACAATAGCCAACAAAGATCTCAGATTTAACATCATCATTGAAAAAAAAAGCAACCACAGCATCAAGAGAGGAAAAGCAACTCAAAAGCAAAGCCAAAAGCATCTCTGATATCATCTTCATCAAAAGAAAGCATCCTCAGAGCCAAGCTCATCACAGGATCAAACAAATCAAGCAAAAGAGAGGAAGAAGATTCAGAAGTGGCTATCCTAGGGTTTTCAGATTTATAGCATATCATCATAAAACCAAAACAAGGCTAAAAGATACGAGATACCAGGAAGCTCTTGTCACCATCATACTCCCTCGCCTTGGCCTCCTAAGACGCCTCCTGTCCAAGCTCTCCTCCTCCTTTCCAAAAAGCAGAACCAAGGCATAATTTCTCCTTCCCTTTCCTTTTTTACACCTCACACAAACATAAACAACACAGAAGATCAGAGCATATAAAGGATAAACATGCAAGACTAAAATCCGAAAACCCTAAAAAGCGCATGAAGACAGAAATCGTTACCTTTTCTTGTCACCGCCTTGCTCAACCATGGAGAGAGGGAATTGGAGGTGGCGTCCAGTGGCCAGGCACGGAAGTTTATCAGTGGTTCTTATCAAGAAGGATGAAGAGGCGAAGAAGAAGGGAGCGGCGCCGTTCGTAAAACAAACCCTAATTCTGAAACAAACATTTCAAACCCTAAACAAAATTGTCATAAGCGTTTGGGCCTGTCTCTTGAAAACAAACCCTTAAGCCCAATATTCTGGCGCATAACCCCCCCCCCCCCCCTTTACTTAAATCTGTTTGTTTTTGTTGCTTGGGCCTGCCCCTCATATTAACACACTAAAGCCCACTCTTTTTTTTTTATACAAACTGATACCCTTCCTTTTTTTTATTATCACATTATTCCATTTCTTTTTATATAATTTATTTTGTTAAGAAAAACAATATATCATTTTTTGTACAAAACTTTTCTTAATGTTTATTACCTTTTACAAAAATATGTAAATCTTAGGTTTATTAAGTTTAAACAATTTTTCTTTTATTAAAACCTTTTTTTGTTTAAATTAAATCTTGTATCACTACAAGAAAATTGGCAGATTGCGACAGGTATTTTTGTAGATTACGACGGTTAAAACCGTCGCAATTTGCTTTCCACGACGGTTGCTTTACCGTCGCAGAAGTGTGTGTCCCCAACCTATTTCGCGACGGTTACAAAAACTGTCGTTCAAGTTTACAACGGGTTTGGAGCTGACATAATCAAGTATTGGTGACTGTTTGATACCGTCGTGACTATCTTTTGAGTTTCTTTTAATTATTGATGGCGACGGTTCGATATTGTCGTGAATATCTTTTGAAATTGATTAAATTGTTTATGGCGAAGGTTCGATACCGTCATGACTTTTGTTGATTATTTTTAATTGTTGATTACGACGGTTTGGTACTGTCGCCGTGACTTTTGTTTATGTCTTGATTTTTTTTTATTTTTCTATTATATATATATTTTATTTAAATTATTATCTATGTAAAAAATTTTAAATATAGTTATTTTTGTGTTATTTTTTTCTTTAAATTATTTCTTCTTTAATATATTTATTTATAGTATTATTTTTTGTTTTATTTTCTATCACTTTGTAATATAGTAAAAATAATTTCAATAAAAAATATTTAACATCAAATAAGCATTATAATATCCAAAAAAATGTGTGTTCCATAATCATGTAAAATGCGAGTTCCATAATCATGTCAAGTAGTACAAAAAACCCAAAATATATCAATTCCTAATCTTATAATAATAAGTATCATTATGCCAAAAATACATGAGAAAGTTCACAATCTAATTATCTCGATCATAGCAAAGTCTAATTTGTCCCCCCTGAAGTTCCATTATCTCCAATACGGTAGCTAGACTCAGATGAACGTCTACCATCAGCGGGTGATTTCAATCCCTAAAAAAAGGTATTAAAATAATAATCTTTAAAATAATACTCATAAAATTTAACTTTAAATGCGTCAAAATAATATACCTGTCTTATTGAAATCACAGATACAGTAATATCATAGCATACCGAGTTGCTAAATTAAGATTCTCTCCTATTTTAATTAAGATTCCACTTGACAAGATCACCAAAAAAGCCCCCGGAACTTGATTTCAGAAACTGGTATACTGGAGCAGTAAATGGTCCATTTACATCAACCTGTTTTACAAAACTTCATTACCTTGTCTCTTACTCGCATGTAATCTGTTTTGAAATACTGGATATAGAAACATTGTATCAAACCTTATCAAAAATTGGAAATTCTGCTTTGAACTTAGTGCAAGCAAATTGCTTAATTTCTTCATTTGATCCAGGCTCCTGCATGCCAAATTGATTGCAAGGGAAAGCTAGAACCTCCAAACCTGGAAAGAAAATGCATAAGGACACTAAAAATGTGAGGCTGATAAAAACATTACTTTAGAACTAAAAATCTGAGAGCTGTTCAGAGAGAAACAACAAAGTAGAAAATTGAATTTCAGTCACTTTGAAATAAATCCTTTGGAATATTTTAAATTTTCCTACAACGAAAAGTATCTAAGGCCCAGAGCTCACTTTCATGTTCCACAATAATGACCTTGACACGCTGCTTGCATTAATTACCAACTTGGAACGAAATTTGGATTGCTATAATAGCTATTCCATCCTATTGCACATTCTTCCACACCCCAAAATCGTAATTGTAATCAAAATGAAACAATCCACACTTTTTTCAGCTACTTTTAGGGGGGGAACTGTTTTTCTTTTAAAAACTCCCTCAGCTGCATTTTCTGTTTTCCATCTCCCCAACAAGCACACGACACATTTAAATTCCAAAACGGGAGCCGTGGAATGAGAATCACAGTACTATAATGTCAGACAAGTTAGTATCAATTCCAAACGGTAGAATCCTTTAAAATATGGAAATAAAACAAGATATGTTGCCTGTATAAATTGGATAAAGCATTACACAAGGAAACAGACATGTATTAAGTTCCCCACGGGTATCCTCATACGGAAGTCAATCCTGTTCGAGACACTATTGGATACTAAAGTGACTGTCTCTTCTAGCAAAGATTCAAAATGTATTTTTCTACAAGTGGGATGGACTAGCCTTTTCTGCTGGACTCAACCCTCATTGGTTGAAATGGACATGCATTTAAGACCATAACAAATAGGTTTCCATATAGAGCTATGTTTGGCCGATAGAGAAATACTTGGAATAGAGATATGGTTTTTAAAGTAAGTACATCAACATATCCCATTTGGTTAGCTTCACTCAATCAAACATCAATATCCACATCTAAAAATCCCAATAAGTTACCTGTGCCTGAACTTCAATAGGAACTAGGAAGAATAGACATACTACTCTCCTAATCTTAAACATAATCCAACTCAAAACAAGGAAGAATGGACATACTACTCTCCTAATCTTAAACATGATCCAACTCAAAACAGGGAAGAATAGACATACTACTCTCCTAATCTTAAACATGATCCAACTCAAAACAGAATGATTTCAGAAGTAGATAGATTCAAAATGAAGCTACACTGTCAAAATATCTAGTCACCAATAATCATATAAAAAATATAGGAAAAATAAACAAATAACTATGCTCCATAAGTAACATACCTCTATCTTTAAAATTTTCATACAAGTGCGAGAGTTCTGTGTAATTTGATGATGTCAAGCCACTGCCATTCATTCAAAGGAAATCATTCAATAGGAGGATCATAACATACCAGAAACTTTGACATAACTTTCAAGGTATTTGATTTGAACCTTCTCAAATAGAACTTGATTAGCAGAAATTGACTAATCACTTCGGAGATACGCTTATATAGAACACACTATTTATTTTTAAATGAAGACTCACCACCTAATTTGTTAAATGAATAACACTGAATCCATCCTATCAGTTCGGCTTGAATAATGCCCCCCTCAATATTTGTAATAATTCTAAATTGCGGATGCGTGAATAAATGCTTGCAACCCATGCGGTTGCAATACATTGCGGAAACTTCTAAAACCCTAATACTATGTACTACAATGGAGAACTATCTGCTTAAACATACCTAAAATTTTATGTTTGGATTGGTGGGATGTGATGGAATGAAATAAAATGGAGTGGTATATAATCAGATTCCCTTGTTTGGATTTGCAAATAATGGATAGTTGTGTATTTTTTATAAGTTGACGGAACGGAACAAAACAATTTAGTTCATTCCATTGCTCCACTCCACTCCATTCCATAATATTCTATTCTGCTCCGCTCCTTTCTAATTCATCGATCCAACCATAACCTAAAGGGAAAGTGAGTGCAATTTCCCCTAAACATAACATTACAACTGAAAAAAAATAAGGCTTTCACACAAATATAAAGTGAATAAATCATACCATCGTGAAGCAACATTGACAATCAAGAGAACCTTCCCCTTGAATTTGCTAAGAGAAACATCCTTCTTATCAATATCCTGCACCACACAAAAATCACAATATCCTGCGTCAAAATTTAACTTTAACTTAGCTCTTTGGAAGATAAGGGGTAGATAATTCATCATGCATTCATGTTCTGATCTAGCCTATTGAAATCAACACAAAGCCAGCTCAGTTATCTTTCATCAAGAGATTCAAACAAACCATGCAATGCTAATATGAGAAACCTTGGACAGATTCTAATCATAAGGTTTATAATTTCACTTGATCCATTAGTTAGATTCTAACATTTGCCAATAAAATATTATAATCAGAAAGTCTTACTAGATTTATCTTAGATTTCAACTTTGGCAGACACTCTGTATCAATAATCATCATAGCATTTGCTACAAAATAGTAGTACTACTTGTTACAGAAGTGAAAATATCATGATACAAAGGCAAAGAACAACATATATGTTCTCTAGTTAATCATAGAATTACTTGTTAAACAATACTAATAACGTTGAAAATGCAAGAGAGTTAAGAAAACATACCAAGAAAAGTAGAAGGAAATGCTGAACCAAACCTAGCAAATCAAGATGAAATGGTAGAAGTCCTGCAACCCAACCAAGGTTTAAGAACCCCAAAATCTAAAATAAGAATAAGAATTGAATTCCCAAACAAAGGAATCTAATTCAATTTCAAAAAGTAAAACCTTTGTTGCTAGCAAATATGACAGAAGCAACACAAGTCACTCAAATAAACATGCTTTGGTCAGAATCACACTCTGCAACAGAATATGATGCTTAAATGGTTATAAAGTCCTTTTACAACACCCACTAGGCACTATATAGCATAGCATATCAGAATTCTATAAACTCAGCCATACCTTGAGTTGAGCATTACAGCAAACACTTGATGAGCATCATTTTAGTACTATTCTAGTCAGGTTTCAGTATTGCTATTTAACTATTCAAAATAATCATTATACATTGCAACTTGTCAATAAACATATAGTATATATTTTTGCATCTAGGCTGTGTATAATATATTGATAGGAAAAGGACAAATTTTAGAAGAAAAAAATGATAGAAAATCAAGGGAAACAAAAATTGGAATCACTAGTTATGATTATTGATGAAAATAACTAGTAATCCACGGTGAAGATTCACTGAAATTTTTGAAGCAGTTTTTCCCTGCACATTGATTGAGCTATGTGCAAGTATTGACACTGTTTTTATTAGTGCAGAAAATGACATAGCAGAAGAAAGTAAATAAGACAAATTTAATAATAGTTTTGTATGGAAACTTATGAGAAGGACATAACAGAACAATAACAACAATTAATTTGATGTGAATCAATTTTCACGAGTTGAAAAAACAAAGCAGAACCTGAAGATTGTTGGTTTTGACGTAGGACCAAACACGCATGAAACAGGTTAATCGAGAAGTCTGAGATTGACCGACGAAGTCTCTGAGAGTGGGAGGAAGGTTAACGAGATCGATCAAGTTTGCGAGCTTTTTAGGGTTATCAGTAACGGCTTTCTTCATTCGCTGAGGAAGCATTCTTCACTTCAATACACGATTTGTAATGGCTGCGAGATGGGTTTATCAAAATTCTAACTTCAGAGGAAATGTGCAACTCAATTTATGTTTAGTTAGGATTAGGTATAAATTTAACAATAACATTGTGTTTCAACTATATATGTGAATATTATGTCAAGCTCTATGTATATACTTTAGCTCATGATAAATGATTATTTAGGTATAAACTTAAAATCATTTTTCAACATCAATTAAATCCACATATCATGTTATAAAAGTCATGTCTTTCGAGGCATAACCATAAGTTACCCTTGGTCTAGTCCTATCAGACCGTCTCGATATCTCATAGATCCTCCTCAAGCATAATACAAATATAACAAGCATTGAGAAAAAGATGAAAGATTAAATTTATTTGATTGATTAAATTGAACATAACACCATTGTCGTATCAAATTCATAGAATATATAATAATGCATAAATTTAACCTTAACAAGAGAGAACTTAAATATACATAACAATTATAATTAGATAAAATATATAAGTTAGCAAGAGATTTTTAAAGGTTTTGGGTGCGACGGTTGTTTTACCGTTGTGAAATGAATTATAGGACGGATAATTTTACCGTCGTGAAAGGTTTAAGGGTGCGACGGGTGCTTTACCGTCGTGATATGCCTTTTAGGACGGTTAATTTTACCGTCGTGACTAGTTGTTGGTGAAAAATCAATGTTAAAAGTGTTAAATGGGGGCCGACGGTTGTTTTACCGTCGTAATAATAATATTATGATGGTTAAATATACCGTCGCAAAATAAATATTAGGGACGGTTGGTGTCAACTGTCGTAAACACTGTCTCTATATGTCAATTACGATAGTTATCACATAACTGTCGCAATTTTTGTGTCGTTAAACACTAATTTTCTTGTAGTGTATATAAAACATTAACAAAATATCTAAAAAAATAGAAATTCTTTAAGATTAAATATTTCTTTCTTTAAGAACTTTTTATTTATACCATTAATAAAAAACACAAAAAATAATATTAACACTTAATAAATACATTAGGTTAACATTTTTACTCATGTGTAAATAATCATATGCATCTCACATTGCTTTTGATTCCTTTTTATTCTTTTACTTTTACATTGAGAATGCGACAATTCGATTTGGTTGTAAATAATATTTGGACACTACTATCCTGATAAGACTCATCCCCATTTGTAAACATTTGTACCCCCATCCCCGGATACTTATTTGTAATAGCTTAGACTTTAAATTCCCGCAATTTATCGCTTTCTATATACTGTATAGAAATTAGGGTTTGTATGCGAAGATTCAAAATCAACCGCTAGATAACCTAATACAAAGACAAATGCATGAAAATCAATACACAATTCACACTTGCACCCCTAGGGTAATCCCGCTTGTTGCCTTCAAAAATGGGCCATGTTTGCATGTCAAGTACTTTGGCAAAACAAAACAAAAACAAACAAAATGATCATAGCCCCTCGATGACGCTATCTTGTTTCCTAAACAAAATGATCATAGTCCCTCAAGAAAATTGCCAAAGACACTTGACACTATTGCATTCATGGTCTATACGATGACCCGCGCCCGTCCCGTTAACATCCTAACACAAGGTTGTTCACCAAATACAATGGTGAAACAACACTGTTAAAAGGGTTAAAACATAAGAAAGATCTTTGAGTAAAATATGGTAGATAGCTCTTGGTTACTCGATCAAACTTGCAAAACACACTTGCCTACTTTCAAACACACTTCACAAACACAATTTCCAAAACAACTTTCAAAACCTTGAAACATCTTTTCAAAAAGACAAACACCTTTGTAAAACATTCGAGTAAAGAATTGTTACAAGGGTTGCCTAGACAAGGCATCTTTTTCAAAACATTTTCAAAACCACACATACAAAGCACCATTTCAAACAATTGAAAAGCAAAGGCAAGTGATCTAAAACAAGTAACTAAGAGCCCATGGATAACCATGGATGAAAAGGGTGTTAGCACCTTCCCTTTTCATAATCTACCCCCCCGAACCCACGAAAACATCTCAAAGGTCTTTCCTGTGCTTTTTGACCTTTCCTTAGGATAAATAAAAAGTCGGTGGCGACTCTTGCTAAACCGAACAAGTGCGAATACAAACGCAAAACCTCAAGTCAGTTCTCCCACCGTATCACAGAACTGGCGACTCTGCTGGGGATTTTTCTAAAATTGGGGTTACCTTAGGGTTTAGATCACCTTTACATACTTGCTTTGATTGCTTTACTTTTTTGGGTTCCTTGTTTGGGTTTGTTTAAATCCTACACCCGGATTTGGGGGCACCTTTTTAGGTAAATAGCAATAAACTGTGAGGGAACTGTGCGGGGTATACCGACATGGTTGAAGCAGTAGCTATGTTAGTGTGACATATTTGTGAGTACCGGTAGCCCTTGAGTAGTCAAGGAGAATACGGGGCTGCTGAGTGATGTCATGAAGCACTAACGAACTCTTAGAACCTTAATTGACCATCTTGGCCTTTTTAGGGGTAGTGAGATGACCGACTTTGGTGCAGTCCGAAGTTGGTAGATACTCGATACTACACTCATTGAGGGTTGTTTTCTTGGAATATTTTGGTCTCCAGTTAAGTGGCTAAATCAAAACAATGAACACAGAAAATAATCCAATGATATTTAGCTCCTTAGAACCCGGTTTCTATTTTAGGACAGGATGAGCCAACTAACTTCAAGAGGGTACTTACCTACGAACCCCATGCAAGCCTAAACCTAAGGACTTGTTTGCTTTGTGTGAATATGATTACCTGTATATACACTTACTTGCTTTTGCATACATGTACGTAACATCATAACATCATACCATAGCATTTTCAATAACCATTTCAAGGATCTCGAGGGTTCTTTTGATGCAGGGTCACGTTGAACCAGACGTCTACCAAGGGGCAAGAGGTTTTCTCATCTAAACAAATGCCATCAAAGATCAAGTGCAACAAACTTGAATCAGGGGCTATGACCCACTTGACATGGTGAGCTTGATTCTTGTGGAAAGACATCCACCGTTACAAAGTTCTCCAATCAAAGATGTTGACCAAAGCTCAACCTCTAACATTTTCTTGTGTTTACCCCACGAGATCCTTGAAAACATTGCATCCACATATCATGCATTGCATCATAACAGGTTTCTCCTACAGGTCTCCTTATCTTCCTACTGTTTATTTCAGTAAGATGGATATGGAACAAACGGTGAAAGATCTCCAAGCTCAAAACGCTCAATTCCAACAAATGCTTCTGGCTATGGGTAAAGGGCAAGAGGATCTGAAAGCCCTCCTTCTCAAAGACAAGAAGAAGAAGTCCAAGAAGGCAACGGGAAACCTGAAAAGAAGACCTAAAACCCTAGATCTCTTAACTCCACCCAGCATAGGGGCCAGTCTTGAAGAAGACCACAATTTAGAGATTATGAAGCTGACTACTCTGAAGAACAATATCCTCCCGCTGATGACAAGTACAAACAGTTGGAGGATCGCCTCAATGCTATGGAGATTCAGCAAATACCTGGCTTGGATTTAGGAGACATGGGTTTAGTTTCTGGATTGGTCATCCCGCCAAAGTTCAAGGTCCCTACCTTTGCCATGTACGATGGAGTCTCTTGCCCTAAGATGCACTTAAAATCTTATGCTCGCAAGATTCAACCATACACAACTGATCCAAAGCTTTGGATCCATTTCTTCCAAGAAAGCCTGGTAGGGACTCAACTCGAGTGGTTTTATCAATTGGAGAGTTCTCGCATCCACACCTGGGAGGACTTAGCTGCTGCTTTTTATAAACAGTATCAGTACAATGCTGATCTTGCACCAACTCGTGTGCAATTGCAGAACATGACCATGGGTTCTAACGAGAACTTCAAAGGATACGCTCAAAAGTGGAGAGATCTGGCTGGTAGGGTGCAACCCCCTTTAACTGACAGAGAGCTGATTGACATCTTCATGGGAACTCTGACAGGGCCTCTCTTCAATCACTTAATTGGAAGCTCCTCAGCTGGGTTCACTGAGCTAATACTGACCGACGAAAGGGTCGAAGCTGGCATCAAAAGTGGAAAGATCCAAGGAGCCACACCCTCTGATGCTCAGGAAATTCCCTACAATGGAAAGAAAGAGCCTAATGCTGTGAACAGTCAAAAGAGTCATCGTTACTAACACGCAGGGGCAATCCTGATCTCTGGTGATGCGTCACACCGACAACAGAAAAAGGGAAATCAACGAAGGCCAGACGATCCTAAGAGACAATTCACCAACATCAACATGCCGCTGTCTCAAGCACTGCAACACTTGTTGAAGATGAATCTGATTGCATTGATAGGGCCTCATCCAAACCCCAAGATCTCTTCTCCTAACTACAATCCTAAGGCCACATGTGCTTATCACTCTGACAGTCCTGGGCATGATACTAACGATTGTTGGGCATTGAAGTACAAGATTCAGAATTTGATTGATGCCAAGGAGATTGAGTTTGGTCCTCCAGAGACCCCAGCATGATCACTGCTCCTACGCTAAATCATTGAGAATGTCTTTTTTTCATTTGGAATTTTCAAGATGTAATATCTTTGTTATTCAAACAATTATCTTTTAATGTCAAACTCTGTTTCATTAATGCATTGCATATGTTTGTCTTGAATTCATCCATTCATTTTCACTATTCTTAAACTATGCTTTCTGCTTTCTTTATGACATTTAACTCTTGCAAAAGCTACAAGACTTTAGAGGGAGGATGACGAAACAATACCATAATCTCATACAGTATGCTTTTGAACAGACCTTGCTGATGATGTACAGGCGTTTCTTTCAAATCCCAAACACCGGAGTTATAAGGAAGATAATCCCTAGTCAACCCCTTCGAGCCAAAGAAGTAGGAGTTTTCTGTTCTAAACAAATTGAAACCTTTGATTTAAACCTGGGGTAGGGTAGTCTCTCAGTTAATTCAAAAAAGATGCGCATTGAAGTCGCAAACTCTCAGTTTGTAATACAACGAATGACATCAAAAAACATTCCTTTGGAATAAAAAAAAACAGTGATGGTTCCCTATCACATAGGCAGTCAATCTCTCAAAAGAGAAAAGCCCACTAAGCCAAAACCTACAAAGGAGGCTTAAGAAAGTTGGGGCATCCCGCTGACTGTAATCTCGAAAACAGGAACAGTCAGGAAAAAGTTAGGGATAACAAATCAAAAGAAAGAGGTCATTACAAATCCTCAAACAACATGAAAAATGTTACAAAAAATGATGACTGCCTTCCATAAAATTCAACTGGTGTGAACCATCACCAAAAAGTCGTTCCAAACTCGAATAGAGTTCGACGCACAATTAACTGAGTTTAGGATTGTAGGACATCATGAAGAGCGGGTGGGTAAAAATATAATTTGAGCCTTTGTCCTTTGTTTCTTAAACCATGAACCAAGCCACGTTACAACCCTTAAAAAGCCCTAATTGAAGCATGGGTTAGTTCGAAAGCATACTGTTACAAAAGGTATCCTGACTCCTGTAAGGCTTTGCTCTAAATCTTGTGTTGAATTTGTCTTATAAAAAGTTTTCTGCTAAAAAACACATTTTTCAAAACTTCAAGACAGACATAAACTTTGTATTACTTGAATATCACTGTTTACATTTGGCTATTTGTTTGACAGTGGAGAAATTCACACAATGAATATCCGATGAACGAAAACTCTCTCAGTGATTAAAATCACATCAAAAAGGATGACACTCCCATTGACAAGTCTCCTATCAACAAGGGGACTTGACATGTCACTATCCAGCACACCTGCGGCAGTCCAGTTAAGATTTCAACAAATCTTTCACAAAAAAAAACTGGGGCAGCCCAATCAAGATGTCAAGAAATCACTCAATTGCAGGATAACAAGGGGCAAGTCTCTGTCTCCGACACTTGGGGCATTGAACGTCAATCCCGACAAAGGGTTACATACAATCAAATATTTCCAGGCCGTGCCACAAGCACTTGCTACTAGGGGCAGTGAAAAATCTCCCCAAAACCCTTCTCATAGGATGATTCCCCAGCTTGAGTTTGCCTCTCCGACTACTACAAATCAAAGGACCACAACTCCTCTTCTCCAGTAGACTACTCTACAATCCCCAGCAAGTTACTGCGAAGCATGGACCCGACCAGATATCAGTTCAACTTCGACTCCCCAGTAGATTGGCATACAACCCAAGCTCCTGATTCCCCAATAGCGGTCCCAGGACTTCTCATTTTCAACGATCAGAAGATTCTCACAATCCTCTGCAGCAGTCAAAGATTCACTTTCCCCGGCAGCAATCAAGATTTTATTATCTCCCGCTATCTAGGATTTATCTTCCTCAACAAGACAGCTCATCAGCTTACATGCGCATACATTACATTCCTATCATAAACTTTGATATAACATACATATTGCATCATACATCTCATGCAACATAACTTTGTGTTTCAGCTAATGTTTTACCCTTTTCAGGATAAGAGTAAAAGGCTATCATTAACAATTACTAAGATGAAGTTTTACACGGACTCATCATGAAGCAACCCTACACCGGTTCCTTCTCAATTCATATGCAGTTTTACACTGACCCATCATCAGGAAACCCTACACAGGTTCCTTCTCAAATCCAGATGAAGTTTTACACGGACTCATCATCAGGCAACCCTACACCGGCTCCTTCTCAAATCCAGATGAAGTTTTACACGGACTCATCATCAAGCAACCCTACACCGGTTCCTTCTCAAAATTTCAGATGCAGTTTTACACGGACTCATCAACAGGCAACCCTACACCGGTTCCTTCTCAAATCCAGATGAAGTTTTACATGGACTCATCATCAGGCAACCTGTGATTGGTGGAAATAGATTTGATTGTTTTAAAGCTGGTTCGCGAAATGTCGCGGTAAGCAAGAGTCGCCACCATCTTTTATGTTCTCCAACAAGGAAAGGACAAAAGCACAACAAAATTCCTTTTCGAGATGTTTCTCGGTTCGGGAGGTAGATTATAGAAAGGGAAGGTGTTAGCACCCTTTCTATGCATGGTTATCCACGGGCTCTTAGGTACTTGCTCTATGTTTTCAAAAATTGTTTGCTTTTCTTGTGTTTGTGGGTTTTGAAAAAAGTTTCGTTTGAAAGATTTCTAAGTGACTCTTGTATCGGTCCTCAAGAGTGTATGAAAATTTTGTTTTGAAAACTTTTGAAAGTGTCAGTGTGAAAAGATGTTTGGTTTGTTTTTGAAGAGAGAAAGTACCCATGAGTCATCTACCTACCCTAAGGAATTAGGCTGTGTAAGAGTCCTTTAGATAGTGCCATCCAACCATTGAGAGGTAGGTAGCACCACCGTTGGAGGTGTTCGGGTCAATTCGATTATTAGGGACATTGTGGTCACCGAAGCAATAGTAGGACACCTTAGCGGTAACCCTAATGTCCTAGATCCTTTTTATCTGAGGCAACCGTTTCGAGGCAACTTGGATCTTTAGACAGGAGAGCGGCCTCTAAAACACCCTATACTCAATGACCACGTCGAGGCAACCAAGTGAGGCGTACCCTAGGAGTGGCATGTGCGAGTGTGTCAGGATTCAGTTAATGTTATCTTTGTACATGAAATTGTGAGCTACGAGTTGTTTTTAATTTGTCATTCAGTCTTTCATGCGTATTAACAGTTAGGAGTGCGGAAAATTAAAGTGCAGGAATGTAAAGCTACGCTATTACAAGGCGCGGGTCTATACATCACCAAAAAAACAAAGACCCGTTTTGATAAAGTGCGGAAAGTAAAGAAAGCGGTAAACCTAATTACTATTACATTCTTGGAAGCAGTTACATAATAATCAAAATATAAAAATAACGCGCGAATAGAAATTAAATTGGAACGTCCTAGGGTTTTTGACCCTTTTGAGAAAATTATGAGTTTTTTTGTCCTTTTGTATTAAATTAAAATTAAACCTAAATCTAATTATTTAATTATTTACAAGAAAAATGTTTTTTATGTTTTTTAATATTTTAATAAAAATAAAAATAAAGAAGCTAATAAGTCAAAAGAAAACCTAGTTCTATGTTTATTTTAATTATTAATAAAAAGTCTAAGTTAACCTAATTTACTAAATTAATTAATTTATATTTTTATGTACAAAAATAATAATAATTAATAAATAATAATAATGGTAATTAAGAAAATATGAATGAAAATTTGTCAAACCCTAATTCTACATGATTTTTATTTATTGAGAAAAAGGTGAAAATTAAGCATAATTTAAGCTAAGTTAATTGTTAGTATTCATTTACAAAATAATTATTAGTTAATAGTAATAATAAATAACAAAATATATTTACAATTTTGATTTCTGAATTTATTATGAAAATTAATTTGTTGGTGAATTAATAATAACAATTATAATAATTAAAGGAATTAAAAGAAAAGAAAATAAAAATCAAAAAAATGCAAACCAGGGGGGGTGTGATGGCCCATATGGAGGTTTTTTGGTTGAATTCTGGCCCAAGAACATTCCAAGCCACGTTTGACTTCTGGAATTACCTATGCATGCGTTGACTGGAACACACCATGGTCTTCATCTTCTGACCATTGGATTGAGGGTTGTGGACACTTGACTAGCTGGTGTATGAGGACGCATGGTGGAACATTTGATGAGTGATGCACGTAAGCGCTTTAGGAAAAATATTAAGAATTATATGGGGGACCTGGGAATCGAACCCAGGTCCCAACGGTTGCAAGCCACATCTCCAGCCACTACACTATTGTGCTGCGTTTATTCATATAATACACAACAAATATAATATATCAAGAATGGTAATTATACTGGAAATAAAAAAAAACGCACGCATGATATTTGAATCCTCCAATAGCCTGCTTCCACGCCCTTCATCTTCTTCGTTTCCTGTAAAACAAATAAACAAATAGCGGGGGTTTTAAACCCCCACAAAATGCCAATGCCAAAAATAGCGATTAGGCACACAGGTCATATAAAAAAGGCGCGATGATTGGGTTGAATTCGTCTGGCCTTGACGAATTCAACCAAGTACGTTTTATGGTCCAATTTTCCCTTATGTGCAAAGCCCTAAATTAACAGCTTCGAAACCCTAGACGTCTCCAATGGTGGATTCTGATTTAATGCACTATAATCAAATTGGATTATACCAATAGCTTCATGAGGTTCCTATTAACACAAATCAACCAAAAAAAAGGATTAAAAGCGCATGAATGATGATGTGCAATTTTGGAAAATAAGCCAAACCGTGGGACTTATTGTGAACGATTCCTCGCGTGCTAGGGCTTGTTCTTGATGGCAACAGGTTCCTGGAGACTCAGGCAAGGTGTTTGAATCAGGAAGAGGCTTTGAATTCGCCTGGGGGACTGATTTCAGTTTTGAACTTTTCTTGAATTTTTTCAGAATTTGATTGTGGTGTCTTAGCAGCTCTTGCACGTTCTTATGAATAGGGTTTGCTTCAGCATTTGTATGTGAAGAGAATTAGGTCATCTTTAGGCCCATAAATCCATTGTATTCAAGTTTCATTATGTGATTGCCAATCAAATCTTTTTCAATCTTTTTCTTTGATAAAACCTTGCCAATCATGGAGATTTTGATGTCTTTGAGGTGCACACGAATTGCCAGCTTGCCCTAGTCTTATTTGCATCACAAAAGATTTAAAAATCATATCTTTTGAATTTTCCTACAATTAAAATTAATTAAATGAATTAATATTAATAAAAATTCAATTAATTAATTAAAAATGGGAAAATAAATCAAATTAATCTTAATGGGCCGTGCATAAGCCTTGGGTAAATATTCAAGAAGGAATTTGAGGCCCATTAGCAAAAATGAAGTGTTTTAGGCAAAGTTGACTTTTGAAAGTTCCCAAAAATTTCCCAACTTCTCCAATGCATATCTTGCTCAATTTTGAAGCTATGAACATATTCTTTGACATTTTGGAAAGGTCTTGAAGTCCTCTAACCAATGCCTTTGGTCCCATGTCATTTTGATTTACCAATCTCAAGTTATGGTCTTTGACTTAAAGTGCCTTTTTGTTGACTTTTGAAAATGACCTATAATGTAGAAATTAATAACTTTTTGTGAGAGCATTTCTTGGACTTGGAGTGTGAAGATGAGTTGTAGGAAATGTCATCCCCTTCAAAATGAGCATTGGATGGGATTTTTCTGATGAACCATGAAAACGTTATGTCTTGGTCAAGTTACAGTTGACTTTTCAAATGTCCTAAAATAGTAACTTTTGACATCTTGAGACTTTTTGAGCCATGCTTGAGGAATCATGATCAAGATTTGATCAAATGATGATTGTGGCTTCAAAATAAGATGTTGACCAAAAATTTTGACTTTTGACTGCCAAATGACCATTTTACCCCTGCAGTTGACTGTGGATCAAATAGAGCTTTTGACTGTGGAATTTGGCACTGTGAGTCTTGAAACTTGGCATGTAGGTGCTTGAGGATGTATATAGGCATATGGGACTTGGTTGGACCCTTGAAAACCTCAACTTCCTTGCAAGAACCAAAACCCTAATTTTGACTGTGTAAGGAGGCAATTGGACTGTGCAACCCTTGAGAGATTTTGAACCATTTGGAGATTGATCTTGACAAATTTTGAAGAATATGGGAGGGCAAATTTTGGGGTACAACAGTTGCCCCTGTTCAATCTTCTTAGACCTGAGGATGTAGATTGGCTTGCGTGCCTTTCGTGATCCGAAGGTGGAAGATGATTGAACACTAAAGTGCCCAGAAATTTGCACTCACATAGTAGAGTATCAGCAACGTGATGTCAGAAATGGGATTATAGATGCCATTTGGAAAGGTGATGGATAGGAGGATGGGCTTATAGATGCCATTTGGAGGTGTGATAGAACCTTGTCGGGAATGGGCTTATAGATGCCATTTAGAGACTGTTAGGGATGGTTGAATCTGAGTAAGAAATAGAATAGCTTCCGTGTCTGGAGCATATCTATTCTATATCTAATTTCTGACGTCTGAACGAGTAGTAGAATGACCGCCGTGTCTGGGGTATATCCATATTGCATTTAGGTGAGTGACAGAATGTCATCTGAATCTGGATCATATCTGGAATGTCTTTTAAATGAATCTGGATTGAACAATAGAATAGAATCCGAGTCTGGAGCATCTCTAAGTTGTCTTTAGAAGTTTGAATCTGAATAAGCCGTAGAATAACATCCGGGTCAGGAGCATCTCTAAGCTGTATCTGAAAGGAACTCTGGAATAAGTATCAGAAAGTCGCCATGCTTGGGTCGCAACTGAACTATCTCTAGAAAGAATCTTTGAATAAGCAATAGAATAGCCGAATCTGGAGCATCTCTTAGGCCATCTTTGGAGAGGAATCTGAATAAGCAGTAGAATAACATCCGGGTTAGGAGTATCTCTAAGCTATATCTGAAAGGAACTCTGGAATAAGTATCAGAAAGTCGCCATGCTTGGGTCGCAACTGAACCATCTCTAGAAGGACAATCGAATAAGCAATAGAATAGCATCCATGTCTGGAGCCTCTCCAAGCTATTTCTGGAAGTAAACTCTGAATAGGCGATAGAATAGCACCCGGGTCCGGAGCATCTCTAAGCTATCTGAGAGGGAATCTAAATAAGCAATAGAATATCATCCGCATCGGGAGCATCTCTAAGCTATCTCTGAAAGAGAATCTGGAATAAGTATCAGAAAGTAGCCATATCTGGGTCGCATCTGAACTATCTCTAGAAGGGAATGTGGAATAAGTGTCAGAATGTAGCCATGTCTGGATCGCATCTGAACTATATCTAGAAGGAATCTCTAAATAAACAATAGAATAACATCCGTGGTTGGAGCATATCTAAGTTATCTCTGAAAAGCAACTCTGAATAAGCAACAGAAGAGCATCCGGTTTGGATCATATCTGAACTATCTCTGAGAAGAACCTCTGAATAAGCAAAAGAATAGCATCCACATCTGGAGCATTTCCCAGCTATATCTGAAAGGAAATCTGAATAAGCAATGGAATAGCGTCTGTGTCCGGAGCATCTCTAAGCTATCTCTGAAAGGAACTCTGAATAAGCAATAGAATATCATCCGCGTCGGGGGCATCTTTAAGTTATCTCTGAAATCTCTTTAATGTAGATATGCCCTGGCTAGATACAGGTATCGAATCTACAATCAATCGCTCACAGATATGCCCTGGCTAGATACAGGAATCAAATCTGGAATTGCGATAGTTGATAGTAATCATCTTTGGATTGACCTTTTTCCTGAAAAGGCAAAACATTAGTTGTATGCAATGTCATGATGCATGATGTCATGATGTTCTCAAAAATAAATGAGATCGTGTCGTATGCACTTTATCATGTATGTAAGAAGGATGTATGAAATGTGAAATGTCTCCGAATGTATTTTCGTCTAGGAAAATAAATCCTTGACGAATGCCGGGAGCTTGGTGAATCCTGGGCTGATGTTTGAAGAGTAGAGTTCTTCGTTTCCGTTGGGGATGATGTTTGCAAGAATAAACCGGTAGAAGAAGATGACTCCCTTGGGGAATAAACTTGTTAGAGAGATTACTCTGCGGGGAATTACTCTGTGGGAAGAGATACTTCGCTGAGATTTGATGATGACTCCGCTGGGGATTCCATTGATAAGTTCTGTTGGGGAATTTGATGAACTCCGCTGGGGATAGGAAGAACTTCGCTGAGGACGATCTTTCCGTGGCAATTAGCTGAGGATAACCCAGTTATAAGCTCTGGTGGGGAATAATCTTCTGAATAAAGTCGGGGAGAGATATGTACTCTGTAGGGGATAAGCTTCCAGAATCTACTGGGGATAAGCTTCCAAAATCTATTGGGGAGATTGATTCCACTTTCCTGGGGAAACTTTTGGACTGTACTGGGGGAAGTGGCTCCACTGGGGTGTCTGGTATTCCGCCGGGGAACAATCTTATATTGAGACTGCTGGGGATGCTTGCTGAGGAACATCTGTATACTCCGCTGGGGAATATTGAGATATTCTGGGGATACCCATCTTTCTTAAGGCTGACTGTAGACTAACTCTGCTTGGGGAGAGTGTTGCTGACTTGCTGGAGATACTGTGCCTTTTTAGGGCTGAGGGGAGACCAACTCTGCTTGAGGAGAGAGCATGGCTGACTCTTTGTCTTAATCTGCGGGGAGTGAAGGACTCTTGGTCATGTTCTTCAGCTGAACTTACCTTGTACCTGTGGACAGAGCAACTAAACAACTCAGACAATTATTATTGCCCCAGCTTCTGCGGGAGAAGGTACCTGTGGAGGTGCTTGATGACTGCCGATTTGACAAATCTTCTTCTGGTATGCAAGTGACGCGATGCCGGGACATAGTCGTACGCTTTTGATCCATAATTTTTGCCTGGACCGCCCTTGCGGGTTTTCAGTCCACCGGGATACCCATTTTTGCCCAAGCCGCCTTTTCAGGTTTTCGACTTGCCGGGTGTACAGATTTTTTTTCATTTTCATCCCTTATTTTTGCCCGAACACTTTTGGTTCGCGGGAAGCCCTTATTTTTGCCTAGGTGTGTCAACCTAGCGGGTCTTTAATTGTGCGTAGTATTTTTTCGACTATGTCCACACTCTCAGAATGCAGGGAGTTGTCACTGTCAGTATTATTGTGTTGCCCTACTACCAGAAGATCTTCGTTTGATCGTCCAATGCCCCAAGTGATCCAAATGGAGATTTGCCCCAAGTTGGTTGGCCTTTTGAGAGATTCTCCGAATCTTGACTTAACTGCCCCAGATGATAGACCATGATCATGTTTGCCCCTTGGTTGGAAGTACTTTTGTTCACTTAGATATTTGTCGTGCGAATTTCTCTGCCGTTCGAACAAATAGTCATATGCAAACAGTGTTATATCAAGAATGCAAAGCTTATGTCTATCTTGAAGTTTTTGAAAATGCAGTTTTTTCATAAAAACAAGTGAATTTTTTGTAAACTATGATGTCAACTCGTTATTTTACCGCAAGCCTTAAGGAGTCAGGATACCTTTCGTAACAGTATGTTTTCGAACTAACCCATGCTTCAGCTAGGACTTTTTGAGGGTTGTAACGTGGCCTGGTTCACGGTTTAAGAAACAAAGGATAAAGGCTCAAGTTTATTTGTACCCACCCGTTCTTCGTGATGTTCTTCAAACCTAAACTCAGCTAATCGTGCGTTAGACCTTGTTTGAGTCTTTGCTCTGATATTCTGGTGATGGTTCAGATATTGATAGTTTATTTGGAATAGGCAGTCATTCCCCTTTTTTTTGTTAGGGTTTGTAAGACCTCTTTCTTTTTGATTTTATTATCCCTGTTTTTTGCCTGAACTGTTTCTTTTGTGATTACAGTCAGCGGGATGCCCCAGTTTTTGTAAGTCTCCTTCATAGGTTTTGACTTAATGGGCTTTTATTTTGGGAGATAATGACTGCCTGTCTTTATGATTATTCGGAACCATCATTGTCTTTTGTTTTGTAAGGACTTCTTCGTTGTGCACCTGGATTAACTGAGAGAACTACCCTGCCCCAGGTTTTGATTAAGGGTTTTAATTTTTTGAAAAGAAAAACTCCAACTTCTTTGGCTCAAAGGGGTTGACGAGGGATTATCTTCCTTATAACTCCAGTGTTTAGGAATTGAAACAATGCCTGTACCTCATCAGCGGGGTCTATTCAAAAGCATACTGTAGAGATCGTGGTATCGTTTTCGTCATCCTCCCTCAAGAGGCTTAGAATTATTAACCGAGCGTTGATCATCACAAAAAATATGAAAGCAATTTGAATATAGTGAATATAATTGGATTAATTCAAAACAGACATATGTGATGCATTAATGGAATAAAAGAGTTTGCTATGACATTAATTGTTTGTGTAAGCAACGAAAAATACAACTCGGAAATTCAAATATAACAAAAGCCTTCAGTGATTTGGCAAAGGAGCAGTGATTATGTTTGGAGTCTCTGGTGCTTCAAACTGGATTTCCTTGGCATCAATCATGTCTTAGACCTTGTTCTTCAGAGCCCAACAGTTGTCCGTAGTATGCCCCGGGCTATCAGAATGGTATGCGCACCTATCGTTGGGATGATAGTTAGGAGCAGAAGTGTTTGGATTCCGGAGAGGAGCCCTTAAGGTAATCAGCCCTGCCTTCAACATTTGCTGTAGCGCTTGATCCAGTGACATGTTGATCTTGGTGAACTATCGTTTGGGTGCGACCTCCTTACGTTGCTGCCCCTGTCTTTGCTGAGCAGGCATAGGATTAGAGGTCTGGGTTGCCCCTACGTGTTGATCATGACGGCTCTTTTTACCGTGCACAACATTGGACTCCTTCTTCCCGTGGTATGGCTTTTTATGAGCATCAGAAGGTGTGGCTTCTTGAATCTTCCCACTCTTGATGCCAGCTTCAATTCTTTCCCCAGTCAAGATCAGATCTGTAAACCCAGCAGAAGAATTCCCAATCAGATGGTTGAAGAATGGACCAGATAGGGTCCCCAAGAACATGTCAACGAGCTCACGGTCGGTCAAAGGTGGTCGCACCCTTCCAGCAAGGTCTATCCACTTTTGCGCATACTCTTTAAAACCTTCACCCATCCCTAGTGACATACCCTGGAGTTGGGTACGCGTAGGAGCGAGGTCGGAATTGTACTGATACTGCTTGTAGAATGCAGTAGCCAAGTCCTCCCAGTTACGAATACTGGCTCCATCTAGCTGATAGAACCATTCGAGTTGGATCCCTGAAAGACTTTCCTGGAAGAAATGGATCCATAACTTCTTGTCTGCAGTATACGGTTGGATCTTCCTTATGTATGAACGGAGGTGCAGCTTAGGACAGGAGGCTCCGTCGTACCTTGCAAAGGCAGGCGCCTTGAATTTATGTGGGATCACCACCCCAGAGGATAGACCTAGATCTTCGAAGTCCAGGCCGGGCACTTTCTGTATTTCCATGGCGCTCAAATGGTCTTCCAGCTGTTTATACCTATCCTCAGCTGGAGGGTACTGTTCATCATTGTAATCGGTCTCGTTGTCGGAGACCACTGGACTAGGAACCTCTCTCTCTCTTGGGGACTGTTCTTCCCAACAGATGGGGTAGTCAGCTCAGCTTCATTTTGTGGTCCATTCCCAGATTTGCGTCTAGCATTGAACAACACAGTCCTCTTCTTCTTCTTCTTCATAATCAGAGTCTTCAATTCCTGTTGACCCTGGGCTAGGCTCATAATCAACTCCTGGAACTGGGCATTCTGGGCCTGGAGGGCCTTGATAGCTTGTTCATTGGATGATTCAGGATTCATGATGATTGCTGAAATAAACAGCGAAGAAGGTAAGAGACCTGTATAAAGGGTACTTGTTATGAAATGATGTGTATGTATGCATGCAATGTTTTCAAGGATCTCGCGGGGTAAACAAGAAAGAATTGTTAGCATTTGAATTTGGTAGCTTGATGGAAGGCACTGCATATTGTTGAGAGTCCTTCTTCAAGAGTCAAGGCTCACCATATCGAGTGGGTCATAGCCCCTGACTCAAGCTGTCATGTTTTGATCTCCAAACAACCTTGGCTAGAGAAAAATAAATCCCCTTTGCCCCTTGCTAGACATTTGATTCATCATGACCTGCATCACAAACCCTTGAGATCCTTGAAATGGATTAGTCCTTATGCAGGATGTATGCAATGGTATGATGGTATGATGTTATGCTATGCGTGGAGTGATGTAAGTAAACCCTGTTATGAGCCCAGATTAAGGACTGTAAACAAACCCTGCAAGAAACCCATGTGTCAGATAATAAGCATGCAAGTAGTCAAGTTTGAAGGCACACAAGTCACGCAACGAGCCCTTAGATTTCAGGCTGGCATGAAGTTTAGGTATTACCCTCTTGAAGTTAGTTGGCTCAAAACCTGTCCTATCAATAGTAACCGGGTTCTAAGGAGCTCAATATCATTGGATTGTTTTCTATGTTCATTGTTTTGATTTAGCCACTGAACTGGCGATCAAAATATTCCAAGAAAACAACCCTCAATGAGTGTAGTATCGAGTATCTACCAACTTCGGACTGCACCAAAGTCGGTCATCTCACTACCCCTAAAGAGGCCAGGATGGTCAAGTAAGGTTCCTAAGGTCAGTTGATGCTTCACGACACCACGCGGCGTCCCCGTACTCTCCTTGACTTGACTCAAGGGTTACCGGTACTCACCAAAGTGCCACATCAACGTAGCAAACTGCTTCAACCGTGTCGGTATACCCCGCACAGTTCCCTCACAGTTTGTTGCTAATTTCTAAAAGGTATCCCCCAGATCCAAGTTAGGATCTATGTAACTCCAAGGCAAACCCACAATATTAAATCAAGCAAAGCAAGCAATTGAAAACATAAGAGTGGTCTAATCCTAAGGTACACCTCACTTATAATAATCCCCAGCAGAGTCGCCAGTTCTGTGATCGGTGGAAATAGAACTAACTGTTTTAAAGCTGGTTCGCGAAATGTCGCGGTAAGCAAGAGTCGCCACCGTCTTTTATGTTCTCCAACAAGGAAAGGACAAAAGCACAGCAAAATTCCTTTTCGAGATGTTTCTCGGTTCGGGAGGTAGATTATAGAAAGGGAAGGTGTTAGCACCCTTTCTATCCGTGGTTATCCACGGGCTCTTAGGTACTTGCTCTATGTTTTCAAAAATTGTTTGCTTTTCTTGTGTTTGTGGGTTTTGAAAAAAGTTTCGTTTGAAAGATTTCTAAGTGACTCTTGTATCGGTCCTCAAGAGTGTATGAAAAATTTGTTTTGAAAACTTTTGAAAGTGTCAGTGTGAAAAGATGTTTGGTTTGTTTTTGAAGAGAGCAAGTACCCATGAGTCATCTACCTACCCTAAGGAATTAGGCTGTGTAAGAGTGCTTTAGATAGTGCCATCCCACCATTGAGAGGTAGGTAGCACCACCGTTGGAGGTGTTCGGGTCAATTCGATTATTAGGGACATTGTGGTCACCGAAGCAATAGTAGGACACCTTAGCGGTAACCCTAATGTCCTAGATTCTTTTTATCCGAGGCAACCGTTTCGAGGCAACTTGGATCTTTAGACAGGAGGGCGACCTCTAAAACACCATATACTCAATGACCACGTCGAGGCAACCAAGTGAGGCGTACCCTAGGAGTGGCATGTGCGAGTGTGTCAGGATTCAGTTAATGTTATCTTTGTACATGCAATTGTGAGCTACGAGATGTTTTTAATTTGTCATTCAGTCTTTCATGCGTATTAACAGTTAGGAGTGCGGAAAATTAAAGTGCAGGAATGTAAAGCTACGCTATTACAAGGCGTGGGTCTATACATCGCCAAAAAAACAAAGACCCGTTTTGATAAAGTGCGGAAAGTAAAGAAAGCGGTAAACCTAATTACTATTACATTCTTGGAAGCAGTTACATAATAATCAAAATATAAAACTAACGCGTGAATTGAAATTAAATTGCAACGTCCTAGGGTTTTTGACCCTTTTGAGAAAATTATGAGTTTTTTTGTCCTTTTGTATTAAATTAAAATTAAATCTAAATCTAATTATTTAATTATTTACAAGAAAAATGTTTTTTATGTTTTTTAATATTTTAATAAAAATAAAAATAAAGAAGCTAATAAGTCAAAAGAAAACCTAGTTCTAAGTTTATTTTAATTATTAATAAAAAGTCCAAGTTAACCTAATTTACTAAATTAATTAATTTATATTTTTATGTACAAAAATAATAATAATTAATAAATAATAATAATGGTAATTAAGAAAATATGAATGAAAATTTGTCAAACCCTAATTCTACATGATTTTTATTTATTGAGAAAAAGGTGAAAATTAAGCCTAATTTAAGCTAAGTTAATTGTTAGTATTCATTTACAAAATAATTATTAGTTAATAGTAAAAATAAATAACAAAATATATTTACAATTTTGATTTCTGAATTTATTATGAAAATTAATTTGTTGGTGAATTAATAATAACAATTATAATAATTAAAGGAATTAAAAGAAAAGAAAATAAAAATCAAAAAAATGCAAACCAGGGGGGGGGTGTGATGGCCCATATGGAGGTTTTTTGGTTGAATTCTGGCCCAAGAACATTCCAAGCCACGTTTGACTTCTGGAATTACCTATGCATGCGTTGACTGGAACACACCATGGTCTTCATCTTCTGACCATTGGATTGAGGGTTGTGGACACTTGACTAGCTGGTGTATGAGGATGCATGGTGGAACATTTGATGAGTGATGCACGTAAGCGCTTTAGGAAAAATATGAAGAATTATATGGGGGACCTTGGAATCGAACCCAGGTCCCAACGATTGCAAGCCACGTCTCCAGCCACTACACCATTGTGCTGCATTTATTCATATAATACACAACAAATATAATATATCAAGAATGGTAATTATACTGGAAATAATAAAAAACGCGCGCATGATATTTGAATCCTCCAATAGCCTGATTTCACGCCCTTCATCTTCTTCGTTTCCTGTAAAACAAATAAACAAATAGCGGGGGTTTTAAACCCTCACAAAATGCCAATGCCAAAAATAGCGATTAGGCACACAGGTCATATAAAAAAGGCGCGATGATTGGGTTGAATTCGTCTGGCCTTGACGAATTCAACCAAGTACGTTTTATGGTCCAATTTTCCCTTATGTGCAAAGCCCTAAATTAACAGCTTCGAAACCCTAGACGTCTCCAATGGCGGATTCTGATTTAATGCACTATAATCAAATTGGATTATACCAATAGCTTCAGGAGGTTCCTATTAACACAAATCAACTAAAAAAAAGGATTAAAAACGCATGAATGATGATGTGAAATTTTGGAAAATAAGCCAAACCGTGGGACTTGTTGTGAACTATTCCTCGCGTGCTAGGGCTTGTTCTTGATGGCAACAGGTTCCTGGAGACTCAGGCAAGGTGTTTGAATCAGGAAGAGGCTTTGAATTCGCCTGGGGGACTGATTTCAGTTTTGAACTTTTCTTGAATTTTTTCAGAATTTGATTATGGTGTCTTAGCAGCTCTTGCACGTTCTTATGAATAGGGTTTGCTTCAGCATTTGTATGTGAAGAGAATTAGGTCATCTTTAGGCCCATAAATCCATTGTATTCAAGTTTCATTATGTGATTGCCAATCAAATCTTTTTCAATCTTTTTCTTTGATAAAACCTTGCCAATCATGGAGATTTTGATGTCTTTGAGGTGCACACGAATTGCCAGCTTGCCCTAGTCTTATTTGCATCACAAAAGATTTAAAAATCATATCTTTTGAATTTTCCTACAATTAAAATTAATTAAATGAATTAATATTAATAAAAATTCAATTAATTAATTAAAAATGGGAAAATAAATCAAATTAATCTTAATGGGTCGTGCATAAGCCTTGGGTAAAGATTCAAGAAGGAATTTGAGGCCCATTAGCAAAAATGAAGTGTTTTAGGCAAAGTTGACTTTTGAAAGTTCCCAAAAATTTCCCAACTTCTCCAATGCATATCTTGCTCAATTTTGAAGCTATGAACATATTCTTGGACATTTTGGAAAGGTCTTGAAGTCCTCTAACCAATGCCTTTGGTCCCATGTCATTTTGATTTACCAATCTCAAGTTATGGTCTTTGACTTAAAGTGCCTTTTTGTTGACTTTTGAAAATGACCTATAATGTAGAAATTGATAACTTTTTGTGAGAGCATTTCTTGGACTTGGAGTGTGAAGATGAGTTGTAGGAAATGTCATCCCCTTCAAAATGAGAATTTGATGGGATTTTTATGATGAACCATGAAAAAGTTATGCCTTGGTCAAGTTACAGTTGACTTTTCAGCTGTCCTAAAATAGTAACTTTTGACATCTTGAGACTTTTTGAGCCATGCTTGAGGAATCATGATCAAGACTTGATCAAATGATGATTGTGGCTTCAAAATAAGATGTTGACCAAAAATTTTGACTTTTGACTGCCAAATGACCATTTTACCCCTGCAGTTGACTGTGGATCAAATGGAGCTTTTGATTGTGGAATTTGGCACTGTGAGTCTTGAAACTTGGCATGTAGGTGCTTGAGGATGTATATAGGCATATGGGACTTGGTTGGACCCTTGAAAACCTCAACTTCCTTGCAAGAACCAAAACCCTAATTTTGACTGTGTTAGGAGGCAATTGGACTGTGCAACCCTTGAGAGATTTTGAACCATTTGGAGATTGATCTTGACAAATTTTGAAGAATATAGGAGGGCAAATTTTGGGGTACAACAGTTGCCCCTGTTCAATCTTCTTAGACCTGATGATGTAGATTGGCTTGCGTGCCTTTCGTGATCCAAAGGTGGAAGTTGATTGAACACTAAAGTGCCCAGAAATTTGCACTCACATAGTAGAGTATCAGCAGCGTGATGTCGGGAATGGGCTTATAGATGCCATTTGGAAAGGTGATGGATAGGAGGATGGGCTTATAGATGCCATCTGGAGGTGTGACAGAACCTTGTCGAGAATGGGCTTATAGATGCCATTTAGAGACTGTTAGGGATGGTTGAATCTGAGTAAGAAATAGAATAGCTTCTGTGTCTGGAGCATATCTAGTCTATATCTAATTGCTGACGTCTGAACGAGTAGTAGAATGACCACCGTGTCTGGGGTATATCCATACTGCATCTGGGTGAGTGATAGAATGTCATCTGAATCTGGATCATATCTGGAATGTCTTTTGAATGAATCTGGATTGAACAATAGAATAGCATCCGGGTCTGGAGCATCTCTAAGTTGTCTTTAGAAGTTTGAATATGAATAAGCCGTAGAATAACATCTGGGTCAGGAGCATCTCTAAGCTGTATCTGAAAGGAACTCTGGAATAAGTATCAGAAAGTCGCCATGCTTGGGTCGCAACTGAACTATCTCTAGAAAGAATCTTTGAATAAGCAATAGAATAGCATCCGAATCTGGAGCATCTCTTAGGCCATCTCTGGAGAGGAATCTGAATAAGCAGTAGAATAACATCCGGGTTAGGAGTATCTCTAAGCTATATCTGAAAGGAACTCTGGAATAAGTATCAGAAAGTCGCCATGCTTGGGTGGGGTTTTTCTGATGAACCATGAAAAAGTTATGTCTTGGTCAAGTTACAGTTGACTTTTCAGCTGTCCTAAAACAGTAACTTTTGACATCTTGAGACTTTTTGAGCCATGCTTGAGGAATCATGATCAAGACTTGATCAAATGATGATTGTGGCTTCAAAATAAGATGTTGACAAAAAATTTTGACTTTTGACTGCCAAATGACCATTTTACCCCTGCAGTTGACTGTGGATCAAATGGAGCTTTTGACTATGGAATTTGGCACTGTGAGTCTTGAAACTTGGCATGTAGGTGCTTGAGGATGTATATAGGCATATGGGACTTGGTTGGACCCTTGAAAACCTCAACTTCCTTGCAAGAATCAAAACCCTAATTTTGACTGTGTTAGGAGGCAATTGGACTGTGCAACCCTTGAGAGATTTTGAACCATTTGGAGATTGATCTTGACAAATTTTGAAGAATATGGGAGGGCAAATTTTGGGGTACAACACAACCCTACACCGGTTCCTTCTCAAATTCAGATGTAGTTTTACATGGACTCATCATCAGGCAACCCTACACCGGTTCCTTCTCAAATTCAGATGTAGTTTTACACTGACTCATCATCAGGCAACCCTACACCGGTTCCTTCTCAAATCCAGATGTAGTTTTACACGGACTCATCATGAAGCAACCCTACACAGGTTCCTTCTTTCAACTTACCAAATTACAATTCAACAATCATTCTTGGATGGCATCTTTAAGCCCATCTCCATCAACTATCCATCCTATATCCAAATGGCATCTGTAAGCCCATTCCCGACATCACAATACCTGAAACCTGCCAGGACAGATATCTCGTCGACCAACCTTTTCAAGTTCCAGATTAATACCTGAAACCAGACAGGATAATTATCTACTTGACCATCTTGAAGCAACCCTACACCGGTTTCTTCTCAAATTCAAATGCAGTTTTAAACGGACTCATCATTAGGCAACCCTACATCGGTTCCTTCTCAATTTCAATTCCAAGACCTCTGAAAACAGTTTACGGGTTCTCTAAACACGGATGTTAATCTATCGCTTGTTCAGACTCAACTTTTGAAAACAGTTTACGGACGCTTCCCAACATGAATGCTAATCTATTGCTTATTCAGACCCCTAGCTCAGAGATGTTCCAAAACATGGACACCTTTCTGATATTCATTTCTTTCACCTACAACATACCTTCCAGATGGCATCTCTAAGCCCATCCCCCGACAAGATTCTGTCACATCTCCAGATGGCATCTTTAAGCCCATCTCTAAATGGCATCTTTAAGCCCATTCCCTCAAACTACGCTTTGACGAGTGCAAATTTTTCGGGCACTCTAGTGTCCAATCTCCTTTTACCTTCGAGTCGCGAACGAAAAACTTGCCAATCTAACTCTTCAGGTTCAAGAAGATTGAACAGGGGCAACTGTTGTACCCCAAAATTTGCCCTCTCTTTTTCACAAGAAATCACAACTTCGGGCTTTTCCTGATTTTTTAGATTGGTTTAAGAATCGGTCAAACAGACTTTTCTTAACAGTCAAACAAGATTAGGGTTTCCAATGACTTTTGAATCAGTCAGACAGATTATTAGGGTTTCTATTGATTTGTTTGAGTTTGGCTCAGGGCTTGATCAAGCAGACGCTTCTTTGATAATAAATCAAGAATTAGGGTTTGCACGCGCATTTTCAGAAGAATTTGAATCCACAGTGTCTTAATTGGCTGTCACACTGCTTTGACGTTTGTTCCAGATTTCTGTTTGTCTCCCAAAACCTAAACATCTAGGATAAAAGCTGAGGCATTTGAATTGAGGGTTTGAAGTGTTGGTTTAATCAGTGAAGTGAAAAGCATATGGGCGTTTGTTTGTTTAACTGTGCAGTGCTTTTGGTTATTTGGAACGCCGGACATTTGTTGATTATTTATAATTTCTAAGTTAAGATTATTGGGATAATTTCCAATTATTATGACTCAAGAAATTTAAATAATTAAATGAGCAATTGCAGAAGAATTAAAAGAGATATCTGACAAAGAAAGATTTTTATTCATTTTCAATTGTTTGTTACAAATATTATTCGAATACTGTAAATTTATTTACAGTTGTTTACAATAATGTTATTACAATGATTAAAAATAAATTAAAACTATATCCTAAATCTCTTGAAGTTTTCATCTTCTACTGTTGCATCCTTTGCTCAACTGATGTTTACCTGCAAAGACAAAAAAGGAAGGAGTCAATACAGTTAAAATTAAAAGGGCATTTTCAGACAGTTAATCATAAAAACTCATCATTAAAGGTTTTGGCCGGAATCAGTTTATTCGTCCTCTCTGCAAATCGCAAGAAGATGTCTCTTCTTGGTTCACAAAGAGGAAAGCAAATTATTTGCAAGCATATGAATTAATCAAATACAAAGCTGCATAAATTCAAATTGGCAAAAAGAAAAGGGCAAACCAAACTGAAATGCCAAACAAGCTGCATAAATCCAAACTGAATTACACTATCAAACTAGGCAAACCAAATTGTCAAAAGTGCAAAGCTGTCAACAAAACTGTCAAAAAGAGATGTCAACCAAGTTGTTCAAAGAAACTGTCAAAAGGTTGTCAACAAGATATCAAAAGCAATGCAGAAAATCTGGAGGTAAGAAGATATGCAGAGGAAAGACAAAATGCAAGCCAACTTGTAAAAGCATTTTTTATTCATCATTTTCCAGGCCAAAAACCTTTTCAGAACAGAAAGTATAGTTTAAGTAATTAAAAATACTTTTCTGGAGAGAGAGAAAAGAGAGAGAGAAGTAGAGGCTTACAGTGGGCAGGCTTAAGACAAATAAATATAACAGATCAACACTGTAAATAGGGGGGAAGAATACACATAGAAAAAACATAACACAAGACTGTAAACAGAATACAAGCCTTGAAGAAGCAAGCACAGCCTTAACTTGCCTCAAGCCTGTAAAACACAACCCAAACATATAGCCTAAAAACCTGCCTCAAGCCTGTAATCAAAGCCAAAGTTACCAAACACATAAACACCAAGCCAACTGCACAATAAGCAAGCATACAGGCCTGCATAAGGCACCAAACTTCAAGCCTGCTTCAAGCTGCTCAAACCTACACAACAAACTGTCTTCAAGCAAGCAACCATTCAAGCCAAAGCCCTGAAGCCTGAATAAACACAAGCCTGCATAAAACTAGAAGCCTGCCTGTACAAACAAGAAATCAAAAGCAAGTCTTCAAATTAAAAAGCCTGTCAAAAACCAGTAACACCCAAACCTACTTTAAGCAAAGCCAAAAGCCCTCAGAGTCAAAACTCATCATCATCATTGAAAGCTCACCCAAATCAAAAAAATAGGAAAACTCAAAGAACAACAATAACCACATTCTCAGAAATGATCATCATTGGAAGTCAACAGCATCAAGAGAAAAGAAGAAGTCAGAAGTGAAACAATAGCCAACAAAGATCTCAGATTTAACATCATCATTGGAAAAAAAAGCCAACACAGCATCAAGAGAGGAAAAGCAACTCAAAAGCAAAGCCAAAAGCATCTCAGATATCATCTTCATCAAAAGCAAGCATCCTCAGAGCCAAGCTCATCACAGGATCAAACAAATCAAGCAAAAGAGAGGAAGAAGATTCAGAAGTGGCTATCCTAGGGTTTTCAGATTTATAGCATATCATCATAAAACCAAAACAAGGCAAAAAGATACGAGATACCAGGAAGCTCTTGTCACCATCATACTCCCTCGCCTTGGCCGCCTAAGACGCCTCCTGTCCAAGCTCTCCTCCTCCTTTCCAAAAAGCAGAACCAAGGCATAATTTCTCCTTCCCTTTCCTTTTTTACACCTCACACAAAACATAAACAACACAGAAGATCATAGCATATAAAGGATAAACATGCAAGACTAAAATCCGAAAACCCTAAAAAGCGCATGAAGATAGAAATCGTTACATTTTCTTGTCACCGCCTTGCTCAACCATGGAGAGAGGGAATTAGAGGTGGCGTCCAGTGGCCAGGCATGGAAGTTTATCAGTGGTTCTGATCAAGAAGGATGAAGAGGCGAAGAAGAAGGGAGCGGTGCTGTTCGTAAAACAAACCCTAATTCTGAAACAAACATTTCAAACCCTAAACAAAATTGTCACAAGCGTTTGGGCCTGTCCCTTGAAAACAAACCCTTAAGCCCGAGATTCTGGCGCATACCCCCCCCCCTTTACTTAAATCTGTTTGTTTTTGTTGCTTGGGCCTGCCCCTCATATTAACACATTAAAGCCCACTCTTTTTTTTATACAAACTGATACCCTTCCTTTTTTTATTATCACATTATTCCATTTCTTTTTATATAATTTATTTTGTTAAGAAAAACAATATATCATTTTTTGTACAAAACTTTTCTTAATGTTTATTACCTTTTACAAAAATATGTAAATCTTAGGTTTATTAAGTTTAAACAATTTTTCTTTTATTAAAACCTTTTTTTGTTTAAATTAAATCTTGTATATAAAACATTAACAAAATATCTAAAAAATAGAAATTCTTTAAGATTAAATATTTCTTTCTTTAAGAACTTTTTATTTATACCATTAATAAAAAACACAAAAAATAATATTAACACTTAATAAATACATTAGGTTAACATTTTTACTCATGTGTAAATAATCATATGCATCTCACATTGCTTTTGATTCCTTTTTATTCTTTTACTTTTACATTGAGAATGCGACAATTCGATTTGGTTGTAAATAATATTTGGACACTACTATCCTGATAAGACTCATCCCCATTTGTAAACATTTGTACCCCCATCCCCGGATACTTATTTGTAATAGCTTAGACTTTAAATTCCCTCAATTTATCGCTTTATATATACTGTATAGTAATTAGGGTTTGTATGCGAAGACTCAAAATCAACCGCTAGATAACCTAATACAAAGACAAATGCATGAAAATTAATACACAATTCACACTTGCACCCCTAGGGTAATTCCGCTTGTTGCCTTCAAAAATGGGCCATGTTTGCATGTCAAGTACTTTGGCAAAACAAAACAAAAACAAACAAAATGATCATAGACCCTCGATGACGCTATCTTGTTGCCTAAACAAAATGATCATAGTCCCTCAAGAAAATTGCCAAAGACACTTGACACTATTGCATTCATGGTCTATACGATGACCCGCGCCCGTCCCGTTAACATCCTAACACAAGGTTGTTCACCAAATACAATGGTGAAACAACACTGTTAAAAGGGTTAAAACATAAGAAAGATCTTTGAGTAAAATAGGGTAGATAGCTCTTGGTTACTCGATCAAACTTGCAAAACACACTTGTCTACTTTCAAACACACTTCACAAACACAATTTCCAAAACAACTTTAAAAACCTTGAAACATCTTTTCAAAAAGACAAACACCTTTGTAAAACATTCGAGTAAAGAATTGTTACAACGGTTGCCTAGACAAGGCATCTTTTTCAAAACATTTTCAAAACCACACATACAAAGCACCATTTCAAACAATTGAAAAGTAAAGGCAAGTGATCTAAAACAAGTAACTAAGAGCCCATGGATAACCATGTATGAAAAGGGTGCTAGCACCTTCCCTTTTCATAATCTACCCCCCGAACCCACGAAAACATCTCAAAGGTCTTTCCTGTGCTTTTTGACCTTTCCTTAGGATAAATAAAAAGTCGGTGGCGACTCTTGCTAAACCGAACAAGTGCGAATACAAACGCAAAACCTCAAGTCAGTTCTCCCACCGTATCACACTGATGATGCTGAGATGAAGAAAGTGATACTTGAAGAGAGACATAGAAGTAAGTTGAGTATTCATCCAGGAGCTACAAATATGTATCAAGATTTGAAAGGTTTGTTTTGGTGGCCTGGGATGAAGAGTGACGTGGCTCGGTTTGTGTATGCATGTTTGACTTGTCAGAAGTCGAAAGTTGAACATTAGAAGCCTGCAGGATTGATGCAACCGTTAGAAGTTCCAGAATGGAAATGGGATATTATTTCAATGGACTTTGTGATGGGGTTGCCTAATACTTTAAGAGGAAATGATTCGATTTGGGTGATTGTTGATAGGCTTACGAAGTCAGCTCATTTTATTCCTATTAACATCATTTTTCCAGTGTCGAAGTTGGTTGATATTTATATTAGTGTGATTGTGAAACTGCATGGTGTTCCTTTATGCATTGTGTCAGATAGAGATCCAAGATTTACTTCCGATTTTTGGAAGAGTTTGCAAGAAGCGTTGGGTTCTAAGTTGAGGTTGAGTTCAGCGTATCATCCTTAGACAGATGGTCAGACTGAACGGACGATTCAATCGTTGGAAGACTTGTTGAGGGCATGTGTTCTTAAGCAGCGAGGTTAGTGGGATACTTATATTCCTTTGATAGAGTTCATGTATAATAACAATTATCATTCTAGTATTGGGATGACACCTTTTGAAGCGTTGTATGGTCGAAGATGTAGAACTCCGTTATGTTGGCATGAATTTGGTGAAAGTGTAGTACTTGGACCTGAACTTGTTCGTGAGACTACTGAGAAGGTGAAGTTGATTCGAGAAAGGATGAAAGCTTCCAAAAGTAGACAGAAGAGTTATCATGACAAGCGAAGGAAGGATTTATAATTTCAAGCTGGTGATCATGTGTTTTTGAGAGTTACACCTGTGACTGGTGTTGGGCAAGCGTTGAAGTCTAAGAAGCTCACTTCTCGTTTTATTGGACCGTATCAGATTTCAGAAAGAGTGGGGAATGTTGCTTATAGAGTGGCTTTACCGCCTAATCTTTCGAATTTGCATGATGTGTTTCATGTATCGCAACTTCGGAAGTATATTTCAGATCTATCTCATGTGATTCATATGGACGACGTGCAAGTACGGGATAATCTTATGGTGGAGACGATGCCTGTACGGATCGCGGATCATGAAATGAAGACTCTGAGGGGAAAGGAGATTGCCTTGGTTAAAGTGGTTTGGCTAGGAGCTACTGGAGAAAGCATGACTTGGGAGTTGGAGAGCAAGATGCGAGACTCATATCCTGAATTGTTCGATTGAGGTAAATTTTCGAGGACGAAAATATTCTAAGTGGGGGAGAGTTGTAACGCCCGTAATTTAATTAGTTATTTAATTAAATTATTTTTGGAATATTTATGAAGATGTGTTATAATTAATTGGATTTATTTTATTAAGTTGAGAAATAATATTAGAGATATAATATTACGTGGTGAAATAATATTAAAGTGTAATATTATTTAATGTGGGCTTATTTTGAGAGAATAGAAGTAATAAGGGGGTGTGTTGGTTTTAAGCCCAATAAGGATATAATAGAATAATAGGGTTATTTTATTATTTGTTGTTGGAATAGAAAGAAAGAAGCAGTAGAAGAAATAAGGATTTGGAAGAGAACGTGCAGGCTGCTAGAACGTGGAAAACGGCAAGCACGAGAATCCAACCGAAAATTGTAGGGCAACCTTCAATCCAAGGTAAGGGTGGGGTTCTGACTCTATAATTGGGTTTATGATGATTGATATGTGGGGTTATAGTTGGTTGTTGTTTTGTTCCTAAATTGAAATTATATGATCGTTATGTGATGAGAATTGATGAATGTTTGGATGAAAAATGATGCCTTGATGTTGTTTAATTGCTGTAGAATCATAAGGTAATTTATGGGTGATAAATTGTCACGATTAGATTAGGTTTAAGGCTTTATGCATGAATCTGTAAGGTTAACAGGGAAGAAGAAACATTGAATATTACAGTACAGAAAACGCAGAATGTAACAATTGATAATAGGCGCTACTGTGTTAGGATTGATGAATTAATTTGGAGAATATAAATTGGTTAACACTGTTCTTAGTAGATTGATAGAAGGAAAAGAATCATATAGTAGAATGAATAGAAAGTAGCAGTTCTGACAGTAGAAGTATGTTGACTAGAGTTGCGTTAGATTTAGCGCAAGATAGAAATTCTGAAGCTAGACGTAAGTTGTTGGAAGGTGCGTGGCATAGTGAAAGGTAGCAGTTCTGAGGTTAGAAGTTGTATTAGTCAGAACTTGAGTGGTCAGAAACTATGATGATCAGAAGTTGTGTCTGGTCAGAGGATGAGTGGTCAGAAGATGTCATGATTAGAGGTTGAGTGGTCAGAAGATGTGATTGATCAGAAGTTATACTAATCAGAAGATGGGATTAGTCAGAATTTGTACTAGTTAGAAGATGGGATTAGTCAGAATTTGTACTAGTCAGAAGATGGGATTAGTCAGAATTTGTACTAGTCAGAAGATGGGGTTAGTCAGAAGATGTGATGATCAGAAGTTGCATCTGATCAGAGGTTGCACTAGTCAGAAGTTATAGTAGTCAGGATATTGTGTCGCCTAGAGGTTGCGTCATCAGAAGTTGAGTATTTAGAAATAGCGTTGGTTAGAGGTTGCATGGTCAGAAGATGGATGGCCTTTACGTTGTTTTATGCTGAACGATGATCGTTAGATGCTTAGATGCTGCTTTTGAGCTATAACAGTAGAAATAGTGACGGTCATGATATTAGAGTTGCAGAATGGCAGTATTGTTTTTACCGTGGAATTAAAATATTGATGAGTTATTAATGAATAATGATGTTTGATGATTTATAAATAAATGACGTTTGATGAATTATTTTGATTATTTGAGATGTATTTTGAGATGTATTTTGAGATGTTATTTTGAGATGTATTTTGAGATGTTTTGAGATGATAATTTGAGATGCTTTGAGATGATAATTTGAGATGTTTTGAGATGAATTGAGATGTTGTTAACTTGGGTGTTATCATTACATTCATGGTTGTGTCGCATACATTGCATTTTTGAGATGGAGCTTATGCTGGTTGAGATGGCCTGGATTGGCAAATTTTGAGATGAAGGCTATGCCTTGTTTATGCCTCTATTAATTGGCAAATTTTTTAGATGGGAGTTCTGCTCCAATGGTACCACATGCATTTGCATAGTATTGAGTCGCATTATATGATTTCATAAAGAAGTGTATTTTGATGTGGATGAATGTATATTATTGCTAAGATTGATGTTGATTATGAGATGAGAAGTGGTGATGTTGTTAATTTGATTTAATATATTAATTATCATGCGCTTTATTATATTGTTAGACATATCACCCCTTCTGTTTGAATGTTTCCCTTATGTTGGTAACGTGCAGGTAATCGAGAGTGAAGGATGTATACCTTCAATAGTTCGAGTCTATGTCATTGCTCTGATATGTGACACTCGGGGGGATGAACGCTTGCTGTTTGGATTGATGATTTTTAGTTGTCGAATTTTAATTTGATTATGATTTATGAGATGATTCAAAGTTGCTGTTTTGTTAGAGATGTTATTAAGAATTCCACTGCGTAGATGATAATTTATTTAATTAAAGATGCTATGTTGATGGTTCATCCGATGTTTTGAAAAAGTGTTATATATCCACGATGAATGCAATGAATTTGTGACGTCCCGATTCATTTGTATGATTGAATTTTTATAACTCTGATTTATTATGCATAATTGCTTGGGGTAGAATTGGGGTGTTACATTTAACAAGTTTAGCTTCGAACCACATATATGATCCCTAAATGGACAGTATTTATCCAAGGCGTATAAACAACATTCCTTGAAGAGCTTATACAATGCTACCCTTCCAGAATTACAATGAACATCTCACTCACAAATGGAACTTTCCTCGCAAAAGTATTTGGCTACAAGAACTAGTGAAAGAAAGTGAAAAATAAAGTTTAGAGAGAGAGAGAGAGTGAGTGTCAATAAACAAATCGAGTTTTGGATGACTTGAAACAAGAAATGAGGCCTCTATACATAGGAAAGAAGAATTCCCAAAATGGAAATAACATTTAATTAATTTTATTGTTGGCTAATCAATTTGATATTTGTTCTAATCGATTAGATCTTAAAAATGTAGTTATTACTAGTATTTTAAAAGGAAAGAGGATATTACTAGTCGTTGTACATCATTATGGAGTTGTCTAATAACTTGGGGCTTACGTTTGAGTTGTTCTAATTGATTGGCATTATGATCTGTAATAAAGTGGGAGAACTGACTTTACTAGTTTTTGCATTTTATCGCAAATGTTGTGGTTAGCAAGAGTCACTACCGAATTTTCTTTTATCTAACAAAGGAAAGGGTGAAAAGAACAAGAAAGACCTTTTTAAAGATTTTGAGTTTGGGGGGTAGGTTATGGAAAGGGAAGGTGTTAGAACCCTTTCCATTCGTAGTTATCTACGGGCTCTTAGTTGCTAGATCACTTTGAAAATTCTTTTTTGTGTGTGTATTTGAAAAGACGCCTTAGTGAAGCAAACTTTGTAATGTTTCTCCTATCGTTGAGAACATATACAAAGTGTTTCTTGTCTTTGAAAATATTTAGAAAATAGTTTGTGTATGTGTGAAAAAATGTTTTGTTTGTTTTTATGAGCAAGCAACTATAAGCGGTCTACCTAACCGAATGGTCTTTGTTATTTTCATCTTTTCCTTTAGACAATGCTATCCTACTATTAGTCAGTAGGTATCCCTATTATTGGATGTTTTGAGGCACAAGCGAGAGTCATCGTACAGTCATGAAAGCAACTCGTAAGATAATTTAGCAATTATCCTAAGGTTTTAAGATCATTTACCGAGGCAACATCGAAAAGGTCATCGAAGGAATTATGATCTTATAACCAAAGGGTCACTGCTAAAATCTCCTACATTTGAGAGACGTGACTGTTTTATTCGGAAGGCAACAAGTGGAGGTACCTTAGAGGTGTGCGTGTGTGAATGTGTTGTGTTTCAGTTATTTATCTTTAAACATTTAGGTTTTCTACCGTTTTTTTTAAGATCTTATCATGCAATCCTATTAAGCATACATCTAGCAGTTAATTGTATATAAGTACGGAAAATAAAGTGCGGGAAATTAAATCTACGCTATTACAATGCTTCGGGATGGGGGAATTACAAACTAAAAATGGGGAAAGAAAAATGTAAAGGGTCCTAAATTAAGCTATTACAACCTTTGGACAATTACATAATTTATGAAAATAATGCGAATAAAAATAGAAGAACACGCGAAGAAGACAAAGAGGGGAAAGATGTAAAACCTAAAAGTAATCTAAGTGATAAAAAGAAATATTTTTGTTGTTTTTATTTAGGAAAAAAATAATAATTAAATTAATAGAAACCTAATTCTAATTGATTAATTATTTAAAAAGAAAGTGATTAAATAATTAAATCAAAATTAATTTAATTAAAAAAACTAAGTCTAATATTTTTGTACAAAGCATTCATGACATTTGATACAAGAATAAAACACATTAAGAAGTTGACATTTTTTAGTGATTCTTGCCCTTTTTGAATTTGCAATGAACCTGGACCATTTTTGTGTGTCTTGCACGAAATCTTGAGCTCCATGATGGGTCAAGTCAAGCCAAAATGCTCTAGCCCATTATTTCTTGTATTTTTATCTAATTTATTTGATTTCAAATTAAATAAAATCAAGATAAACATAAATAAAATCAAGATAAACATAAATAAAAATCAAGTCCATGCAAAAATGGATTTAGAGGACCTCTAAGATATTATGGACATGTTTGAAATCCAAAAAGTAGGCGTATTGGTCCAAAATAGCAATTTTGCTCAATTTGTACTTCATGAATTTCTTTAAAATTCCCCAACCTGTGCAACTCATAACTTGCTCAATTTTTATCTTTTGAAGATGATCTTGGAATTTTTGGAAAACCCAAAATGTCATCTACAATCTCTATGTTGATAATTTTTGCTTTTGAATACATTATCTTGATTTAAGTTGCCTTGACAAAAAGTGTCTTCTGTTGACTTTTGAAAATGACTTATAATGTATGAGCTCATATCTTCCAAATGAAGCATTTTTTGGACTTAAGAACAAAAGCAAAGTTGTAGAGAATTGAATTTTCTTCAAATTGAGCTTTGGTTGGAGAAAATTTGATGAAGCATGTGAAAGTTATTCCTGGTCAAAGTTCAGCTGACTTCTCCTAAGGAAACCCTAATTTGGCAATTCTTGACTTTTTATAATCTGAGGACTTTCCTTATGGAATCATGATCAACCCTTGATCAGATGATGAATATCACTTCAAAATGTTGATGTTGACAAAAAATATTGAAGTTTGACTGTGTGTTAACCTTTTGACCAATATAGTTAATTTTCAAACATTTGAGCCATTGACTGGGCAAACTTATGATGTAGGGCTTGAAACTTGACATGAACCTTGTTGAGGACCTATGAAGAACCATGGAAACAACTTGGGACTTTGCAAACCATATTTCCTTGAGAAACTCCAAACTCTAGTTGTAGGCCTTCGGTTTAGGAGGTGCATCTTGACTAGTCAACCCTTGAGTGTCTTGACTACTTGAAGAGCCTTGAAAGAATGCTTTAAGAAAAATATGAGGGAAAATTTTGGGGTACAACAGCTGCCCCTGTTCAATCTTCTTAAACCTGAAGAGTTAGATTGGTTTGTTCGCCATTCGTGACTTGAGGGTAGAAGATGATTGAACACTTAAGTGTCTAGAAATTTGCACTCACATGTGCAAGAAGTAACGTTGTTGGTTGATTGTACCTGGAATGGGCTTAAAGATTCCATTCAGAGAGGTGACAGAGAATTATCAGAGATGGGCTTATAGATGCCATCCAAAGGTGATGGAGAGTCGTCAAAGATAAGCTTATTGATGCCATCCAAAGTAACTATTGATTGAAATATAAGAATAAGTTTATGCTTAACTTGGTATTTAGGAGATGTATCCGGAAGGGGTCTATGCTCGACTACTACTTCAATAGGTAATGGAAGGAGTCTACGCCTGACTACTACTTCAATAGGTATCAGAAGGAATCTATGGTGACTACTACTTCATAAGGTACTGGAAGGAATCTATGGCGACTACTACTTCAAAGGGTACAAGAAGGAATCTATGGCGACTACTACTTCAAAGGGTATCAGAAGGAATCTATGGCGACTACTACTTAAAAGGGTACCAAAAGGAATCTATGGCGACTACTAATTCAAAAGGTATCAGAAGGAATCTATGACAACTACTACTTCAAATGGTACCAGAAGGAATCTATGGCGTCTACTACTTCAAAAAGGTACTGGAAGGAATCTATGGCGACTACTACTTCAAAGGGTACTAAAGGAATCCGTGCCTGATTTCTTCTGAATGATGCACTAGAAGAAGTCTACGCCTAACTTCATCTAGAAGAGATATTTTTCAGAATGACTTTCTGGGGAAAGTTTTTGAGGGAAATACTTGTCAGAATTTAGTTTCTGAAGAAATTTGTCTGGTCATGTAGATAGTTGATGACATTCATATATTTATAGACTTTACCTAAAAAGATAAAGGGTTAGCTGTATGCAATGTCATGAAGCATGAAATGTATTGCATAATGACGTTCTCAAAATAAATGAGACTGTGCTATATGCGTTTTATATGCATATGTTATGATATTGGTAAATGATGGCGAATGTGAAATGTTATTGAAGTGCATTCGCAAATTTGAGAAGCATCTTAGTCTGGGGAAAATAAATCCCTGATTGTTGCTGGGGATGAAGAGTATATGTATCTTCGATCTTCTGGGGATTGTTTCCGCTGGGGACTCCTTCTTTCTTGTTTGAGGAAACTCCGCTGGGGAACATTGATTTCTTCCTTTTTGCTTGAGGAAACTCTATTGGAGAGTGTTAATTACTAATTAGGGAGAAGAGTTTAAGAACGTTGGTTATTCATTGCTCTATTGGGGAGTTTATACCCTAAATGGGGATAAATGAGATGAATATTCCTTTCGACTCGCATGGGGAGGATAAAGTTGATTGACATCTGGTCCGTTTTCAGGTTCCATAGAAACTCCTTGGGGATAGTGACGACTTCACTAGGGAGAGGAATTTAGTCAATGATTTGTGGTATAAGCACACTCAAGTTAGGGAGTGTCAGAATAAATTTATGCCTTAATTGTATCTGAGGATGTATTTAACGGGTATCAGAATGATATCCATATCTGGATTATATCTGAACCGTATCTGGAAGATGCACTGAATGAGTATCAGAATGACATCCATATCTGGATCGTATCTGAACTGTATCTGGAAGATGTACTGAATGAGTATCAGAATGACATCCATATCTGGCTCGTATCTGAATTGTATCTATAATGAGTGTTAGAATTAATCTATATTTATATTGTATCTGAATTGTATCTAGAAGATGTACTGAATGAGTATCATAATGACATCCATATTTGGATCGTATCTGAACTGTATCTAGAATGAGTGTCAGAATGAATCTATATTTAGATTGTAACTGAACTATATCTAGAAGTGGATCTGGAATGAGTGTCAAAATGAATCTATATTTAGATTGTATCTAAATTGTATCTAGACGATGATCTGGAATGAGTGTCAGAATGAATCTATATTCAGATTGTATCTGAATTGTGTCTAAAAGTGGATCTAGAATGAGTATCATAATGAATCTATATCTAGACTGTATCTGAACTGTATCTAGAAGAGAATTTGTTTGGGGAAATAAACCTTGTTGATGGAGAAATACTCTTACTGAGGAAACAACCAGGTTAAGGAAATGAACTTTGATGTAGAGCATAAGTCTGAAGGGGTTTTACAACCTCGGAGGAACAAGCTCAGTTGGTGAATAGAAACTACATGAACTATAATGATTGGAACTCTGTAGGTTGGTGATATTTCCAGGGAGAAGATCATACTCCTTTATCAGCCAGAGCAATTTGCCATGGAAATTGCAGGGAATGTATGAACTTGTGATGATTACCCTGTAGGGATAATCTCATGGAAGTGGCTCTGTGGGTATTTTATGGATGGCTTGAACATCCTCAACTCCTAGAGCCCCCGGTGACTGCTGATCATGGTAAAAAATGATGGGGCATAGTCGTACACTTTAATCCCTAACTTTTTCCTGGAATGTCCTTTCAGATTTTCAGTCCACCGGGATACCCTTTTTTGCCCAAGCCTCCTTTTCAGGTTTTCGACTTGCCAGGTGTACAGTTTTATTTATATATCCCTAATTTTTTCCTGAACTCTTTTGGTTCGTCGAGATACCCTTATTTTTTCCTAGGCCAGTCAACCTAGTGGGTCTTTTTCATGCGTAGTATTTTTCGACTATGTCCGCATTCACTGGGTGCAGAGAATTATCACTGTCCATAGCAGTAAGTGTTCTAGCACTGCCAGAAAAATTTTTTCTTGATCGTACGTGATCCTTTACTGGAATTCATGTCCAATTCCCCAAGTGATTCATATGGAGATCTTCCCCTGGCTATTCGACACTTTTGGGAGATTCCTTGAATCTTGAATCGATTTCCCCCAGATCAGTTGGACACCATGCCATTCCCCTTGATTATGAAAGGCCTGTTATTGGAAATGTCTTTCCATCTGAGGTGATTTTGTTCATTGAGAGGATTTTCATTCATTGAATATTCGTCGTGCGAATTTCTCTGTTGTTGAACAATTAGTCATATGCAAACAATGTCATTTAAAAATGAAAAACTTATGTCTGTCTTGATGTTTTAAAAATGCGTTTTTAGTTAACAAACAGAATTTTGTAAGAATATAAATTCAACTCAGGATTTATACTAAACCTTATAGGAGTCAGGATACCTTTTGTAACAATATGCTTTCGAACTAACCCATGCTTCAGTTAGGACTTTTAAAGGTTGTAACGTGGCCTAGTTAACGGTTCAAGAAACAAAGGATAAAGGCTTAAACTTTGTTTGTACCTAACCCGTTCTTCATGATGTTCTTCAGTCCTATACTCAGTTAATTATGCGTTTAAATCCCAATTGAGTCTGGGATCTTTGCCCTGATATTCCGGTGTTGGTTCGGATACTGAAAGTTTATTTGAGAAGGAAGTCATTTTTGTAACCTTTTCTTTTTGTTGAGGATTTGTAGCAACCTCTTTTTTTGATTTTATTATCCATACCTTTTACCCGAACTATTTCTTTTGTGATTACAGTCAGCGGGATGCCCCAGTTTTTTCCTTAAGTCTCCTTCATAGGTTTTGACTTAGTGGACTATTCTTTTGAGATATAATGATTGCTTGTTTTAATAATCATGCAGAACCATCACCATCTTTTGTTTTGGAAGGATAATTCTGAAATTACTCATCATGTACGAAGGGAAAGCTTGCGATTGAATGCACCATTGAGTTAACTGAGAAACTACCCTGCCCCAGGTTATGATTAAAGGTTTCAATTTGTGTGAAAAAGAAAACTCCTACTTCTTAGGCTCAAATGGGTTGACTAGGGATTATCTTCCTTATAACTCCATTGTTTAGGATTTGAAACAACGCCTGCACATCGTCAGCCAAGTCTATTCAAAAGCATACTGTAGAGATTGTGGTATCTTTTTCGTTATCCTCCCTCTAAAGGCTTATAGTTTTTTAATTGAAAGTTGAATATCACAAAAAGGAAGTAAAAGCATAGTTTAAATATAGTGAAAAGAATGGATTAATTCAAGACAAACATATGTAATGCATTAATGGAATAACAAAGTTTGACATAAAATAAGTGTTCGAACAATCAAAAGAAATTACAATTTAAGAATTCAAATGAAATAAATGCTCTCAATCTTGGCCATGATTTGGCATGGGAACATCGATCACATTGGGAGCCTTAGGAGGGTCAAATTAAATATCCTTGTTGTCAATTAAATCTTGAATCTTGTTTTTCAAAGACCAGTAATCGGTGTCGTGCCCAGGACTATTAGAATAGTAGGCACACTTCACATTCGGATTGTACTTAGGAGAAGCAGTATCGGTGTTTTGAGGAGGATCCCTTAGTGTAATCAGTTCCGGTTTTAGAAAATGTTGTAACGCTTGTGACAATGGAATATTAATCTTAGTGTACTACCTTTCTTAAAACTTTATCATATGCCTATTTCCCTGTTGTTGTTGAACAGGTGTAGGATTAGAAATTAACACCTCTCCCACGGACTGATGGTGGTCATTTTTACTATGGCTCCTTTGACCATAGACATCATTAGTTTCTTTTTTACCAACAAAGGGCTTCTTCAAATCATTATAGGTTAATGCCATTGGGATCTTCCCACTTTTGATACCACTTTCAACCCTTTCCCCAGTCAGAATCATCTCTGTAAAACGAGACAAAGAACTCCTAATCAACAGATTAAAGAACGGGCATGTCAGAGTGCCCATGAACATGTCTACCATTTCTCGATCAGTCAGAGGAGGTTGCACCCTGCTAGCTAAATCCCTCCATTTATGTGCATATTCCTTGAATCCTTCCCTTGAGCCCATGGGCATATTCTGCAATTGCACTTGAGTTGGTGCCAAGTCAGCATTGTATTGGTATTGCTTGTAAAAAGAAGCAGCCAAGTCTTTCCAGGTATGGATGTTGGTTCCTTTCAGCTGATAGAACCATTCCAGTTGAATGCCAGCCAAACTTTCTTGGAGGAAATGGATCCATAATTTCCGGTCAACAGTGTGAGACTGGATCTTTCTGACGTATGACCTCAAGTGAAGTTTAGGACAAGAGACCCCGTCATATTTGGCGAAGTCAGGGACCTTGAACTTAGGTGGTATGACCTTGAACTTGAGAAACCTGTACTGGAAAACCTGTTCGTGAAATGATGCATGATATGTAGATGCAATGTTTTCAAGGATCTCGCAGGGTAAACAAAGAAAATGTTAGAATCTAACTGCAGCTTTGACTTAAGAACTTTGTATCGTTGAACGTCCTTCTACAAGAATTAAGCTCCCCATGTCGAGTGGGTCATAGCCTTTGACTCAAGATATAGTGCTTTGACAATATTGGTTAGAGGAAAATAAATACCCTTTCCCCTTGCTAGACGTTTGGTTCATCATAACCTACATCATAGGTCCTTTGAGATCCTTAAAATGGTTAACAAAATGTTATGGAATGAAGTCATGATGAGTATTTTATGCACCAAGCGAAAGTGTAAGGTGATGAAGACAAGTAAATCCTGCAAAGAAATCCAAGTTATTAGATAATGAATACAAACAAGCCCTGCAAGGAATATCGTTAGATAATGAATACAAGCAAAGCCCTGCAAGGAGTTCAAGTTGTTTAGATAATGAAAGTAAACAAGTCACACAAGTATCGTTAGGTTCAGGCTTGTATGGAGTTTGTAGGTAAGTACCCTCTTGAGGTTTTAGTTGGTTCAACCTGTCCTAAATAAAGTAATCGGGTTCTAAAGGATCTCAATATCACTGATCTTTCTCTCGGGCATTGTTTCAGTACAAGCTTCTTTATTAGCGACTGAAATATTCCAAGAGTCCAATCTCAATGACTGTAGCATCGAGTATCAACCAACTTTATTATTGCACCAAAGCCGGCTATATCACTACTTTCTAATGGCCATGTTGCTCAACTAAGGTTTTAGGATCAGTTAGTGCTTTATGACACCACACAGCGGCCCCATATTCTCCTTGACTGGACTCAAGGGATACCGATACCAACAAATGTGTTACACTAATGTAGTCATCTCTTTAACCATGTCGGTATTATGCCGCATAATCCCCATGATCTATTGCTACTTACCTAATATGCCCAAGATCCGGGTATAGGATCTATACAAGAATACCCAAACATAACCCGAAATGTAAAGCAAGCAGGTCAAACAAGTAAAGCATTTAAATGTGAACTATCTCTAAGGTAACCCAACTTTTTTTAGACACTCCCCGACAGATTTTCAAGTTCTATAATACAGTGGGAGAATTGACTTTACTGGTTTTTGCGTTTTATTACAAATGTTGCAGTTAGCAAGAGTCGCCACCGACTTTTCTTTTATCCAACAGAGGAAAGGGTGAAAGAACAGGAAAGACCTTTTTAAAGATTTTGAGTTTGGGTGGTAGGTTATGGAAAGGGAAGGTGTTAGCACCCTTTCCATCCGTAGTTATCTACGGGATCTTAGTTTCTAACTCACTTTGAAAATGCTTTTTTGTGTAAGTGTATTTGAAAATATTTTTGAAAAGACGCCTTAGTGCGATGAACTTTGTAATGTTTCTTGTATCGTTGAGAATGTATACAAAGTGTTTCTTGTCTTTGAAAATATTTAGAAAAGAGTTTTTGTATGTGTGAAAATTGTTTTGTTTGTTTTTGTGAGCAAGCAACTATAAGCGGCCTACCTACTCGAATGGTCTTTGTTCTTTTCCTCTTTTTCTTTAGACAGTGTTATCCTACTATTAGTCAGCAGGTAACCCTATCGTTTGATGTTTTAAGGGACATGTGAGGGTCATCATACAGTCACGAAAGCAACTCCTAAGATACTTTAGCAATTACCCTAAGGTTTTAAGATCATTTACCGAGGCAACGTGGAAAGGGTCATCAAGGGACTTATGATCTTATAACCAAAGGGTCAATGCTAAAATCTCCTACGTTCGAGAGACGTGACTGTTTTATTCTGAAGGCAACAAGTGGAGGCACCTTAGAGGTGCGCATGTGCGAATGTGTTGTGTTTCCGTTATTTATCTTTAAACATTTAGGTTTTCTACCGTTTGTTTTCAGATCTTATCATGCAATCCTATTAAGCATACACATCTAGCAGTTAATTGTATATAAGTACGGAAAATAAAGTGCGGGAAATTGAATCTATGCTATTATAATGCTTCCGGATGGGGTAATTATAAGGCAATGAAGCTCTAACTAGGGTTTCAATTTTCATCAAGATGTGTGAGCTCCAATGGTCTCAAATGTTTTCCATGGTCCTAATATGTCTTCAATATTGTCCATGACAAATTTCAGGCCTTGCACTATAAGTTTGCTCAGTCAATTGCTCAAATGCTTGAAAATCAAATGTACTAGGTCAAAAGTGTGGCCTATATACAGTCAAACTTCAATATTTTTGTCAACATCAATATTTTGAATTGATATCCATCATTTGATCAAGGGTTGATCTTGATTCCTCAAGAAATGCTCCTAATTCATCAAAAGTCAAAAATTGCTAATTATAATTTCTATAGGAAAAGTCAACTGAACTTTGACCAGCCATAACTTCCTCATATTTTATCAGAAATTTTCCACCAAGGCTCATTTTGAAGAGAATCAAATTCCCTACAACTTCTCTTTATCCCTCAAGTTCAAGAAATGCACCAATTGAAAGATACAAGCTCAGACATTATGGGTCCTTTCAAAAAGTCAACAAAAACACCTTTTGGGTCAAAGCTTGTTACATGAATATGGAAAATCCAATTGAGATGAAACCAAAAGGTTTGTTTATAGGACATCCCAAGCTCCCCAAAAAGACCAAGAACACCCTTATAGGGTTAAAATTGAGAGAGATATGCATTGCTAAAGTTGACCAATTTTGAAGAAGTGCGTGAAGGAAATATTGATCAAACTTGGATTTTTTTCCCAAATGGGCCTATCCTTTTGTGATCCAAACTTGTTTCTAATAGGGTCCACGACCTCTAAACCCATCCATGCCTTATTTGGTCATTTATTTTATTTATTTTGATTTTTTTAATCATTAAAAATCCAATTTAAATTAAATAAATGATATAAAAATATTTAAAGATTGCATGGGATTGGTTTTCAATTAAAGAGTGAACATATATTCAGTTTATGATAAGGGGATTTCATGGAGAGAGGCAAAAGATATGATTTGGTCCAAAAAAGTCAAATATTCACATAATTGGAAATCAAATATTTTCTCATAAGGGCATTGATTCCATTTGATTTAGGTCACATGTGTTGACCTAATATGATTCACTATATATACATGACAATATGCCAAGCCAAAGGAACACGCATATGCCTCAGAGAAGCCCTAACAAGTTTCAAAAAAATTTCAAAGGAGTGCAACCTTGGTTCACATGATCCAGCCAGCCTCAGCCAAAACTAAGGACTCAATCAACCTCCTGGAGATCTCAGTACCTCATTCCATCCAACCTTGAAGGCCAAATCATCCCAGAACCAGCAAACCGAAATATCTCATCGTGGGTAATTTTTTTTTTATTTCATATTGATAATTCTATAATGCATTAATCCCTTCCATGGCTTGATCCATATTCAGGATGTCATTTAGGATAGGACTAGCGTGAAGCGTGAGTGATTCTATGTGAATCAAGGATTTTGCCATGTTTGGGGCAAAATCTGTATCGTGTTTTGAACAAGGCGATACAGGCATGATCCATGAAAACTAGGTCCGGATTTGAACTAAGGAGCAATTTTCGTGTGGAATAGGCTTTTGATTTAGGGTTTAAGCTTCCAAAATTTGCAGATCACGTTTTTGTGCTCCTGGAGAAGATGACTGAAGATCCACTCCAGCATCGTTGACCTGTCTGACTCTGTTTGGAGCATGTGTGTCATTTTATTTTAATCTGATTGGCTCATTCATATTACTGACGCGCGCATTTTTGTTGATTAGGATTAGCATTGAATTACCATTATAATATTATTGTGCTATTATATACATGAATGAGAAGGCAACGCAGATGGTAAAGGCATAAAGCATGTGAGGGAAGGGACTTGGGTTTGATCCCAAGTCCAACAATTTTCCATTTTTTCTAACGTTTGCTTGCATGATCCTATACGTTGCATCTCCAGACGTCCACCCTGCGTCCTTGCTCTCAACCATTGGACCATCCTCAACTTAGATCCAACATTTCATGCGTGTTCCTCATGATGGACCCTCAGGCGCGTCCCCCATTGGATCAGGCAGGCATTGGGCTTATGCATCTGGGCCCGACACAAATTGCAGCGCCACACCCCCAAACTGATTAACAACATCAGGCCCATTTTATTTTTGGTTTTTAATTTCTTTATTTTTATTTTGGTTGTCTTAAATTCAAAAATTCAAAAATCACAAAAAATAGAATTAGGTTTTTCATAATTAAAATTAATTTTTGAAAATTAATTAATTTAATTATTTCAACTTGATTATTTCATTAAATAAAATTAACTAGAAATTAGGTCAAAATTGCAAACCATTTATTTTTCTCAATAAAATACAAAAAATATTTTTTTTCTAAATCAATTAGAGTTTTAGGACTTTAAACTGGTTCCCGACTTGATCTTCGCGCGTTTATCATTTTCCATTTTATTTTCTTTTCCAAATTATTGTAACTGCTGATGGTTTGTAATAGCCGTTAACTTAGGATTTATTTACTGTTTTTTTATCCCCAAAGTTTTGGTTATGTATCCCCCTCCCCGAAGACCTGTAATAGCGTAGGATATTTCTGTTTTCTTTATCGTTTTTACTACTGTTAATTGCTTAGATTAGTAGGATTGCATGAAAAAGTCTGAAAATTAAAATGATTAGATAACCATAATTGCAAGATAAATGAACTGAATCCACACACTTGCACCCACTCACCTTTAGGGTACTCCCCACTTCGGTTGCCTTCGAAAAACGATCACAATTCTCGAAACATGAGAATTTTTAGTGGTTGTCCTCTAATTCGAAAGATCACAAGTCCCTCGATGACCCTTTCTATGTTGCCGCGGTAAAAAAGCGATCTTAGAACTTTAGGACAGTTACTAAAACCTCTTGCCAAGTTGCCTTAGTGACCATAACGTCCCTTCGATGGTCCCTCAACATCTGACGATAAGGCTACCTACTCACTAATAGTAGGATAGTATTGTCTAAAAGAAAGTAGGAAAAGAACATTCCTTTTCGAGTAGGTAGATAACTGTTAGGTACTTGCTCAAATACAACTTTTTCACACTACACTTTCAAAACATATTTCAAAAAAACACTTTATCAACACTCTTGAGGACTGATACAAGAGTTATCATAAAGCAAACAAACTTTTCAAATCACACAAACACGAAAGCAATTTTCAAAATGATCAAGTACCTAAGAGCCCGTGGAAAACCGCGGATGGAAAGGGTGCTAACATCTTCCCTTTCCATAATCTACCCCCTTACTCAGAAATAATCTCGAAAAAGGTCTTTTTCTGTTCTTTTCACCCTTTCCTTTGTTGGATAAAAGAAAAGTCGGTGGCGACTCTTGCTTACCGCAACATTTGCAAATATAAAACGCAAACTAGTATTAAACAGTCAGTTCTGCCTTCGTATCACATAACTGGAAACTCTGGTGGGGATAATGAAAGTGGGGTTTACCTTAGGGTCTAGTTAATTTCTAATATCTTTTTCCTTGTTTGTTTTGATTTCTTTACTTTTAAGGGTATTATTTGGGTTATTATAGATCCTACACCCGGATCTGGGGAAACCTTTTAGGTAAGTAGCAATAGATCATGGAAACTATATGGGGTATACCGGCACGGTTGAAGCGATAACTATGTTGATGTGACACTTTGGTGGGTACCGGTAGCCCTTGAGTTAATTAAGGAGAATATGGGGCCGCTGCGTGGTGTCATGAAACATCAACTAACCTCATAACCTTTAATTGAACAACTTGGCCATTATGAAGTAGTGAGATAGTCGTCTTTGGTGTAGCTCGAAGTTGGTTGATACTCGATACTACACTCATTGAGATTTGACTCCCGAGTTTTGTTTGGTGGCAAGTCAGTTGTCTATCAGAACGAAACTTGTAGGAAATATCAGTGATTTTGAGATCCCTTAGAACCCGTTTACCATTTATAGGACAGGTAGAACCAATCAAACTTCAAGAGGGTATTACCTTAAAACCCATGCAAGCCTTAAACCTAAGGTCTTTGTGTGATTTGCTTGTGCTTGCTACATCTGTAATTTCTTAGCATAATCATGACAGCATAACATGGAATATCATACTAACCATTTCAAGGATTTTTTTAGGGCTTATCTTTGTCTTATTTTGTAGGATATGGCATCGGCTCGCAGGAACACTATCCAAGTCAACCTTGTAAGGGTATCTCCTCAACTCAAGGAATTAGCATCAAGAATTCCTGAAAGCTCTCCCTTCACTGAAATATTGTTGTACCCCAAAATTTTCCCTCTCACTTATCAAGAATTTGCTCACAAGATCTCCCTTGACTCAACACTGCACTAAGGTTGACCAGCTTAAGACCCTTTCTTAAGCACTGATGACCAAAATTAGGGTTTGAGATTGCACAAGGATATTTGAACTTTCAATGCTTCATATGAATTTCATGTATTATTATGGACCCTTAAGATTACTCATGTCAAGTTTCAAGCTTTGAATCACACTTTTGCTCAGTCAATTGAGCAGTTGACCTAAAAACCAGTTGTATTGGGGAAAAAATCAACCATGGCCAATTTACAGTCAAACTTCATAATTTTTTATCCACATCAACATTTTAAACTCATATGTATCATTTGATCAAGTTTGGACCACAATTCCTCAAGAAATTTGATTAAATCTTCAATAGGGCAAAATGGTCAAAATTAGGGTTTTTATTGGGAAAGGGAAATTTCTGATTTTTGACCTAGAAAATGATCAATTGTTTTAAGTCATGATCTCAAGATTCCAATTGCATCATTTTGACCTAATGACATAGCTCAAAGCATTGCTCAAGTCCAATGGATTGACAGATGAATTTTCAGTCAACTGATCAAAAGTCAACTGTATATTGAAAAGTCAAACTTTGACTTTTTGGTAAAATTCAAATGCCAAAGATCACAATTCATCAAAGAATGTCAAAACATGAAACTTATTCATCAAGAAATCAAAAATTCAAGATTTCATTTTGAAAAGTTAAAATTTCCAAACTTAGAAATTTTTCTAAGTGTTGGAAATTCCTTATTTTTTCACAACTTTGAGAAAATTTTCACCATGATGCAAGATGATTCAAAAGAAACTTCCAACATGAAAGTTGTATATCTCCATGAAATCTACAACTTTTCTTCACACAACTCCTTCCAAAAGTTCATGGATCTCAAGTTATATTTTTATGAATACATGGTCATGAAACAAAAACACTTCGTGAAATTTTGCCCTAATTTGGTCAGGATTTTGACCCAACTTCATGGCACTTTTTCATATAGTTCCAAGGGAACGTTTCAAAAGTGATTCAAATATGGGTTGTAGATCACATTTCAAGCTTTCCAAAATGTCTAAGAACTCCTTGAGATCATTTTTGAGTCGGGAGAATCGAAGGGATGAAGTTAGGTTTTATCACTTGAATTACAAGTAATTTTGTGATGAACAAATTCAAAATTCAAAGTTATGTTGCATAACCTCTACTTTGCAGGCCTAAAACTTGTTAGGCACTCCATAATTAATTGCTTGCACAGCTTTTAGAGGTCTCATTTCAAGCATTTAATGCATGGCCATGCTTTATATCCATTTTGGGAAGAAAGTCCACATTACCATTTTAATAAAGTAACTTTTTGCACAAAACTTGTTCTTGAGCCTTGCAATTGTTCTCTTCTGATCATACATGTCTCATAACACATGAGAAATGGTTTAGACACTTACAATCACCCATCCCATGCTTGTACTTCACATTGAAACTTGATTTCTCACTTTTCTTGAAAATCAAGTAACATAGCAAATAACTTGTAACTTGTACTTCTGACTTGCCAATGCACTCAAGACCTTTTGCTTATAGATACACAAACTATTTTCCACAAAACACATGCATGCTTGACCCCTAAAAAACCCCAAGAGCTCAGAACTGTTTCAGATACCTCCATTGTTTCCCAACTTGACCAAAAGTTTGAAACTCACATCTCCCTCGTGCGTTATCAAGCCTTTTTGTTCCTAAAGTTTCTAAACATCATTTAGAACTCATCCCATGCCCTGTTATAGAACTGTAACACCTTTAACACCATCCTCCATTTTCAAAAATAGATCTTTGTAGTTGGACATCTCCAGAACTCCTCGGGTACTTTTAGCTCAAGCTAAGCATCCCATTGGCTTCCTGGGAACTTGAGGAAGCTAACCCAATCACTGGAACTCACTGAAAGCTGCTCAAACTCCAAACCTGATACCCTCTTGCAAGATAAGTTTTCTAACTTTGAAACTTTTCATACAGGCATCATCAATGATTTATTTGTGAATGAAACATGTAGATATCATTGCCCTAAAGCTAACCATGTCCATAGTTTCCATTAATTTTGCTTGAGCTTAGAGAATTTTAAGATTGAAATTTCTGAGATTTTTAGGGTTCAGATTAGGGCCAATGAAATTCATGTTTGTCTTTGATCTATAGTTTTAATGCTTTACATTTTTAAATCGTGAGGAAATTTGCTACAAGTTTCATGTTTACAATTTTCATTTTTGTTGAGGATTGATTGAGTTACAGAGCTTATGGCTGGGCGTGAGGTTGAAGATGAAGTTAGCCTCAGGAACATGTTTACCATAAGTATTTATTGTTTGATTTATATAAATGGATGTATAGCCACCCCAGTGGTAGAAGCGCGCGTCTGTAACCAGAGGGACCTGGGTTCGAGCCCCAGTGGTACCCTTTTGATTATTTTTTTTACATTTTCTTTGCATTATGACTTTTTGATATGCGATGGGCCTCCTTGGGCCTTGTTGTTTTTGTTTTTACTTTCTAACCCCCTTTGCAGGCTATTGTACCCCTGGCCCAATTTTTATTTCCTTTTCTTATTTTTATTTTATTTATTTTCTTAATTATTTTTCTAATACTAAAAAAAATCATAAAATATATAAAAATAGTAGATTTATATTTGGACATAGTTTATTTATTTTTTTCTCACACAAAAATTATTTTATTTTATCATACTTCATTTATTTCACTAAATATTTTGTAAATATAATTTAAAAAAATAGTTTTTGTTTTATTTTATTTTACACCAATTAAAATATATTATAAAAAAGACCAAAAATATTTTACAATACTATACATTTTTTTTAAAGACAAAAATACCAAAAAATACTTTTCTTATAAACTTAATTTCTTTTTAATCAATTAATAGATTTAGGAGTTTATTTAAAATCTTTTCTTAGTAAATTTAGGTTTTTACTTTTAAATAATTATTTTCTTTTAATTAATTAGGTTAAAATCAAAACCCATTTTCCCTAAAAATCCAAATAAACATCCCTTTACTTTACATTTAAATTCTTGTACATTTATCTATTTTTGTACATTATTTATTCAATTCTTGTACAAATTAAATATGGTTGTAATAGATAATTAGGCTTTATTTTCTTGCAATCCCCATTCATAATTTGTACACCCCCTCCCACAAGTATTGTAATAGCGTAGTAATTTTAAATTCCGCAATTTATCGCTTTTATATACAAATGCTAGTAATTAGGGTTTGTATGGAAAGATTAAAACCAATGCTTAGAAAACCCTAATCAAAGACAAAATCAAGCATGAAAAACAACACACTTGCATACAAGCATCCCCTAGGGTAAATCCACTTGGTTGCCTTACAAAATGGCCATGTTATGCATGTGAGGTATCTTAGCAAAAACAATCAAAAATACAAGATCATAGTCCCTCGATGACGCTATCTAAGTTGTATTTCAAATGATCTTAGTCCCTAAAAGAGAATGCTAAGATACCTTGGAACATTGCTAATCATGGTTATACGATGACCCACGCCCGTCCCGTTTACATTTAAAGATAGGCTTACTTACCAAATAAATGGTAAGATAGCAATGTCAAAGGAAAAAGGAAATGAACATGAAAGACTTTTGAGTAGGTAGAATGCTCCTAATTACTTGCTCAATTTTAAAACATCCTTGCTATTTTCAAAACAAACACCTACACTTTCAAAACCTCTTATAAAACTTGAAAACATTTTCAAAAGATCAACATCTTTGTATACATTCTTACGAACGAGAATCATTACAAAGATTGCCTAAACAATGGCCTCTTTACAAAATACTTTCAAAAACCACACAAAGCATAATTTCAAACAAAAACAAGTGATCTAGAAAGTAATTAAGAGCCCATGGAAAACCATGGATGAAAAGGGTGCTAATACCTTCCCTTTTCATAATCTACCCCCCGAACTCAAGAAACAATCTCAAAGGTCTTTTTTGTGATTTTTCACCTTTCCTTTTGGATAAAAGAAAAGTCGGTGGTGACTCTTGCTAACCGTAACATTTGCGATAAAATGCAAAACAATCAAGTCAGTTCTCCCACCGTATCACAGAACTGGCGACTCTGCTGGGGACAATTATAAAAGTGGGGTTACCTTAAGGTTAGATCACATTTACTTGCTCCCATTGTTTGACTTATTTGCTTTACATTATGGTTCTTTGTATGGGTTTGAATCCTCTACCCAGATTTGGGTTACCTTATAGGTAAGTAGCAATACGTTGTGGAAACTGTGCGGGGTATACCGACATGGTCTAAATAATAGCTATGTTAGTGCGACATATTTGTGGGTACCGGTAGCCCTTAAGTTAATCAAGGAGAATAAGGGGCCGCTGAGTGATGTCATGAAGAACTAATGAACTTTTAGAACCTTTACTTGACCAACTTGGCCTTTAGGACGTAGTGAGATGACCGACTTTGGTGCAGTCCGAAGTTGGTAGATACTCGATACTACACTCATTAAGGTTTGGTTTTATTTAGATATTTCGGTCACCATTAAAGAGGCTCGTGCTGAAACAAACCAGTGATATTGAGCTCCTTAGAACCCGGTTACTATTACTAGGACAGGTTGAGCCAACTAAACTTCAAGAGGGTACTTACCTATGAGACTCCATGCAAGCCTAAAACCTAAGGACTTATTTGCTTTGTTTGTGTATATTTACTTGTACATAACATCATGAACATCATATTCATTCACTAACCATTTCAAGGATCTTGGAATTTATCTTTGTTCTGTTTTATAGGACATGGATTCTATTCACAGGAAAACCATTCAAGTCAATCTTGTAAGGATCCCTCCACAACTTAAGGAGCTAGCTTCAAGGATTCCTAAAAATTCTCCATTCACTGAAGGACATGGTCGCCTACTAAACTTGGTCACTTCCAACACTGATAAAGACATGATGAAGGTGCTCTTCCAGTTCTTTGATCCTTTACACCATTGCTTCACATTTCCTGATTATCAACTTGTGCCAACTTTGGAATAATTCTCCAAACTCTTGAGGATTCCCATTCTCAATCAACTACCTTTCAACGGTACGGAAAGAGACCCAAAGCCAGAAGAGATTTCTCAAGCTCTACACTTGAAGTCATCTGATGTCACAACTAATTTGGAAACAAGGAGTGGTGTCAAAGGTTTCCTAGCAAAGTTCTTGTTTGAGAAAGCCCAAAACTGTTGGAACTCCTTGGATTTGCAAGCCTTTGAGGAAATTATGGCTCTCCTCATCTATGGGATGGTTTTGTTTCTAAATCCTGACCAACTCATAGATGTGAACACCGTCAAACTCTTCATATCCCATAACCCAGTGCCTACTTTGCTAGGGGACATTCTACATTCTTTTCACACTCGCACTATGAGGAAAAGAGGTGTCCTTATGTGTTTCACTCCTCTCTTGGAAAGATGGTTTATTTTGCATCTTCCCCAATCTGCATTGAAGAACGAGCAAGGTTCAAAGTGGTCACAAAGGTTGATGACGCTCAAATATTCAGACATCCATTGGTGTTCCCAATCTATAGAGAATGTTACTATTGTTGGCCGTTATGGAGAATTCCCTAATGTCCCTTTACTTGGCATTAGGGGAGGTATCACCTACAACCCCTGCTTAGCCTTAAGACAATTTGGTTACGCCCAAAGGGATGGCCCTCATGAGATGCTCATTCAAGGTTTAGTATTTAACTACGAGAACGACGATCAAGGTCTTCGCCAGAGGTTTATCCGAGCTTGGAGGATGTTGAACAAGGTAGATAGAAAGACATTGGGGCACAAGAATTCCATCCCTCTTGAGCCTTACCTCAAATGGGTACGCACTCGTGCTCAAAGTCTTATGATGCCTTATCCCTCCATTCTCCCGGTGATCATTGAGCCTGTTATGGAAGGAGATGTTCCATACACTATCCTATATCCTAACATGCCCACCTTTCTTGAAGACTTACAAAGAGGTTAGATACAACTCAAGGGGGAGCGAGACACATTCGAAGCCCAATTCTACGCTACCGAGAAAAAGGTTTTAGAGCTCACTAAGCAACTTCATGAGGAGCGGACTCTGAATGCCTACATTGCACCAAAGAGGATGTGTACTACCTTTTTATCTTAGATTTTTTGTATTGTTTTGCCCAAAGAGGCATTGATGTACTCAAGCTTTAATTTATTAATATAACGTGTGTTTCCTTTTTTGTCTAAAACAAATTTGAATCTTTAAAATCCTTGAAATTATTGCATACGCATTTACCATTCATCATAACATAAGCAGGTTTTTTGCAACAAGTCTCCTCATCTTTCTACTGTTTATTTCAGTAAGATGGATCTCGAGGAAACAGTGAAGGACCTCCAAGCACAAAATGCTCAGTTTCAACAGATGTTCTTAACTCTAGCCAAAGGACAAGAAGAGTTGAAGACCTTGCTGGTTGAAGAGAAAAATAAGAAAAAGAAAATAATCGGAGTTCTAAACATGGTAAGAAGATTCCAAGGACAAGCAAGAAGGACCCTAGACTTTGCAACGTCATATGGTGAGAAAGACAATCAAGATAGGAAAGGCAAGGAAGCAGTTATCCAGCCAGAAGAGGAAGAGGAAGAGGAAGAACAAGACCATTCTGAAGAACAATATCCTCCAGCCGACGACAAGTATAAGCATCTAGAAGAACGGTTAAGCGTAATGGAAATCCAAAAAGTGCCTGGATTAGACTTTGAGGAATTGGGGTTAGTATCTGGGATTGTCATCCCTTCAAAATTCAAAGCACCAGTGTTCGCCAAATATGACGGAGTTTCATGTCCCAAAATGCATCTCCGGTCCTATGTGAGGAAAATCCAGCCTCTTAACACTAACAGGGATTTATGGGTACACTTCTTCCAAGATAGTCTGTCCGGAACTCAACTTGATTGGTTTTATCAGTTAGAAAGAGCCAATGTTCATAACTGGGAAGATCTAACTGCTTCCTTTTACAAACAATACCAATACAACGCTTGCGCCTACCCGTAATCAACTCCAGAGTATGGCCATGGTTTCAAGTGAGGGCTTCAAAGACTACGCGTAAAAATGGAGGGACTTAGCAGGAAGAATCCAACCTCCCATATCTGAAAGAGAATTAGTAGACATGTTATTGGACACCTTGTCCGGTCCTTTCTTCAGTCACTTAGTTTGGAGTTCATCGGCAGGTTTTACCGAATTGATATTGACCGAAGAAAGGGTGGAAGCTGGGATAAAGAATGGGAAGATTCAAAAAGATGCATCATCTGCTGCTGTAAGGAAACCCTTCATTGGAAAGAAGGAGGTTGTTTCCGTATATCCTCAGAGAAATCAAGATAGGGCTGAATGTCGTCCAATGGTGGGGGTTTGTCATGATTCCTAAACCCGCACCTGCTCAGCAAAGAAGCAACCAGCAAAGAACGGAAAGACCAGTCAGACAGTTCACCCGAATTAATATGACATTACCTCAAGTATAGCCGCATTTTTTAAGATCCAACCTAGTGACTTTAAAAGAAGCTCCAAAGAATCCTAACACAGCCTCTCCTCACTATCATCCTAATGCCTGTTGTGCATACCATTCTGAGAGTCCTTGCTATGACACTAACAACTGTTGGGCTCTAAAGAACAAAGTATAAGACCTCCTTGAAGCCAGAGAAATTGAATTCGACGCGCCAGAAATTCCCAATGTAATCATTGCCCCTATGCCCAAGCACGACCGTAATATCAACGCCATTGAGGAGGGTATGTTTTTTACTTTGGTTGATGAACTTGTGACCCCACTCCTGACTATCAAAGAGAACTTGTTGAATGCCAGTGTATTCCCAGGATGTGATGAAAGTTGTCAGTTCTGTTTATTCTCACCAACCAGCTGTCATTTGTTAAAAGCAGGCGTTCAATTCCTAATAAATGACAAGGAGATTTTGTTCGAGAAGACTTCTATTCCAACTGTTTCTTATAATGATGTTTCCATAGTGACCATTTCTGACAATTCTTCCAGGGTCTCCACCAAAAGACCCGTTAGAATTACATCAGTTCCTAAAGTAGCTCCATTTATAATTACAATGCCTGGACCAATCCCGTATTCATCAGACAAAACCGTCCCATGGAATTATGGAGGTGATGTCTACTACCACGGTATCAAACAAGATTGGCCAGCTGCTGAAGATTCAAGTTCTGAGAAAGTTGATTCCGATGTCAGTAATATCGTAGGGACTAGCAAGATTACCCAAAGTGGAAGGGTATTCTCTCCAGAAATTTCTCCTTCAAAAGCTATTTTTGGACCCGTAATCATTCATGTTATTGTTGCTCCTCCAAAGGCTATTCCCAGTCCTGCAATCATCTCCGCTAATACTCCTATTGACAAAACTTTTATCACCCCTACTGACATTCCTATTGCCGAGTCAACCGAGACTCGAGGTAAAGGTATTCTGGTTGAGCCTGTCCAGACGAAGGCACAATCAGTAGCTATCCCTAAGACCTCCCGAAAAGAGATGGAGGAAATTCTAAAGATCATAAAAAGAAGCGACTACAATGTAGTTGAACAACTGGGGAAAACTCCATCAAAAATTCCCATGCTGGCTTTATTGTTATGCTCTGAGGCTCATGCAAAGGCCTTGGTAAAATTCCTTAAATCTGCTCATGTACCCCAAGAAACATCTGCCGATCAGTTCTAAGACTACGTAGCCAGCTTAACCACAGATAATGGTTTAGGTTTTTCGGTATCGATCTCGCAGCAATGTGTTGGTTCATCTAACCTCTCAATGGTGATTTGGGGAGCTTCATTGTCCCACCTAACCTTGAACATAGAAGACATGGTAGCTAGCGTGTCCGCTAACTGGTTCTCCTCTCGTGGGAAATGTTCAAAAGCTACCTCCTCAAAGTGTGGGAGAAATGTCAGTACATATTCTTTGTAAGGAATAAGGTTAGGGTGCTTCGTATCCCACTCACCTTTGATCTAACTTATCACCAGAGCGGAATCCCCAAATACACTCAAGAACTTGATCCTTAGGTTAATAGCGGCGCTAAGACCCATAATGCACGCTTCATACTCCGCCATGTTGTTGGTGCAGTTGAAACATAATCGAGCAGTGAACAGAGTATGACAACCCTCAGGAGATATGATTACAGCGCCAATGCCGTTACCCAGTGCGTTTGAAGTTCCATCAAAATATATAGACCATCGGGATCCCTCCTCAGGTCCTTCATCTGGTCCAGGTTCTTCGTAGTCAGTCACCAACATGATATTCTCATCCGGAAACTCAAAATTCATGGACTGGTAGTCATCCACGGCCTGATAAGCCAAATGATCAGCCAATACACTCCCCTTTATTGCTTTTTGGGTTGTATATTGTATGTCGTACTCAGTTAAGATCATCTTCCACCTTGCTATCCTTCCGTAGAGAGCGGGCTTCTCAAAAATATACTTGATCGGATCCATCTTTGATATCAACAAGGTAGTGTGAGTCAGCATATACTGTCTCAGTCGGCGAGCAACACATGCCAAAGCGCAGCAATTTTTCTTGAGCAATGAGTATCGTGTCTCATAGTCGGTAAACGTTTTTCTAAGGTAGTATATGGCGTGCTCTTTTCGACCAGACTCGTCATGTTGCCCAAGTACACACCCCATTGAATTATCTAGCACTATCAAGTATAATATCAAAGGTCTTCCTTCAACTGGAGGCATCAGAATTGGTGGTTCTTGAAGGTATTCTTTGATTCTTTCGAAAGCGGTATGGAATTCATCATTCCACTTTACCACTTGATCTTTCTTCAGAAGTTTGAAGATTGGCTCACAAGTAGCGGTCAGATGTGAAATGAACCTGGCGATGTAATTCAGACGTCCCAAGAAACCTCTAACTTCCTTCTTTGTGCGGGGAACCGACATTTCTTGTATAGCTTTTACCTTCGCAGGGTCTACCTTAATACCCTTGTCGCTGACAACGAATCCCAGAAGCTTACCAGACCTTACCCCGAAGGTACACTTGTTCGGATTCAACCTCAACTTGTATGTCTTCAACCTGTCAAAAAATTTATGGAGATGATCAAGGTGCTCTTCCTCAGTCTGAGACCTGGCTATCATATCAGCAACATAAACTTCGATTTCATGGTGAATCATATCGTGGAAAAAAGCGACCATGGCGCGCTGATAAGTTACCCCAGTATTCTTCAACCCAAAAGGCATCACCTTGTAGCAGAAGGTGCCCCACTGTGTAACGAAGGTCGTCTTCTCCATGTCTTCAGGAGCCATCTTGATCTGGTTGTAGCCAGAGAAACCATCCATGAAGGAGAAGATTTCATGTTGCGCGGTGTTGTCGACCAGAACGTCAATGTGAGGAAGTGGGAAGTCATCCTTGGGGCTTTCCCTATTCAGATCTCTGTAATCCACACACATTCGTACCTTACCGTCCTACTTAGGTACCAGAACGACATTAGCAACCCACTGTGGATAAGAAGTGACAGTTAAGAATCATGCGTCAAACTGTTTCGTGGCCTCTGCCTTGATTTTCTCTGACATTTCAGGACGCATACGGCGTACCTTCTGCTTAATTGAAGGACAGTCTTCTCTAGTCGGCAGGCGATGTACCACAATATCAGTTTCCAAACCAGGCATGTCTTCATAGGACTAGGCAAAGATCTCAACGTAGTCGTGCAACATTTGTATTAACCTCTGTATGACGCTAAGCTCCAGATTTGCACCTATTTTAACCTCTTTTCTGTCTTCCTCAGTACCCAAATTCACTGTCTCAACCGGCTCTTCATGAGGCTGTATGGCCCTTTCTTCCTGCCGCAGTAGTCTAGCAAGTTCTCCAGGAACCTCACAATCATCCTCACCTTCGTCCTCGACTTGGTTGATCAAATTTTTGAAGTCATAATTGGAAATAACTGAGTTGTTATCAATGGGATCCATAGTGGATATGGATCTGCATTATGATATGTGAGTGTGTGTAAGAGAATAGCTGTTTTGATAAAGTGAAAAGCAGAAAAGAAAAACAGAGAGCGCAAAATTTATAGGCAAGAAACGTCCAATGCTTTATTAATGATATATGAAATGACAAATAATAGACCTCACAAATAAAACCAACGTTCCTTGGGCAAGGCACAAGGCCGTAAAGTTTCGAATTTTTTATTACAAATCTTAAAACAAATAAGTCAATTACTGTGGAATAAAAGAAGCAGGTATAAAGTCCCTAGCCGTCCAGTTACTCAGTCCACCGTTGGTAGTTGGGTAGATCCAATTGTCGATGTCTGGATCCTCTTCGTTGTCTTCAATGGCGTTAATTCCCCGATTGCTGATGTGTAGGGGAGGTCTTCCAGCCCGAGCGCGTCTAACAACCCTTTGAGCCCCTGTAGTAAAGCCCAAACCAAATTTGTCAGTTTTCTTAGTGAAATCAGGGAGCTGACCCCAATTGGTACACCCACCTTCTTCAACCACCGCCTTGGCGTCCTTGAGAGAAGCTATTTTCAAAGGAGATTTGTTGGTAGTAGCTTCAGTTGATGCCAAGATATGAGGGACCTCTTCGAAATTATGACAAGGCGTTTCTATGAATTCCCCGTCCATCTCTATGTAGCGGAAGGAATTGAGGTGGCTCAACATATACTCTTCTTCGCCCCGCACTATGACAATCTTCCCTTTCACCGGATACTTCAGCATTTGGTGGAGTGTGGAAGTAACTGCCCCAGCCTCGTAGATCGAAGGATGACCCAGCAAACAAGAATACGGGGGCCTAATGTCCATCACGTAGAAGGTGGACTCAAAAGTCTGAGAACCCAATTTGACAGGGATGTCCACCTCCCCGTGCACAATTCTCTTCGATCCGTCAAAAGCCCTTACCACAATGTTACTAGGCTTTAGAGTTAGAGCCTTGCAATCCAACCGATCCAATGCCTTCTTAGGCAAGACATTCAGCAAAGACCCAGTATCTACCAGCACATGAGCCATAGTGGTGCCCCAGCACTCAATTGAGACATGCAAGGCATCATTATGCTTCCTTCCTTTTGGTGTCAAATCCGCATCTGAAAAACCCAACCCATTATCAGCAGTCAGGCTGGCCACACAATCTTTGAACTGATCAACTGAAGTTTCCTGCGGCACATACGCAGTCTTGAGGAATGCAATCAAAGCCTTTGTATGGGCTTCGAAGCATAACAGCAGGGATAACATGGATATCTTTGATGGGGTCTACCCCAGCTTCTCGACCATATTATAGTCGCTCTTCTTAATGATTTTCAGTATTTCCTCAATTTCTTGCTTAGAGGCTTCCACAACAATTTTCTTATGCGCCTCCGTCCGGGCAGGTTCATCTATAATTTCCTTGCCGCGGGTATTAGACGATTCACCGACAGGGGTAGTAACTGGGGTAAGAACGGGAACTGTAGTTTATGTACTAGCAGGAACAGCAGATGGAATAACAATAGGTTTGTTGATAGTCTTCGGGGAAATATCGGTAGAGAAGACCCTTCCACTCTGGGTAACTTTGCTGGTTCCGACAATGTTACCAATATCAGGATTAACCTCTTCATCTTTAAAATCTTGTTTGATTCCATGATAGTACACATCGGCACCATAATGCCATGGGACAGCTTTGTCCGAGACATACGGGACAGGACTAGGAACAGTAATTATCATCGGAGCAATTCTTGGAGCAGATGTAATCCTAACAGGTCTTCTCGAGGAGACCTTAGAAGAATTGTAGAAATGGTTATAATAGCAACGTCTTCATATGGAATAGCGGGAACCAAAGTTTTCTCAAACAAAATTTCTTTGCTATCTATCTGGCGTTGAATACCTGATTTCAGAAAATGGTAACCAGAAGGTAGAAACGAACACATGTGGCAACTTTCACCACAACCCGGAAATAAACCGGCCAACAGCAAATTCTTCTTGACAGTCATGAGAGGAGTAGAAACTTCATCAACAGAGGTAACAAATAAATCAGTGTCAACAGCATTAACTCCACGACTGTGCTTGGGCATGGGAGCCGTTATGACATTTGGCTTCTCCGGAGCATCAAAATCTATTTCCTTGGCTTCAACCAAGTCTTGTACTTTGTTCCTCAGAGCCCAACAATCATTTGTATCATGGCCAGGACTTTCAGAATGATAAGCACACCGGGCATTCGGATTATATCGGGGAGATGTAATATTTGGATTCTTGGGAGCCTCTTTCAAGGTTGGCAAGTTGGATCTCATTAGATGAGGTAGCACTTCAGCCAATGCCATGTTGATGCGGGTAAACTGTCGTTATGGTCTTTCCACCCTTTGTTGATTGTTGCGTTGTGGAGCAACTGTAGGTCTAGGTATCATTACGACACTTATTGTCTGACGGTGTTCAGCCCTATTTTGGCCCCTCGGGCTATAGATGGCACTGGCTTCCTTCTTACCAGCAAAAGGCTTCTTTACTGAACTGGAAGAGGCATCCTTTTATATTTTTCCGCTTCGAATCCCAGCTTCTACTCTTTCTCCAGTTAGGATCAGCTCGGCGAAACCAGCTGACGAGCTTCCGATCAAATGATTAAAAAATGGACCAGATAGCATCCCCAGAAACATATCAACTAGCTCCCTATCAGATAATGGGGGTTGAACTCTCCTAGCCAAGTCTCTCTATTTTTGTGCATAATCTTTAAAGCCTTCACTCGCAACCATGGACATACTCTGGAGTTGAGTACGAGTAGGGGCAAGGTCGGAATTATACTGATACTGCTTGCAAAAAGCAGCAGCCAGATCTTCCCAGTTTCAGATATTTGCTCCCTCCAGCTGGTAGAACCATTCAAGCTGAGCCCCTGACAGACTATCTTGAAAGAAATGAACTCACAGATTTCTATCAGCGGTGTGGGGCTGGATTTTTCTTACATAAGAACGGAGATGGAGTTTTGGGCAGGACACCCCGTCATACTTAGCAAAAACTCGAGCTTTGAACTTCTGCGGGATGACTACTCCTGACACCAATCCCAATTCTTCGAAATCCAGTCCAGGTATCCTCTGAACTTCCATGGAACTCAGACGATCTTCCAACTATTTGTACTTATCCTCAGTAGGAGGATATTGCTCATCATTATAATCGGTATCATTGTCAGAAACTGCAGGACTGGGATCCTTCTCTTCTTCCTGATTCTCCTCTTCTTTAGATGAAGAGGTCAGATCGACTTGTCGTTTCAACCGCTCTCTAAACCTTCTGCCCATATTCAGAAAACCAGTAACCTTCTTATTTTTCTTCTTTTCTTTCAGGATGAGGGCTTTCAGATCTTCCTTCCCTTTTGCCAGACTTATGAACATTTGTTGGAACTGGGCGTTCTGTGCCTGAAGGTCCTTGATGGTTTGTTCGGAAGACATTTCATGCTGAAATAAACAGCGAAGAAGATGAAAAACTTGTAATGGTACCTGTAATGATGTGTATGATAATGGGATGTGTATGCAATGATTTCAAAGACTTCTAGAAATTTAAATTTGCAAACCAAAATAAACAAAGATTTTATTAGCTGAATTTGAAGGTTTAAATGCCTTTTAGGCGTTACAATTAAAAATGAATCTGAAACTATAAAAGACATCAAAATTCCCATGGATGCTTCCTCTTTGTGTCGAGATAGTCATTCAGTCCTTTTTCCTCATGGACTTGATTTGTGAGCTCTAAAACCTTCCTCTCCTGAGCATGGAACTGATCCCTATAAGTATCTCGCTCCTTCGTCAACTGAATCCAAGACCTCTGTAATTCTCCAAGATCAGTGGGCATATAAGGATAGAGAACTGTGTAAGGAATACCCTCTTCCGTAGTGGATTCCACGATCACTGGTAAAAAGGCCACATAGGGCATCATAAGCTTCTGGGCACGAGCTTGTACCCATTGGAGGTAAGGTTCCATAGGAATGGAAGATTTTGGCCCCAAAGCCTTGGCGCCAGATCTTCTTACCATGCCCCAAGCTCGTATGAACCTCCGGCGATACTCTTTAACATCATCCTCATAGTTGAATACAATACCTTCGATAAGTAACTCATAGGGACCATCCCTTCGAGCGTAACCAAATTTTCACAGAGCTAAACAAGGATTGTAGGTTATACCCCCTCTAATACCAAGTAATGGGATATTAGGGTACTCCCCGCAGCAGTCAATAATAGAAGTGTTTTCCATAGCTCGAGAACACCAAAGAATATCCATATGAGCGAGTGACATTATCTTTTGCGACTAACCCAAACCTTCTTCGTTCTTTAGTACAGACTTAGGGAGGTGAGAAATAAACCACCTCGATAGCAATGGCATGCAGCACATAAGAATCCCTCTTCTCTTCATGGTACGAGTATGGAGAGTGTGCAAAATATCTCCGAGTAAGGTATGCACAGGGTTGCGGGAGAGGAAAACCTTGATAGCATTCACATCTATGAACAAGTCCGGATTAGGGAATAGGACTAACCCATAAATTAGAAGAGCCAAGACCTCCTCAAAAGCCTGAAAATCCATATCATCCCAAAACAGCTGGGCCTTGTCTATCAGAAACTTACCTAGAAAACACTTGACTCCGCTTCTTGTTTCCCAATTGGATACCACGTCGGCCCGTTTCAGATGTAAAGTTAAGGCAATGACTTCTGGATTAGGAACTTCTTCTAGACCTGTAAAGGGCAACTGTTCAAGAATGGGTACATCCAACAGTTGAGAGAATTCTTCCAAGGTGGGTGCCAACTGATAGTCTAGAAAGCTAAAGCAGTGGTGTTTGGGATCAAAGAACTGGAAGAGTACACTCGTCATCTTTTCATCAAAGTTTGAAGTAGCCAGGTTGAGAAGTCGACCATGTCTCTTAGTGAACGCAGAAGTTTCAGAAACCCTTGATGCTAGCTCTTTGAGTTGGGAAGGTATTTTCACAAAGCTGAGTCGGATAGTGTTTCTACGAACGGAAGCCATGATCTGTAAAACAGAACAAAGAGAAATTCCCTTGGTGTTTGAAATGGTTAGTGCAATAAGAATGGATACCATGTTATGATGCATGATGTTATGATAAACCACAGGTATACTAAACATAGGTACAACAAACACAGTCAAATCACACCAAGTCCTTAGGTTTAAGGCTTGCATGAGGTTAAAGGCAATACCCTCTTGAAGTTTAGTTGGTTTCAAACCTGTCTTAAAAAGTAACTGGGATCTAGAGGATCTCAATATCATTGACCATCCTTTATTGGGCATTGCTTCAGCTCAATCAATCTTTTCTTGCGGCCGAAATATCCCAAAAGTCTGATCTTAATGAGTGTAGCATTGAGTATCAACCAATCCTCAGCTCTACACCGAGGCCGGCTATCTCATTACTTTCTAATGGCCAATTTTGTTCAACTAAGGTTCTAAGGTCCGTTAGTGCTTCACGACACCACGTGGTGGCCCTGTATTCTCCTCGTTTCCCCACGAAGGATACCGGTACCAACCAAAGTGCCACACCAACACAGCCATCGCTTAAACCATATCGGTCTACGCCGTACAGTCTCCACGATCTATTGCTGTTTACCTAATAAGTGCCCCCAGATCTGGGTGTAGGATCTATAGTAACCCCAAACAAACCCTCAAAAGTAAAGCAATCAAGAAAATTCAGAGAAGCAATTTTAATGACCTAGATCCTAAGGTATACCCCACTTTATTAAGTCCCCAGCAGATTCGCCAGTTCTGTTATACGGTGGCAGAACCGACTGTTTTTACTGGTTTGCGTTTTACGTTTTTGTTTGCAAAATGTCGCGGTAAGCAAGAGTCGCCACCGGATTTTATTTCATCCAATCATGGAAAAGGAAAAAGAACAAAAAAAACCTTTTTTCGAGATATTCTGAGTACGGGGAGTAGATTATAGAAAGGGAAGGTGTTAGCACCCTTTCTATTCGTAGTTATCTACGGACTCTTAGGTACTTGCTCATTTTTCAAATTGCTTGTGTGTGTTTGTCTTGAAAATGTTTTACTTCGTGATAACCCCTGTATCAGTCCTCAAGGAGGCGACGAAGTTTGTTTTGAAAATTTGTTTTGAAAGGTGTTTGTGTGAAAAGTTTTTATTGAGCAAGTACTTAAGATTCTACCTACTCGAAAAAAGATTGTTTGTTCTCGTTTCCTTTAGACAGTGCTATCCTACTATTAAGGAGTAGGTAGCACCATCGTTGGAGTTGTAAGGGACATTTGAAAGGGACAAGTATAATCACTAAAGCAAGAGTTAGAAAACTTTAGTAGTAACCCTAGAATCTTAAGATCTTTCTGAGGCAACATTTCTGAGGCAACATTCTAACGGGACATTTTGATCTCTTAGATAGGAGGGAAACCACTAAAATATCTTATGCTTAATGATTGTTTACCGAAGGCAACCGAAGTGAGGTAAACCCTAGGAGTGAATATGTGCATGTGAATTGTTTCAGTTATTTAATCTTTGCACATTAGGTGATCTACCGTTTAAATTTCACGTAATCTTGCCATACAATCCTATTAGCATACATCTAGGCAGTTAAATATTTGCAGGAATTTAAAATGCAAAAAAATAAACCTAGCTATTACAAGGCTTCGGGGGGTGGGGATTAATTACATAACCAAAAAAATTGGGGATTAAAGCAGTAAATAAAACCCTAATTTAACTATTACAAACCATTGGCAGTTACAAAAATAATGGAAAAGAAATGATCAAATGCGCGGCGAATTAAATACGAGGAGAAATTGAAAACCCTAAATTCTAATTGAGAAATAATTAAGTTATTTTTGAGAAAAGAATTAATTGAGTTATGTACGACTAAAACCCTAATTTTAATTATATTAATTATGAAAAAGAAATTGAAATTAACCTAATCTAGCTAAATTAAATAATTTCAAGAAAATAAAATATTTTGTACAAAATGATTTTGTGTATTTTTTGGTTTTTTATTTGAGAAAAGAAATGTAATTTCACATTAATTAAAAACCCTAATTTATAATTGCTTAAAATTATAAAAAAAGAAATTAAATTAACCTATATTTCTAATTAAATTAAAATAAATATTTTATTAAAAAAATGCTTTTTTTTTGTTTTTTGGTGTTTTGTGATTTATTGATTTTATGATTAATAAAAAAAAGGGTAATTAATTTGGTGAAAAATAATTAAACAAAATAATTAAAATAAAATAAATAAATAAAGAAAAAGAGAATGGGCTTGTGTTGAATAGCAATTCTGGGGGTGCCAATCTGAGTTTTCTAAGGCCCAAAACGCTTCAAGCCTGGTCAGTCTCTGGATGCCTTGCAGCATTGACTTGAGGGCGTATCATAGGCCCTCACTGCTGGAGCGTTGGATCTGATAACCTGCTTGATCACACGGTTGGACTCAAGGGTGTATGATGTTCTCCAAGATGAGTAATGCGCTAGATCTGTTGAAAGAAAATAACGTAAAGAGAAATGTTGGGACTAGATTAAAACAAGAGCGTGTGTTTTATTTGAATGACCCAATGATGGTTGAACACATCATCATCTTCTCCCTCCTCTGTCGTATTAGGTATATACTTTTTACCTACAGTCACATGTCTGTAGCCATAGCCCCTGCAAATTTCCAAAACGCACAAGACACATGATAAATGATACCTAACTATATAGATCCATTCATTTTGATCTCGTGAACCTCATGGTACCCTTATTTTTGGCTAATTTCACTTGTGGACAAAACCCCTAAACTGCACATATAAACCCTAACAATGGAAAAGGCACGTACAAGCTTCAAAAATTCAATTAAATTATCCAGTTAGCTTGCAAACACGGTGAGGATCACAAATATATAACTTAAACATTCTAATGATGCAAGAAATACAGTAATTAATTTTGAAAATATGAGCAAACCGTGAGAGTGATTGTGCGTGTTTTTGGGTGTTTCAAGCCTTGCAAATGATCCAATTGGCTTCTGGGAATGTCCAAGAAATGATTAGGAGCGTTGGAATGGCTTTAATTGATCTGTGGAGTGAAAACTGATTCACACTTTTCTTTGAATTTTTTTAATTTGCTCTGCCTCTTTCACGATTGCTAACCTTGTTTTTTGCTTTGTTCTTGTCCAATATATATCTAGGGATGAATTAGGGTTACAAACTTGGATTGAATCTTGAAGTTTTATGAGATTTGATTTGATTCTTTAGCCATATGCAAACTTGCTATTTTGAGCCAAATCTTCCCTTTCTTGTACCAATTATGCTTGATTCGTTTTGGCCTTGATAATTCAGCATATTTTGATTGCCAACCTATCCAAAAACCAAATCAAATCATATCTTTGCTATTATTCACCAATTATTTGATTTAATTCAATTTTAATTAATAACAAATCAAAATAAATTGAAAAATGAAGAAAATAATGGGTGGATGAATATTTGAGTCGTGGACCACATTATAAGTGAGGTGCAAGCATAAAAAGTTAGGCCCATTTAGCAAAAAAATGCATTTTTTAGCACATTTGACTTTTGGCAATTTTGCAAAAAAGGTCAACTTTGACAAGGCATATCTCTTCCAATCTTAACCCTAGAGAGGTGTTCTTAGACTTTTAGAAAGCTTAGGATGTCCCCTAAGCAACCCGTTTGGTCTTATCTCAATTGAGTCTTCCATGTTCTTGTAAGAAGCTTTGACTCAAAAGGTGTTTTTGTTGACTTTTCAAAAGGACCCATAATGTAGAAATTCATATCTTTTTATGAGTGCATATTTTGAACTTGTGATCTGAAGATGAATTGTAGGTAATTGCATCCTCTTCAAAATGAGCTTTGGATGGAAAAGTTCTGATAAAGCATGTGGAAGTTATGCTTGGTCAAATTTTGGTTGACTTTTACTAAGAAACTCTAATTTAGTAACTTTTGGGTTTTGATGAATTTGGAGCATTCCTTGGGGAACCATGATCAACCCTTGATCAAATGATGAAAGTAACTTCAAAATATTAATGTTGACCAAAAATCTTAAAGTTTGACTATATGTGAGTCACAGTTGACTTTTACCTAATACAGTCGATTCTCAAGCATCTGAGCAGTTGACTGAGCAAACTTCTTGTGCAAGGCATGAAACTTGACATGTAGGATCCTGAGAACATATTAAGACCATGGAGAACATATGAGGCCTTTGTGGTTCACCCATCTTGATGAAAATGGAAACCCTAATTTTAGGTACACTGTCTAAGGAGAGAGTTTGTCTGGTCCATTCTTGGGCAACCTTGAGCAAATTGAAGATCTCAATGGACATGTATTGAGTAAAATGAGAGGGTAAATTTTGGGGTAAAACACCGAGCAACATAGTAGTGATAGCCTTTGACGGCTCAAAAAGGATGGTACATGGGGAAGTGGACATCCCCATAAAAGTTGGAACCCAAACATTTCATTCAACTTTTTATGTAATGGATATTCGCCCTTCATATTCCTGCTTATTAGGCCGACTGTCGATTCACAATGCTGGTGTCGTTACTTCTACGTTGCATCAAATGCTTAAATATCCAATTCAAGGGAAAATCATCACCATTCGTGGAGAAGAAGAGTATATGGTCAGCCATCTAAATTCCTTCAGATATGTGGAATTAGATGGTGAATTTATTGAAACTCCATTCCAGCACTTTGAAGAAGTCCCGCAGACTATGGCAGTAACCAAGGTTGTGTCTCAAGTTCCCAAGATCACAAAGCGTCCACTCAAGATGTCATCTTTGAAGGATGCCAAGGCAGTGATAGAAGAAGGTGGGTGCACTATTTGGGGCCAACTCCCAGATATCCCATACAAATCTGACAAATTTGGTCTGGGTGTCACTTCAGGTACCCAGAAGGCTGTACGCCGCGCTCGTGCCGGAGGACCACCCTTAAAGATCAGCAACAACCAACTCAGTGCCATGGAGGATGATGAAGACAACTATGACCTGGAAGATTGGATTTTCCCAACTGTCAATGGAGGGCTCAGCAATTGGGAAGCTAGAGATTTTGTCCCGATCACTTTCATCCAACAGTAATTTGTCTTTACATTTTGTCGGATTTGTAATATTAAAACAATTCAGACTCTTAAAACCTAGTGTCTTACCCGAGGCACAATGGTCCATTTGTAAGGGTTATTATCTCATTTCCATATGACATCAATGAATCATGGACGTTTTTTCATACAAACTTTGTGCTCATTATTTTTATTTTTACATTTTTATTCTTTTCAAAGATAGCTATACTCTTACACACACTCACACTCACAATGCAGGTCTACATCCATTCAGGATCCCATGGATAACGGTTCTGCTATGGCTTTCTGTGATTATGGAAATCTAATCTACTAATCCGAAGATGAAGGTGAGGAATATTTTGAAGTACCAGGGGAACTCTCCAGATTACTACAACAAGAAGAGGGGACCATTTAGCCCCACGAGGAACCAGTGGACACAATCAACCTAGGTACCAAAGAAGACAAAATAGAAGTTAAGGTGGGTACCAATCTGGAACCTAATGTCAAAGAGCATCTGATTCAGTTACTACACGATTATGTTGAGGTCTTTGCTTAGTCGTATGAAGACATGTCGGGACTTGATGCAGATATTGTGGTACATCGTCTACCAACAAAAGACGATTGTCCACCGGTGAAACAAAAGGCCCGTCGCATGCCACCAGACATGTCGGAGAAGATTAAGGCAGAAGTCATGAAACAATTCAATGTTGGATTCTTGGTTGTCACCTCTTCTCCATAATGGGTTGCCAATGTTGTTCTCGTTCCCAAAAAGGACGGCAAGGTAAGAATGTGCGTGGACTATAGATATTTGAATCGGGCGAGCCCTAAGGATGATTTCCCACTTCCCCACATTGATATTCTAGTTGACAATACGGCACAACATAAGGTGTTTTCCTTCATGGACGGTTTCTCAGGCTACCACTAAATCAAAATTGCGCCTGAGGACATGGAGAAAACAACCTTTGTCACACAGTGGGGCATATTCTGCTACAAGGTTATGCCATTCGGGCTAAAGAATGCTGGGGAAACCTATCAACGTGCCACTTACATAAGGAGAGCTAGATCTCAAATAGAAGAAGAGCATCTTGACCATTTACAGAAACTGTTTGAGAGACTAAAGAAATACAAGCTAAGGTTGAACCCAAATAAATGCACATTTGGGGTGAGGTCTGGTAAACTCCTAGGCTTTGTTGTCAGCAATAAGGGTATTGAAGTAGATCCCGCCAAGGTGAAAGCGATACAAGAGATGCCTTCTCCTTGTACTGAGAAGGAAGTTAGAGGATTCTTGGGACGGTTAAACTATATTTCCAGGTTCATTTCTCACCTAACAGCTATTTGTGAACCAATCTTTGAATTACTAAAGAAAGATCAAGTAGTCAAATGGAATGACGAGTTCCAAACTGCCTTCGACAAGATCAAATAGTACCTACAAGAGCCTCCTGTTTTGATGCCACCAGTCGAGGGAAGACCATTGATCATGTATCTAATTGTTTAGGAAAATTCAATGGGGTGTGTGCTGGGGAAGCATGACGAGTCTGGCCGAAAAGAGAATGCTATTTATTACCTGAGCAAAAAGTTTACCGACTGTGAAACAAGATATTCACTGCTCGAGAAAACTTGTTGTGCTCTAGCATGGGATGCTCGTCGGCTAAGATAGTATATGCTGACCCATACTACCTTATTGATATCTAAAATGAATCCAATAAAATACATCTTTGAGAAACCTGCCCTCTCTGGGAGAATAGCGAGGTGGCAGATGATCCTGACAGAATATGACATACAGTATACTACCTAGAAAGCAATAAAGGGCAGTGTACTATCTGATCACCTTGCTCACCAAGCCGTAGAAGAATACCAGTCCATGAAGTTCGAATTCCCAGATGAACACATCATGATGGTAAACAACTGGGAAGAATTCAGACCATATGATGGACCTGAACAAGGATCCTGATGGACCCTGGTTTTTGATGGGGCGTCCAACACACTCGACAATGGTATAGGTGATGTACTCATATCCCCTGAAGGATGTCATACTCCCTTTACGGCAAGACTCTGCTTCAATTGTACTAATAACATGGCAGAATACGAAGCGTGCATTTTTTGTCTCAAAGCTGCCATAGATTTGGGGATCAAATCCTTAAATGTATTCGGAGATTCAGCTTTGGACATCAGCCACATCAAAGGGGAATGGGACACTAAACACCCTAACCTTATCTCCTACAAAGAACATGTGTTGACATTGATCCCACATTTTGAGAAGATTACCTTCGAGCATTTCCCGTGAGAAGAAAATCAGCTAGCAGATGCACTAGCCACAATGTCATCCATGTTTAAATGAATGGATGAGCCAGCTCACCATTGAACGAATGGCTGAGCCAGCTCACTGTCACGAGATTAATACTGAAGAAATAGTGGACCAGCCTTGGTTTCACAAAGTCAAGAGGTATCTCGAGGCTCAAGAATATCCGGAAGGAGCTTCAATCAATGATAAGAAGTTCTTGAGGATATTCTCTGCTAAATTCTTTCTTAGTAATGGCATTCTCTACAAACTCAACCATGACTCGGTGTTACTTCGATGCGTAGATAAGGTTGAAGCGGAAAAGATCATGGCTGATCTACATGAGGGCACTTTTGGCACCCATTCCAGTGGGCATACGATGGCAAAGAAGATCCTACGGACAGGCTATTACTGGTCTACCATGGAAGCAGATTGCTATCAACACTCTCGAACCTGCCACAAGTATCAGATTTATCCTGACAAGGTGCATGTACCTTTGTTTCCTCTGAATATCTTGACGGCTACTTGGCCCTTTGCTATGTGGGGAATCGATATGATTGGGGAAATCAAACCAACAGTCTCTAATGGACACCACTTCATCTTAGTGGCCATTGACTATTTTACAAAGTAGGTTGAGGCAACTTCTTTCGCTTCTGTTACCAAGATTGTTGTAGCCCGGTTCCTTAAACAGAATATCATTTGTCGGTATGGTATCCCGGAGAGGATCATCACAGACAATGGTACGAATCTAAACAAAATTATGATCACCGCCCTGTGCGAGAAATTCAAGATTCAGCATCACAATTCTTCCCCTTACCGGCCAAAGATGAATGGTGTTGTCGAAGTCGCAAATAAGAACATCAAAAAGATCATACAGAAAATGACAGTCACATACAAAAACTGGCATGAGATGCTACCATTCGCTCTCCACGGGTATCGTACCACAGCTCGCACATCAACCGGGGCAACACCCTACTCTCTGGTATACGGCATGGAAGTTGTCTTGCCTATTAAGGTCCAGATCCACTCTCTGAGAATTATGAAGGATGCAAGGCTGAATGAAGACGATTGGATCCAGACTCGACTTAATCAACTAAACTTGATTGATGAGAAAAGGCTTACTGTTGTCTGTCATGGTCAAATGTATCAAAAACGGATGATCAAGACTTTCAACAAAAAACTCAGACGCCAAGTATATCAAGTCGGGGATTTGGTGATCAAACGTATCATACTTCCGCAAGGTGATCCCAGGGGAAAATGGACACCTACATACAAAGGACCATTTGTAATCAAAAGCATTTTCTCTGATGGAGCAATGATCTTGACCACCATGGATGGCGACGACCTGTTGCACCCTGTGAACACGGACATAGTCAAAAGATACTACACATAAGAGACCCGCTAGGTTATCACACCTAGGCAAAACAAGGGCATCCCGGCGAACCAAAAAGGTTCGGTCAAAAATTAGAGATAAAACAAAAAAAAAATCTATACACCCGGCAAGCTGAAAACCCGAAAGGGCGGCTTGGGAAAAAAAGGGTATCCCTGTGGACTGAAAACCCGAAAGGGAGGTCCAGGCAAAAGTTAGGGAATTAAAGCGTATGACTATGTCCCGTTGAATCACCTTACGGAAAACCTTTGGCTTCAACTAACAAACTCAACGGTTCTGATCAATCCAATAAACTTTGGACAAGGCAATAAACAGATAAGATGCTCAGAGACACGAAGGCTATAGCAGAATGGGAGCCCCATGGGATTATTTCACATAGCTATCTTTTCTTTGTATCAATTTTTAATTTTTTACAACGGTATTCTCTTACTAGAATGTTTGTCTCATTATACAAAAATACTTACTCAAAGTCAATACAAACATATCCCTTTGAAAGTGCAAAACTATCTATTTTTCTTTATTCTTGTGTTTTGTTTACAAAAACGTCCAATGATTTATTGTTGAACATATGCATTTGAACATAATTATTATTTACAAATAAACAAAATAGAAAGACAGTCACTGACGGATTTAAGATATAGGTAGATATCTCTAAGCTATTTCCATTAAATCCCCTATAGTGTGAAGTTTAATCCCCAGCGGAATAAAACTTCCAGTTATCACCCCCCAGGTAGAAGTCGCCAAATTTATCAGGATTCCCCAACAGGATTTTACAAGCAGTACACGACATTTCCTTTACAACATAGTTTTATTTCTCTAAGCGGAAATTCATCAATACTTCAACTTCACAACATGAAGATGTACACTCCATATTCTCAACAGCAATCATGGATTTATTTTCCCCAAATCCAACAGCAGTGCAGCAGATTAGCTCACATACGCATACATTGCATCCATATATCATAAACATCGATAACACGAATGCATGTATATCATTATATCATGCATTTCATAAAACATGACTTGCATATTAGTTAACATTTTACCCTTTTCAAGATAAGATTAATCAACATCTTCCATTAACAATGTTCAAAGTTTTCATATACAATTCAGATACGCTCCAGACACAGATGCCATTCTGATACTCAATCAGATTCATCTTTCAGATACAATTCAGATACGCTCCAGACACGGATGCCATCCTGATACTCATTCAGATTTAGCTTTCAGATACAGTTCATATACACTCCAGACATGGATGCCATCCTGATACTCATTCAGATTCAGCTTTTAGATACAGTTCAGATACGCTTTAGACACGGATGTCATTCTGATACTCATTCAGATTCAGCTTTCAGATACAGTTCAAATACGCTCCAGACACGGATGTCGTTTTGATAATCATTCAGATTCAGCTTTCAGATACAGTTCATATGCGCTCCAGACACGGATGCCATTCTGATACTCATTCAGATTGAAATGTCAGATATAGTTCAGATACGCTCCAGACACAGACACCATTCTGATACTCATTCAGTTTCAGCTTACAGATGCGGTTCAACAATCATTTATGGATGGCATCTACAAGCCCATCTCCAACAACTTTCTACCATCCCTCCAAATGGCATCTTTAAGCCCATTCCCTATACCATCAATCATCACATCACTGAGTGCAAATTTCTAGGCACTCTACTGTCCAATTATCTTCGACCTTCGAGTCACGAATGGAAAAACTCGCCAATCTAACTCTTCAGGCTTAAGAAGATTGAACAGGGCAGCTGTTGTACCCCAAAATTTTCCCTCTCACTTATCAAGAATTTGCTCACAAGATCTCCCTTGACTCAAGACTGCACTAGGGTTGACCAGCTCAAGACCCTTCATTAAGCATTGATGACCAAAATAGGGTTTGAGATTGCACAAGGATATTTGAACTTTTAATGCTTCATATGACTTTCATGGATAATTATGGACCCCTAATATTACTCATGTCAAGTTTCAAGCTTTGAATCACACTTTTGCTCAGTCAATTGAGCACTTGACCTAAAAATCAGTTGTATTGGGGAAAAAGTCAACCATGGCCAATCTACAGTCAAACTTCATAATTTTTTATTCAGATCAACATTTTAAACTCATATGTATCATTTGATCATGTTTGGACCATTATTCCTCAAGAAATTTGATCAAATCTTCAAAAGGGCAAAATGGTCAAAATTAGGGTTTTGACTCGGAAAGGGCAATTTCTGATTTTTGACCTAGAAAATGATCAATTGGTTTAAGGCATGATCTCAAGAGTCCAATTGCATCATTTTTACCTAATGACATAGCTCAAAGCATTGCTCAAGTCCAATGGATTAACAGATGAATTTTCAGTCAACTGTATATTGAAAAGTCAAACTTTGACTTTTTGGTCAAATTCAAATGCCAAAGATCACAATTCATCAAAGCATGTCAAAATATTAAACTTATTCATCAAGAAATCAAAAATTCAAGATTTCATTTTGAAAAGTTGAAATTTCGAAACTTAGAAATTTTTCTAAGTGTTGGAAATTCCTTATTTTTTCACAACTTTGAGCAAAATTTTCACCATGATGCAAGCTGATTCAAAAGAAACTTCCAACATGAAAGTTATAGATCTCCGTGAAATATACAACTTTGATTCACACAACTCCTTCCAAAAGTTCTTGAATCTCAAGTTATAATTTTAAGAATACATGGTCATGAAACAAAAACACTTAGTGAAATTTTGCCCTAATTTGGTCAGGATTTTGACCCAACTTGATAGCACTTTTTCATATAGTTCCAAGGGGAGTTTTCAAAATTTATTCAAAGATGGTTTGTATATCACATTTCAAGCTTTCCAAAATGTCCAAGAACTCCGTGAGATCATTTTTGAGTATGGAGAATCGAAGAGATGAAGTTAGGGTTTTATCACTTGAATTACAAGTCATTTTAAGATGAACAAATTCAAAATTCAAAGTTATGTTGCATAACCTCTACTTTGAAGGCATCAAACTTGTTAGGAACTCTATAATTAATTGCTTACACAATTGTTAGAGGTCTCATTTCAATCATTCAATGCATGGCCATGCTTTATATCCATTTGGGAAGAAAGTGCACATTGCCATTTTGATAAAGTGACTTTTTGCACAAAACGTGTTCTTGAGCCTTGCACTTGTTCTCTTCTGATCATACATGTCTTATAACACATGAGAAATGGTTTAGACACTTACAATCACCCAGCCCATGCTTGTACTTCATATTGAAACTTGGTTTCTCACTTTTCTTGAAAATCAAGTAACATAGCAAATAGCTTGTAACTTGTATTTATGACTTGCCAATGCACTCAAGACCTTTTGCTTATAGATACATAAACCATTTACCATAAAACACACGCATGCTTGACCCCTAAAAAACTCCAAGAGCTCATAACTATTTCAGATACCTCCATTGTTGCCCAACTTGACAAAAAGTTTGAAACTCGCATCTCCCTCGTGCATTTTCAAGCCTTTTTGTTCCTAAAGTTTCTAAACATCATTTAGAACTCATACCACACCCTGTTACAGAACTGTAACACCTTTAATACCATCCTCCATTTTAAAAATAGAGCTTTGTACTTGGACTTCTCCAGAACTCCTCAAGTACTTTCAACTCAAGCTAAGCATCCCATTAGCTTCCTGGGAACTTGAGGAAGCTAACCCAATCATTGGAACTTACTGAAAGCTTCTCAAACTCCAAACCCGATACCCTCTTGCAAGGTAAGTTTTCTAACTTTGGAACTTTTCATACAGGCATCACCAATGATTTATTTGTGAATGAAACATATAGATATCATTGCCCTTAAGATAACCATGTCCATAGTTTCCATTAATTTTGCTTGAGCTTAGAGAATTTTAAGATTGAAATTTCTGATATTTTTAGGGTTCAGATTAGGGCCTGTTGTACCCCAAAATTTTCCCTCTCATTTTTCAAAGAATTTGCTCACAAGATCTCCTTTGGCTCAAGATTCCACTAGGTTTTATCAGCTCAAGACACCTCCTTAAGCACTGATGACCAAAATTAGGGTTTGAGGTTGCACAAGTATTTTTGAACTTCCAATGTCCCATATGACTTTCATTGATCATTGTTGTACCCCAAAATTTGCCCTCCCTTTCTTCAGGAAACCATCTTGGATTTTCAAAGTCCCTCTGAAACAAATCCAAGTCCTGAGTTATCCTTTTGCCCAAGCAAGCCACTTACAAGAGCAAGATGATCTCACGAACTCCAAAAACAACGCTTTTATCTTGAGAAAAATCAAAGTACTTAGAACGTTTCTCTAAAATGAGTGTTTTAGAAGAAATCAGCGCTTCACAACTTCTGGACCCATTCCAGATAAAAACGGTCAGAAGTTGCAAGCTTGGCTCAGCGTGGTCAGAAGTTGGCTTTTCAGCAGCTACATCAGTTCAATCAGAAGTTGTAAACGTGGTTCAGTATGTAAGCCTCAAGCAGAACATGCCCCTTCAGCAGTTACACAAGCTCAGTCAGAACTTGCTAAAGGAATGCAAGAGAAGCAGGGAAATCTGAAGGCTCCTTCAGAACATGCTGAATTCAGAAGATGAAAAGGTCAGAAGAATGGGTGTTACACTGATACAGAATCTCTAAGCCCAGGAGGTCCAGAAGTAAATCCAAGGAATGTACCAGAAAACCAGGAGAATCTCCGGAGCTCACAGGAAGCCAAGGCCAGAGCATGGTCTACGCTGTTGATTCAACGTTGGTTTCCATTACCAGAATATTGATGTTGATAGGTCTTATCACCATTTAATGCCCATTAATGCTTCCAACCACTCCTGAACATTCACGTGTGGCTTGGAAAACGCTTTTGTGCAGATTCTGGCCTGGGTCTACACGCAATCGCCCACTTCAGAGCTCACTTCTCCCCAATCTACGCCTGCTGCTGCAGCCTAGGCTGAAAGCTAGCTGTTATCACAACTTCCCAGGAATTTCTGTCAAAGAACAAATTCAAACTCTGTTGGCGCTTTAATGTTCAAGGCATCCACAAGAACTTTGCCTATAAATAGAGAGCTTTCACCACTGCAAAAGGCGTTCAGAAAAAGAAACAGAAAAATTGCTAAGAGAGAAACAGAACTCCTAGCAACACAGCATTCTGAAACTCTGCCAAAATCTCTAGCTTTGTTTCATAACTTTGAGTTTCTCACCTTCAAACTTCATCAAATGTCCAGTTTTTTCTGTAAACCAAAGACACCCTCTCCAAACTTCTGACCCTACATACGCATACACCTTTACTTCCCCTTTTCAAAGAAAATCTGTCCATAACACCACCAGAACCAAAAGCTAACTTTCACCCACAAACTTTCCCAACAGTCAGGTAAGCACCTGCTGACCCTCATCACGCTGTTAAGCATCATCAGCTGTGCATATTCAAATAAACATAATGTAAATATCATGTTGTTGCTGTTTATGTTCTGAGGATTTTCATACCTCAGAACGTTCTGAGCCAGTATAGGATTTGCCTGTGACCTTGGTGGTTCTGACCTCTGAAACATTTTTTGTATTTGCTGGATCTGTTCCAAATATGTTTCCTGTTTTGTGGAGTAACAGCAGGATTGCAGATGTTCTGATTAGTACAGGGAAAAGCCAAGTGCTGACTTTGACGTTAGCACATCTGAAGCCTGTTTTGTTGTCAATGATATCAGAACCTCTGAGAGTTATTGCCTTTTCAGCAGAATCAGAACTTCTGGTTTCTCCACTAACAAACTTCTGTCTTGCAGCGCAGGGAAATCAGAACTTCTGATTTCCCCACTAACAAGGTTCTGTTTTGCAGGTGCCAGAGTCAGAAGTTCTGACTCGTCCAGTTTCACTAACAGGTTGATCATCTGGCAGCGGATCTGAGTTAGAACTTCTGATGACCTCCCAGCAGCGCGCGGGCTCCCTCTCTCTCTCTATATATCTTGTTTTTTGCTATTTTCTTTTTTGTTTATTTTTCTCGTTGAACCCCCCATGTACAAATGTGTATCCCCCTCCCCTAATTGTTGTAATAGCGTAGGATTTTATATTTCCGCTTCTTATTGCTAGTAATTAGGACGTGTATGGCAAGATAAAATCAATGAAATAGAAAAACCTAATTCAAAGAAAAAACTCTTGTATGCAATAAAACACACTTGCACACTAACACCCCTAGGGTTGCATCCACTTGTTGCCTTTCAAAATTGGGCCATATTGCATGTTAGGTCTCTTTGGGCAAAGCAATACAATCAAATGATCATAGTCCCTCGATGACGCTTTCGAAAGTTGCCTAAAATGATCAAAGTCCCTTTCAAAGAAAAAATTGCCCAAGGATACTTAGCACTATTGCAATTATGGTCTAAACGACGACCCGCGCCCGTCCCTTTCACATCCTAACACAAGATTGTCCACCAAATACAATGGTGGAACAAAATTGTTAAAAGAGTTAAAACACAACAAAAATCTTTGAGAACTTTAGGGTAGATCGCTCTTAAGTACTTGTCAACTTGCAAAACAAAAACACTTGCCTGTTTTTAAACCACACCTCACAACACTTTCAAAACAACTTTCAAAAACAAATGAAAACCTTTTCAAAAGACATACATCTTTGTATACATCCCCACATGGATCATTACAAAGGTTGCCACCACATTGGCTTCTTTTCAAAACATTTTCAAACCCACACACACGAGCACCATTTCAAACAATTGAAAACAAAAGGCAAGTGATCTAAGCAAGTAACTAAGAGCCCATGGATAACCATGGATAGAAAGGGTGCTAATACCTTCCCTTTCTATAATCTACTCCCCGAACCCAAGAAAAATCTCAAAGGTTTTTGCTGTGATTTTTAAACCTTTCCTTAGGATAAAATAAAAAGTCGGTGGCGACTCTTGCTCAACCGAAACATTTGCGAATACAAACGCAAAACAATAGTCAGTTCTCCCACCGTATCACAGAACTGGCGACTCTGCTGGGGATAGTTTTAAAAAGTGGAGTAACCTTAGGGCTTAGATCACCCTCTTGCATGACAAATTGTTTGAATTGTTTGCTTTACATTTTGACTCTCTTGTTTGGGTTGGCAATCCTACACCCGGATTTTGGGAAACATTCATAGATAGCAATACGTTGTGGAAACTGTGCGGGGTATACCGACACGGTCGAAGCAATAGCTATATTAGTGCGACATATTTGTGAGTACCGGTAACCCTTGAGTTCAATCAAGGAGAGTACGGGGCCGCTGAGTGATGTCACTAAGCACTAATGACCTAGAACCTTACTTGACCATCTTGGATTTTTATTAGGGGTAGTGAGATGACCGGCTTTGGTGCAGTCCGAAGTTGGTAGATACTCGATACTACACTCATTGAGGGTTGTTTTCTTGGAATATTTTGGTCGCTAGTTAAGTGGCTAAACCAAAAACAATGAACATTGAAAACAATCCAATGATATTGAGCTCCTTAGAACCCGGTTACTATTTATAGGACAGGTTTTTAAGCCAACTACACTCAAGAGGGTACTTACCTATGAAACCCCATGCAAGCCTGAAACTAGGGTTTGATGTGATTTGTTTGTACATATGTTTTGTGCATTCATCATAAACATCATAAAACATCATATGCATTCACTAACCATTTCAAGGGTTTGGATCTTCATCTTTGTTCCGGTTTTGTAGGTCATGGAAATTCCTCGCAGAAACACCATTCAAGCCAACCTTGTGAGAATCTCTCCTCAACTCAAGGAGCTCACCTCAAGAATTCCGGAAAGTTCATCCTTCAGTGAAAGACATGATAGACTGCTCAGCCTAGTCAACACCAACATTGAAGAAGACATGGTGAAAGTGCTATTCCAGTTCTTTGACCCTCTTCACCACTGTTTCACTTTCCCCGATTACCAGTTGGTGCCCACTTTGGAGGAGTTTTCTCAACTCCTGAGAATTCCTATCCTTAATCAACTACCCTTCAACGGTACGGAAAAGGAACCCAAGCCGGAAGATGTTGCTCGAGCCTTACATCTACAACCATCCGACATCAAGGGGCATTGGGAAACCAGAAGCGGCGTCAAAGGATTCTTAGCAAAATTCTTGTTTGAGAAAGCACAAGAATGTTGGAATTCATTGGACCTACAAGCCTTTGAAGAAATTGTGGCACTCCTTATCTATGGGTTGGTCTTGTTCCCAAATCCTGACCAATTGATAGATGTCAACACCGTCAAAATCTTCTTGTCCAGAAATCCAATACCAACATTGCTTGGGGACATCCTTCACTCATTTTACACACGAACAATGAGAAAGAGGGGTGTTCTTATGTGCTGTACTCCTATCCTTGCAAGGTGGTTTATTTCGCACCTTCCACAATCTGTCTTGAAGAACGACCAAGGCTCAAGGTGGTCCCAACGGTTGATGACTCTTACTCACTCTGATGTACATTGGTGTTCTCGGTCCAGAGAAAAAGTCATCATCGTCGACCGTTGCGGAGAATTTCCTAATGTTCCTTTACTTGGAATTAGAGGAGGTATCACCTACAACCCTTGCCTAGCTTTGAGGCAATTTGGATACGCACGGAGGGATGGCCCTCATGACATGTTGATTCCTGACCTAGTGTTTGACTTCGACAACGATGCGTAAGGACTTCGCCAAAGATTCATCAGAGCTTGGGGAAAACTCAACAAGGTTGATAGCAAGACTCTGGGACACAAGAACTCCATCCCTCTTGAGCCTTATCTCAAGTGGGTACGAGCCCGAGCCCAAAGTTTGATGATGCCTTATCCTCATATTCTCCCTGTGATTAAAGAGCCCGTCAATGAAGGAGAGGTTCCCTACACCATCCTTTATCCAGACATGCCTACATCGTGGGAGGAAATGCAGAAAAGTTGGATCCAGCCCAAGGAGGAACGGAATACTTTTGAAGCTAGCTTCTACGCCAGTGAGAAGAAGGTTCTAGATCTTACCCGCCGACTCCATGAGCAAGAGGCCCTCAACACCTACATTGCGCCAAAGAGGATGCGCAATGTCTTTTTACCTTGAGAAGTTATTTTGTAATATTTGGCCCATGGGGCATTTATGTACTGACAAATTTCTTCTTATTAATATGACGTGCGTTCTTCTTTGTCTGAAACAATTTTGAATGTCCTAAATCCTTGAATGCATTGCATACATAAGCATACCATTCATCATGTGCATAAGCAGGTCTCATTCCAGGTTTCCTTATCTGTCTGCTGTTTATTTCAGTAGGATGGATCTCGAGCAAACAGTCAAAGACCTACAAGCTCAGAATGCACAGTTCCAGCAACTCCTGATGACCTTGGCTAAGGGTCAGGAGGATATCAAGACTCAATTGGGGAACAAAGACCCAGTGAAAAAGAAGAAAAAGAGACTCGGGATGGCTACCTTGGGGAGAAGATTTGACGGAGAAGCCAGGAGAGTGCTTGAATTTCCTCCTATCTCTGATGAGGGAACCAGCAAAGGAGGTGGAGCTGCGGTACCTTCCGAGTCTGATGCGGAAGAAGAGGAGGTCGAAGAGGATGAAGATTATACTGATCAACAATACCCTCCAGCTGATGATAAATACAAAGGGCTAGAAGACAGGTTGGCCGCCATGGAGCTACAAAGATTACCGGGTTTGGATTTTGAAGACTTGGGTTTGGTTGCCGGGATTGTGATTCCCCCAAAATTCAAAGTGCCAGTGTTTGTAAGGTATGATGGGCTGTCCTGTCCCAAGATGCATCTCAGGTCCTACGTGAGAAAGATTCAACCCTATACGGCAGATAAAAACCTTTGGATTCATTTCTTTCAAGACAGTCTTTCTGGAGCTCAGTTGGAGTGGTTTTTTCAGCTAGAAGGAACCAGCATTCGAAATTGGGAAGATTTGGCCACCGCTTTCTATAAACAATACCAATACAATTCTGACCTTGCCCCTACTCGCACCCAACTTCAGGGTATGTCATTAGGAACAGGCGAAGGATTCAAAGAGTACGCACAAAAATGGAGGGATTTGGCTGGCAGGGTGCAGCCTCCTTTAACCGATCGTGAACTTGTTGATATGTTTCTAGGGACCCTATTTGGGCCATTTTTCAATCATCTGATTGGTAACTCTTCCGCGGGGTTTACCGATTTGATCTTAACGGGCGAAAGAATAGAAGCTGGCATCAAGTCAGGAAAGATTCAGAAGGGTGTTGCTGCAAGTACTGAGAGGAGGCCTTTTAAGAAGGAAGCAAGTGCCGTCTATGGTCCTAGAAGACAAGTCAAGCCAGAAAGTCGCCAAGCCGTCAATGCTCTGGTCATTTCAAAACCTGTTGCTGCTCCTCAGCAGTACAATCAACAAAGAGGTGAGAGACCCAAGAGACAGTATACTCGGTTGAGTATGACCTTGTCACAAATTTTACCCCAACTGTTATCAACCAACCTGGTGACCACCAAAGAAGCTCCTAAAGTCGTGAATACTGCATCTCCTAAGTATAACCCAAATGCCCGTTGTGCTTATCATTCTGATAGCCCCGGGCATACTACTGATGATTGCTGGGCCTTGAGAAACAGAGTGCAAGATCTTATTGATGCAAAGGAAATTCAGTTTGAAGCGCCTGAAAGACCGAATGTTGTAACTGCTCCTATGCCCCAGCATAGAGTAAATGCCATTGAAGAAGAGTTGTATGTTGTTTCAGTGAATGATGTTGCTACCCCTCTGTTGACTGTTAAGAGGGACTTGCTACTAGCCGGTTTATTTCCGGGTTGTAGTAAGGGTTGCCTCCTGTGTGCTGTTATCCCTACCGGTTGTCCACTGCTGAAATCAGGCATCCAAAGCCTGATGGATAGCAAGGAAATTCTGTTCAAGAAAGCTGTTGTTCCGTTTGTTTCCGTTGAAGAAATATCTGTTGTCACAATTTACAATCCTTCCAAAGCTCCCATGAAGAAACCAGTCCAAATTATGTCTGTGGCACCCATCACTATTACTGTTCCGGGACCTCTCCCCTACGAGTCTGATAAAGCTGTCCCATGGCATTATGGGGCCGATGTGTATGTGCTTGGGGTGAAGCAGGAGTTCAACACCAATACCAGTATCAGTAACATCACTGGTCCCGCCAAGGTTACCCGCAGTGGTAAGCTCTTCTCGCCTGACATTGCACCGCCAGTTATCCGAAAACCTCTCACCATCACACCCGCAAGTGTGCATGTTCCAATTCAAGTTCCTGTGTCTACTACTGCCGTCGGGTCCTCTGATACTCGGGGCAAAGAAGTTGCTACCGATTTGCCTGCCAGGACGGAGGCACCAAAAAAGACTACTGTAGAAGCCTCCCAACAAGAAATGGAGGAAATTCTTAAAATCATCAAAAAGAGTGACTTTAACGTTGTTGAACAGTTGGGGCATACTCCCTCCAAAATCTATATGCTATCATTATTGCTATGCTCAGAGGCCCATGCAAAAGCCCTGATTTCATTTCTGAAAATGGCCCACGTACCGCAAGAGACCTCCGCGGACCAATTCACCGACTGTGTGGCCAATTTGACAGCTGACAATGGCTTGGGGTTCTCGGATGCTGACCTCCCCCCCAAAGGGAAAAATCACAATGATGCCCTGCATGTTTCGATAGAATGCAGGGGCACTACTCTCGCACACGTGTTAGTGGATACCGGCTCTTCCCTGAATGTTTTGCCTAAGAAGGCATTGGATCGCTTGGATTGTGAAGGTTTGGAATTGAAACCTAGTAACATCATTGTTAGAGCCTTCGACGGTTCTAAGAGGATGGTGCACGGTGAAGTAAACATTCCTATTCGTGTGGGTTCCCAATTCTTCGACTCAACGTTCTATGTAATGGATATTCGTCCATCTTACTCCTGCTTATTGGGTCGACCCTGGATTCACAAGGCTGGGGCAGTAACCTCCACTCTACACCAAAAACTCAAATACCCTGTCAAAGGGAAGATTGTTACTGTGCAGGGTGAGGAGGAATATGTGGTTAGTCACTTGAAGTCATTCCGGTATGTCGAGATGGACGGGGAGTTTATTGAAACCCCCTTTCAGCATTTTGAGGAAGTACCTCCAATTTTGGCATCAGCTGAGGCAGTGGCTGAAGAAGACTTTCCGTTGAAGATGGCATCTTTGAAGGATGCCCGGGCTGTAATCGAGAAAGGCAATTATGCGAACTGGGGTCATCTTCCTGACTTCACTCAAAAGAATGACAAGTTTGGGCTAGGCTTTACTGCAGAGGCTCAGAGGGCTGTGCGCAAGGAAAAGATCAAAAAGACTCCGGTGTTTATCACCAGTCCAAGGGTGAATGCTATTGAGGAGGATGTAGAGGAAGCAAAGTTTGACAGTTGGATCTACCCGACTACCAGCAACGGACCAAGCAACTGGACGGCAAAGGATTTTACACCTATCACATTTGTCACGCAGTAATTAACTCTTTTGATTTTCAATTTGTAACAAACAATGTGTTAAAACTTTTATTGGCTCGGTGTCCTACCCGGGGCATCGTAGCTCCATTTGTGAGGGCTTTTTGTATGACATTTCCATATATCATCAATCAAAACATTGGACGTTTGTTGCATTTCAAATCTTGTGCTCTTTTTCTTTCTGTGTTATATATTGCAAAACAGCTATATTTACACACACTCACTTATACGGGTTTCAATCCACTCTGGATCTCACTGGTAACAGCTCTGCTACCGCCAGTTATGACTTCGAGAATTCGATCAACTTGGCCGAGGACGAAGGTGAAGATGATTACGAAGTGCCTGGTGAACTCGCGAGACTGCTACTCCAGGAAGAGAGGGCTTTTCAACCACATGAAGAGCCGGTGGAAACAGTTAACCTGGGTACGGAGACAGATAGGAAAGAGGTCAAGATTGGGGCTAATCTAGAGCTCAGCGTGAAGCAACGATTGATCCAGATGCTACACGATTACATGGAGGTATTTGCCTGGTCCTATGAAGATATGTCTGGTTTGGATGCCGACACTGTAGTTCATCACCTGCCAACCAAGGAAGACTGCCCTCCGGTAAAGCAAAAAGTTCGCCGCATGCGCCCAGAGATGTCTGAAAAGATCAAGGCCGAGGTTATGAAGCAATTCGATGCCGGATTTCTAGCAGTAACTTCTTACCCTCAGTGGGTTGCCAATGTGGTGCCAGTGCCGAAGAAAGACGGTAAAGTCAGAATGTGTGTTGACTACAGGGATTTAAACAGGGCAAGCCCCAAGGATGACTTCCCCTTACCTCACATCGACGTTCTTGTTGACAATACTGCCCAACACAAGGTTTTCTCCTTCATGGATGGTTTTTCAGGGTATAATCATATCAAGATGGCCCCGGAAGATATGGAAAAGACTACCTTTGTGACTCAGTGGGGCACCTTCTGTTACAAGGTCATGCCGTTCGGATTGAAAAATGCTGGGGCAACCTATCAACGTGCCATGGTTGCTTTATTTCATGATATGATCCATCATGAGATTGAGGTATATGTTGATGACATGATTGCAAGGTCTCAAACTGAGGAGGAGCACCTTGATCATCTGAGGAAGCTATTCGACCGACTGAAGTTATACAAGCTGAGGTTGAATCCCAACAAATGCACCTTTGGGGTGAGGTCCGGAAAATTGCTAGGTTTCATCGTAAGTGATAAAGGTATTCAGGTGGACCCTGCCAAGGTAAAAGCCATACAAGAGATGCCGACTCCAAGGACAGAGAAAGAAGTCAGAGGCTTCCTGGGACGACTGAATTACATTGCCCGATTCATCTCACATCTGACCGCTACTTGTGAGCCAATCTTCAAATTACTGAAGAAAGATCAAGTAGTACGCTGGAACGATGAATGTCAGGCTGCCTTTGAAAAGATAAAGGAATATCTCCAAGAGCCACCCATTCTTATGCCACCAGTGGAAGGAAGACCTCTGATATTATACTTGACAGTACTTGACAATTCAATGGGGTGTGTGCTGGGACAGCATGACGAGTCTGGCCGAAAAGAGCACGCTATTTATTACTTGAGCAAAAAGTTTACCGACTGTGAGTCTCGTTACTCACTGCTTGAGAAAACTTGTTGCGCTCTAGTATGGGCTGCTCGCCGGCTGAGACAGTATATGCTGACTCACACTACTCTATTGATTTCAAAGATGGATCCCATCAAGTATATATTTGAAAAGCCTGCTCTGTCTGGGAGAATAGCAAGATGGCAAATGATCTTAATAGAATATGATATCCAGTATACAACTCAGAAAGCAATTAAAGGAAGTGTACTGGTAGATCATTTGGCACACCAACCTATGGACGATTACCAATCATTGAACTTTGATTTTCCGGACGAAGACATCATGGTGGTAACTGACTGTGAAGTACCTGGACCGGATGAAGGACCTGAGGAAGGATCTCGTTGGTCTACGCATTTTGACGGAGCCTCCAATACTTTGGGTAACGGCGTCGGCGCTGTAATCATATCTCCCAAAGGAACTCATACTCCACTCACCGCCCGATTGTGTTTCAACTGCACCAACAACATGGCAGAATATGAGGCATGTATCATGGGTCTACAAGCTGCAATCGACTTAAGGATCAAATTTCTGAGTGTCTTCGGAGATTCCGCTCTCGTGATCAATCAGATCAAAGGCGAGTGGGATACGAAACACCCAAATCTTATTCCTTACAAGGAGTATGTGTTGACCTTGCTTCCCCACTTTGAAGAAATAACTTTTGAGCACTTCCCAAGAGAGGAGAATCATCTAGCGGACGCACTGGCTACGATGTCTTCAATGTTCAAGGTTAAATGGGACAATGAGGCTCCCCGGATCATTATTTGGAAGTTGAACGAATCGGCATACTGCTGCGACCTTGAGGCCGAGAAGGCAACTGAAAAACCCTGGTATCATGAGGTGAAGAGGTACTTGGAAGCTCAGGAATACCCTGAAGATGCATCTATCAATGACAAGAAGTTCATGAGGAGGTTTGCGGCAAAATTCTTCCTCAGCAACGGCATCCTCTACAAACGGAATCATGATTCAACTCTACTACGTTGTGTGGATAAGGCTGAAGCAGAGAAAATCATGATAGAACTGCATGAAAGTACATTCGGAACACATTCCAGTGGACACACCATGGCAAAGAAAATCCTTCGAGCAGGGTACTTCTGGTCCACAATGGAAGCCGATTGTTACCAACATTCTCGAACTTGTCATAAATGCCAGATCTATGCTGACAAGGTGCATATTCCTCCCGTTCCTCTAAACGTCCTGACGGCACCTTGGCCTTTTTCAATATGGGGCATTGATATGATCGGTGAGATCCGACCGACGGCATCCAATGGGCATCGCTTCATCTTGGTGGCAATCGATTACTTCACGAAGTGGGTTGAGGCAGCTTCCTACGCAACGGTAACCAAGAGCGTCGTGGCACATTTCATCCGCCATAATCTGATCTGTCGATACGGCGTCCCGGAAAGAATCATCACGGACAATGGTACCAACCTCAATAACAAAATGATCACTGAACTCTGTGAACAATTCAAGATACAGCACCACAATTCTTCTCCCTACCGGCCGAAGATGAATGGGGCTGTAGAAGCGGCGAATAAGAATATCAAGAAAATTGTGCTGAAGATGACAGTGACCTATAAAGATTGGCACGAGATGTTACCGTTCGCTCTTCACGGGTACCGTACCTCAGCAAGAACGTCAACCGGGGCAACTCCTTTCTCCTTGGTCTATGGCATGGAGGCAGTCCTGCCAATTGAAGTCCAGATACCCTCTCTCCGGATAATGAAGGATGCAGACTTGAATGAGGATGACTGGATCCAGACTCGACTTGACCAATTAAACCTAATTGACGAAAAGAGGCTCACCGCTATCTGTCATGGTCAGACGTATCAAAAACGAATGATCAGGGCATTTAACAAGAAGGTCAGACCACAAGAGTATCAGGTTGGGGACCTGGTAATCAAGCGCATCATCCTTCCTCAAAGTGATCCCCGGGGCAAATGGACCCCTACTTACGAAGGGCCATTTGTGGTTAAACATGTGTTCTCAGGAGGAGCCATGATCCTAACCACCATGGATGGTGACGACCTTCCTCACCTCGCCAATACAGACATAGTGAAAAGATACTACGCATGAATAAAAGACCCGCTAGGTTGACATACCTAGGCAAAAATAAGGGCTTCCTGGCGAACCAAAAGGGTTCGGGCAAAAATAAGGGATGAAATAAAAAATCTGTATACCCGGCAAGTCGAAAACCTGGAAAGGCAGCTTGGGCAAAAATGGGTATCCCGGTGGACTGAAAACCCGAAAGGGCGGTCCAGGCAAACGTTAGGGATAAAGCGTAACACTATGTCTCATTGGATCACTTTGCACCCGGAATTCGGCATCAACTGTCTGGCTCAGATTTCGGCATCGACCAATCAGCTTCATTTTCAACTAGGCAGCAAAGCGATGAGACGCTTGGGGACATAAAGGCGATAGCAGAGTTGGAACCCAGTGGGATTGTTCACATAGCTGTTTTGTTTTCAAAATTATAAATTCTGTGTTATTCGGCGGCCTCCTCTTACTAGGATGTCAGCCTCTTGTACAAAAGCGCCTTTTCACAGGCAAAATTCAAATCAATACAAAGTCACTTGTCATACAAATCGCCATTGTTTTTCCTTGTTCTGTTTTGTCTTGCGAAGAACGTCCAATGTTCATTTTTGATATATGCATTTGACATTAAATTGCTGATTCATAAATATTTGCAAAAGATTAATTACAGGTGACATCAGGAACAGGAGCAATGTAAGGTTGTCTGATGCAGTCTGGTTGCTTTGTCCGCCAAGGTACCAAGGTAGATTCGACTGAAGAATGTGACCAAATCATCTCTCTCCCCGCAGATTAAGACAAGATTCTGTAATGCTTTCCCCAAGCGGAGTTGACTCCCCGTCAATCCTGAAAAAGGCACAACTTTCCCCGGCAGGTCTTAAAGTTTATCCCCAGTAGATTCTGGAAGCTTGTTCCCTACAAAGTACGGACATCTCTCCCGAGCTTTATTCAGAGTTATTCCTCACAAGGGCTTATAACTGGGTTATCCTCAGCTAATCGCCATGGAAGATCGCCCTCAACAAAGTTCTTTCAATCCCCAGCGGAGTTTATCTTTCAATCCCCAGCGGAGTTTATCTTTGGTATCCCCAACGAAGTTTATCATCATTATCCCCAGCGAAATTCATCATTGAAGTCGTCCTCAGCAGGCCTCTCATCAAAAACTTCAGCAGAATATCTCTTCCACAAAACAATTCCTCGGCCGATCGTCAAGGATTTATTTTCCTAAGACGAAAATACATTCATAAACATTTCACTTACATACATGATAAAGTACATACAACGATGTCTCATGTTAAAACATCATGCATATCATACATCATGACATTGCATACAACTTATGTTTTGCCCTTTCAGGGAAAAAGACAATCCCAAAGACAACTACCTTCAACTGTCACAAATTCCAGATTCGATACCTGTATCTAGCCAGGGCATATCTGAGAGTGATCAGTTTCCAGACTCGATTCATGTATCTAGCCAGGGCACGTCTGAAGAGTTCGAAGATTCGATTCCTGTATCCAGCCAGGGCACATCTATCAACTACAACATTTCCAGATTTGATTCCTATATCCAGCCAGGGCATATCTGTTGACCACATTTCCAGACTCGATTCCTGTATCTAGCCAGGGCACGTCTGAAGAGTTCGAAGATTCGATTCCTGTATCCAGCCAGGGCACATCTATCAACTACAACATTTCCAGATTCGATTCCTGTATCCAGCCAGGGCATATCTGTTGACCACATTTCCAGACTCGATTCCTGTATCTAGCCAGGGCACGTCTGAAGAGTTCGAAGATTCGATTCCTGTATCCAGCCAGGGCACATCTATCAACTACAACATTTCCAGATTCGATTCCTGTATCCAGCCAGGGCATATCTGTTGACCACATTTCCAGACTCGATTCCTGTATCTAGCCAGGGCACGTCTGAAGAGTTCGAAGATTCGATTCCTGTATCCAGCTAGGGCATATCTATTGACGACCATTTCCAGATTCAACTCCTGTATCTAGCCAGGGCATATCTGCATAAGGAGGTTGAAGATCAAACACCTGAAACAAGCCAGGAAAACATCTGCCTTTCTCAGATACATAAAGTTCTCGCTAAGGAATCTCTTGTGCGATTAACACTTCCAAATGGCATCTGTAAGCCCATTCCTGACAAAGTTCTGTCACATCTCCAAATGGCATCCATAAGCCCATCTCCCTATCCACCATCTCTCCAAATGGCATCTATAAGCCCATTCCCGCCATCACATCGCTGATACTCTACTATGCGAGTGCAAATTTCCGGGCACTCTAGTGTCCAATCTCCTTTTACCTTCGAGTCGCGAAAGGCAAACTTGCCAATCTAACTCTTCAGGTTCAAGAAGATTGAACAGGGGCAACTGTTGTACCCCAAAATTTGCCCTCCCTTTCTTCAGGAAACCATCTTGGATTTTCAAAGTCCCTCTGAAACAAATCCAAGTCCTGAGTTATCCTTTTGCCCAAGCAAGCCACTTACAAGAGCAAGATGATCTCACGAACTCCAAAAACAACGCTTTTATCTTGAGAAAAATCAAAGTACTTAGAACGTTTCTATAAAATGAGTGTTTTAGAAGAAATCAGCGCTTCAGAACTTCTGGACCCATTCCAGATAAAAACGGTCAGAAGTTGCAAGCTTGGCTCAGCGTGGTCAGAAGTTGGCTTTTCAGCAGCTACATCAGTTCAATCAGAAGTTGTAAACGTGGTTCAGTATGTAAGCCTCAAGCAGAACATGCCCCTTCAGCAGTTACACAAGCTCAGTCAGAACTTGCTAAAGGAATGCAAGAGAAGCAGGGAAATCTGAAGGCTCCTTCAGAACATGCTGAATTCAGAAGATGAAAAGGTCAGAAGAATGGGTGTTACACTGATACAGAATCTCTAAGCCCAGGAGGTCCAGAGTAAATCCAAGGAATGTACCAGAAAACCAGGAGAATCTCCAGAGCTCACAGGAAGCCAAGGCCAGAGCATGGTCTACGCTGCTGATTCAACGTTGGTTTCCATTACCAGAATATTGATGTTGATAGGTCTTATCACCATTTAATGCCCATTAATGCTTCCAACCACTCCTGAACATTCACGTGTGGCTTGGAAAACGCTTTTGTGCAGATTCTGGCCTGGGTCTACACGCCACCGCCCACTTCAGAGGTCACTTCTCCCCAATCTACGCCTGCTGCTGCAGCCTAGGCTGAAAGCTAGCTGTTATCACAACTTCCCAGGAATTTCTGTCAAAGAACAAATTCAAACTCTGTTGGCGCTTTAATGTTCAAGGCATCCACAAGAACTTTGCCTATAAATAGAGAGCTTTCACCACTGCAAAAGGCGTTCAGAAAAAGAAACAGAAAAATTGCTAAGAGAGAAACAGAACTCCTAGCAACACAGCATTCTGAAACTCTGCCAAAATCTCCAGCTTTGTTTCATAACTTTGAGTTTCTCACCTTCAAACTTCATCAAATATCCAGTTTTTTCTGTAAACCAAAGACACCCTCTCCAAACTTCTGACCCTACATACGCATACACCTTTACTTCCCCTTTTCAAAGAAAATCTGTCCAGAACACCACCAGAACCAAAAGCTAACTTTCACCCACAAACTTTCCCAACAGTCAGGTAAGCACCTGCTGACCCTCATCACGCTGTTAAGCATCATCAGCTGTGCATATTCAAATAAACATAATGTAAATATCATGTTGTTGCTGTTTATGTTCTGAGGATTTTCATACCTCAGAACGTTCTGAGCCAGTATAGGATTTGCCTGTGACCTTGGTGGTTCTGACCTCTGAAACATTTTTTGTATTTGCTGGATCTGTTCCAAATATGTTTCCTGTTTTGTGGAGTAACAACAGGATTGCAGATGTTCTGATTAGTACAGGGAAAAGCCAAGTGCTGACTTTGACGTTAGCACATCTGAAGCCTATTTTGTTGTCAATGATATCAGAACCTCTGAGAGTTATTGCCTTTTCAGCAGAATCAGAACTTCTGGTTTCTCCACTAACAAACTTCTATCTTGCAGCGCAGGGAAATCAGAACTTCTAATTTCCCCACTAACAAGGTTCTGTTTTGCAGGTGCCAGAGTTAGAAGTTCTGACTCATCTAGTTTCACTAACAGGTTGATCATCTGGCAGCGGATCTGAGTCAGAACTTCTGATGACCTCCCAGCAGCGCGCGGGCTCCCTCTCTCTCTCTCTATATATCTTGTTTTTTGCTATTTTCTTTTTTGTCTATTTTTCTCGTTGAACCCCCCATGTACAAATGTGTATCCCCCTCCCCTAATTGTAGTAATTAGGACGTGTATGGCAAGATAAAATCAATGAAATAGAAAAACCTAAGTCAAAGAAAAAACTCTTGTATGCAATAAAACACACTTGCACACTAACACCCCTAGGGTTGCATCCACTTGTTGCCTTTCAAAATTGGGCCATATTGCATGTTAGGTCTCTTTGGGCAAAGCAATACAATCAAATTATCATAGTCCCTCGATGACGCTTTCGAAAGTTGCCTAAAATGATCAAAGTCCCTTTCAAAGAAAAATTTGCCCAAGGATACTTAGCACTATTGCAATTATGGTCTAAACGACGACCCGCGCCCGTCCCTTTCACATCCTAACACAAGATTGTCCACCAAATACAATGGTGGAACAAAATTGTTAAAAGAGTTAAAACACAACAAAAATCTTTGAGAACTTTAGGGTAGATCGCTCTTAAGTACTTGTCAACTTGCAAAACAAAAACACTTGCCTGTTTTTAAACCACACCTCACAACACTTTCAAAACAACTTTCAAAAACAAATGAAAACCTTTTCAAAAGACATACATCTTTGTATACATCCCCACATGGATCATTACAAAGTTTTCCACCACATTGGCTTCTTTTCAAAACATTTTCAAACCCACACACACGAGCACCATTTCAAACAATTGAAAACAAAAGGCAAGTGATCTAAGCAAGTAACTAAGAGCCCATGGATAACCATGGATAGAAAGGGTGCTAATACCTTCCCTTTCTATAATCTACTCCCCGAACCCAAGAAAAATCTCAAAGGTTTTTGCTGTGCTTTTTAAACCTTTCCTTAGGATAAAATAAAAATTCGGTGGCGACTCTTGCTCAACCGAAACATTTGCGAATACAAACGCAAAACAATAGTCAGTTCTCCCACCGTATCACAATCATTATGGACCCTCAAGATCACTCATGTCAAGTTTCAAGCTTTGGATCAAACTTTTACTCAGTCAATTGAGCAGTTGACCTAAAAATCAATTGTATTGGGGAAAAAGTCAACCATGGCCAAGTTATAGTCAAACTTCATAATTTTTTATCCATATAAACATTTTAAACTCATATGTATCATTTGATCAAGTTTGGACCACAACTCCTCAAGAAATTTGATCAAATCTCCAAAAGGGGCAAAATGGTCAAAATTTGGGTTTTGACTGGGAAATGGCAATTTCTGATTTTTGACCTAGAAAATGATCAATTTGTTTAAGGTGTGATCTAAAGAGTCCAATTGCATCATTTTGAGCTAATGACATGGTTCAAAACATTGCAAGTTCATTGGATTGACAGATGAATTTTGCAGTCAACTAATCAAAAGTCAACTGTATACTGAAAAGTCAAAATTTAACTTTTTGGTCAAATTCAAGTGCCAAAGATCATAATTCATTAAAACATGTCAAAATATGAAACTTATTCATCAAGGAATCAAAAAGTCAAGATTGCATTTTGAAAAGTCAAAATTTATAAACTTAGAAATTTTTCTAAGGGTTGGAAATTTCATGTTTTTTCATAATTTTGAGCAAAATATTCACCATGATGAAAGATGATTCAAGAGAAACTTCCAACATGAAAGTTTTATATCTCCATGAAATATAAAACTTTTATTTACACAAATCCTTCCAAAATTTCTTGGATCTCAAGTTATAATTTTATGAACATGTGGTCATGAAACTAAACACTTAGTGAAATTTTGCCCTAATTTTGTTAGGATTTTGACCCAACTTCATGGAACTTTTTCAAATAGTTCCAAGGGGAATCTCCAAAGCAATTCAAATATGTGTTGTAGAGAACATTGCAAGCTTTCCAAAATGTCCAAGAACTCCTTGAGATCATTCTTGAGTAGGGAGAATCGAAGAGATGAAGTTAGGGTTTTATCACTTTAATTACAAGTCATTTTAGTGATAAACAAGATTCAAATTCAAAGTTGTGCTGCATTAACTCTACTTTGCAGGCCTCAAACTTTTTAGGAACCCCATAATTAATTATTTACACAGTTGTTAGAGGCCTCACTTCAAGCATTCAATGCATGTACATGCTTTATATCCATTTTTGGAAGAAAGGTTACATTGTCATTTTGATAAAGTGACTTTTTGTACAAAACTTGTTCTTGAGCCTTGCACTTGTTCTCTTATGATCAAAAAAGTCCTATAACTCATGAGAAATGTTTCAAACACTTACAATCACCCATCCCATACTTGTACCTCTTCTTGAAACTTGTTTCCCTCTTTTCTTCAAAACCAAGTAACCTAGCCAAAACCTAGAAACTTGTACTTCAGATTGTCCAAAGCTCTCAAACACATTTGTTTATACATACATAAAACATTTGACACAAGGACACGAATGCTCAAGCCTTGAAAACACCGTGAACTCAGAATCATACTACACAATTCCATTTTCACACAAACTGACCAAAAACTTGAAACTCATAGTCTACTCGTGTGTTTCTTGGCCTTTTGGTTTCTAAAGTTTCTAAACATCATATAGAGTTGATCCCACACCCTGTTATATAATTGTAACACCATTAACACCATCCTCCATTTTCAAAAACAGAGCTCTGCACATTGACTTCTCCAGACCATTTCAGCCATCCATTGCTCAAGCTAATCATTGCATTAGCTTCCTGGGACCTCAAGGAAGCTAACCTGATCATCACCATCACTTGAAACAAGCTCAAACTCAAAACACAATTTCCAGTTTTGAGGTAAGTTTTCTAACTTTGGAACTCTTCATACAGGCATCATCAATGATTTATTTGTAAACAAAACATGTAGATATCATTGCTCTGAAGCTAACCATGTCCATAGTTTCCATTAACTTTGCTTGAGCTTAGAGAATTTTGAAACTGAAACTTCTGAGATTTTTAGGGTTCAGTTTAGGGCCATTAAAATTCATGATTATCTTTGATCTATAGTTTTAATGCTTTACATTTCTGAAACCGTGAGAAAATTTGCTACAAGTTTCATGTTTACAGTTTTCATTTTTGATGAGAAATGAGCAAGTTACAGTTGGTCTGGCTGGAGGTTGAAGATGAAGTCATCAGGGCGCTCTGCCTTGTATATTTATTGATTTTCCTATGTTAACGGATGTACAGCCACTCCAGTGGTAGAAGCGCGCGCCTGTAACCTTTGGGACCTAGGTTCGAGCTCCAGTGGTACCCTTTTAATTTTTTGCACATTTTGCTTTCTGATTTTTGTCTTTTTGGCGGGCGCTGGGCCTCTTTGGGCCTGCCTTGTTTTTTATTTTTGCTAGCTAACCCCCTGCAGGCTGTTTGCGCCCCTGGCCCAAGTTTATTGATTTTTCTATTTTATTTTTATTTATTTCATTTTTACTTTCTTAAATATTTTTCGTAATATTAAAAAATCACAAAAAATTAGATTTTCATTTTAACTTAGTTTATTTTATTTTTCTCACAAAAAATATTTTTATTAACTATAATTTATTTATTTTTACTTATTATCTTGTAAAATTAATTAAAACTAGGTTATTAGTTATTTTCTTTCACACTAATTAAAATATATTATTTTTTATATAAAAAAGACTAAAAATATTTTATAAAGCTACAAATATTTTCAAGACAAAAATACCAAAAAAATACTTTTCTTAAATTCATTTTCTTTTGATTAATTAATAGAACTAGGTTTTTATTTAAAATCTTTTCTTAATAAATTTAAGTTTAATTAATTATTTTATTTAATTAATTTGGATAAGGCAATTTCCCTTCCTCTTATGAAAACCAAACAAAGATCCATTTTCTTTACATTTTTCATTTTTGTACATTTATTCATTTTGTACTTTGTATTTACTTATTTCCTTGTACATTGATACCAATTCAATAAGGTTGTAATAGGATAATTAGGTTTACATTATTGCAATCCCCATTCAATTTGTACACCCCCTCCCACAAATGTTGTAATAGCGTAGTAACTTTAAATTCTGCAATTTAATCGCTTTTATATACAAATGCTAGTAATTAGGGTTTGTATGGAAAGACTAAAACCAATACTTAGAAAACCTTAATTCAAGACAAAAACAAGCATGAAAAATACACTTGCACACAAACACCCCTAGGGTTATTCCACTTGGTTGCCTTACACAAAACGGCCATATTACGCATGTAAGGTATCTTAGCAAAAAACAAACAAATACAAGATCATAGTCCCTCGATGATGCTATCTAAGTTGCCTTTCAAATGATCTTAGTCCCTAAAGAAGAATGCTAAGATACCTTGCAACATTGCTAATCATGGTTATACGATGACCCACGCCCGTCCCGTTTACATCCAAATATAGGATTACTTACCAAATCAATGGTAAGATATCAATGTCAAAGGAAAAGAAAAATGAACAAGAAAGACTTTTGAGTAGGTAGAATGCTCCTAGTTACTTGCTCAAATTCTAAACAAAACTCATTTCTATTTTCAAAACAAACACTTACACTTTAAAAACATCTTACAAACTTGAAAACATTTCTAAAAGATCAACATCTTTGTATACATTCTTACGAGCGAGAATCATTACAAAGATTTCCTAAACAATGGCCTCTTTAAAAAAATACTTTCAAAAACCACACAAAGCACAATTTCAAACAAGAGTAAGTGATCTAGCAAGTAACTAAGATCCCATGGAAAACCATGGATGAAAAGGATGCTAATACCTTCCCTTTTCATAATCTACCCCTCGAACTCAAGAAATAATCTCAAAGGTCTTTCCTGTGCTTTTTCACCTTTCCTCTTGGATAAAAGAAAAGTCGTTTGCGACTCTTGCTAACCGCAACATTTACAATCAAACGCAAAACCTTCAAGTCAGTTCTCCCACTATATCACAGGGCCAATGAAATTGATGTTTGTCTTTGATCTATAGTTTTAATGCTTTACATTTTTGAAATCGTGAGGAAATTTGCTACAAGTTTCATGTTTACAGTTTTCATTTTTGTTAAGGATTGATTGAGTTACAGAGCTTCTGGCTGGACGTGAGGTTGAAGATGAAGTTAGCCTCAGGAACGTGTTTACCATATGTATTTATTGTTTGATTTATATAAACGGATGTATAGCCACCCCAGTGGTAGAAGCGTGCGCCTGTAATCAGAGGGACCTGGGTTCGAGCCCTAGTGGTACCCTTTTGATTTTTTTTAACATTTTCTTTGCAATCTGACTTTTTGGCATGCGTTGGGCCTCCTTGGGCCTTGTTGTTTTTGTTTTTACTTTCTAACCCCCTTTGCAGGCTATTATACCCCTGGCCCAATTTTTATTTTATTTTCTTATTTTTATTTTATTTATTTTCTTAATTATTTTTTTAATACTAAAAAAATCATAAAAAAATATAAAAATAGTAGATTTATATTTGGACATAGTTTATTTATTTTTTCTCACACAAAAATTATTTTATTTTATCATACTTCATTTATTTCACTAAATATTTTGTAAATTTAATTAAAAAACTAGTTTTTGTTTTATTTTCTTTTACACTAATTAAAATATATTATAAAAAAGACGAAAAATATTTTACAATACTATAAATTATTTTTAAAGACAAAAATACCAAAAAATACTTTTCATATAAACTTAATTTCTTTTTAATCAATTAATAGATTTAGGGTTTTATTTAAAATCTTTTCTTAGTAAATTTAGGTTTTTACTTTTAATTAATTATTTTATTTTAATTAATTAGGTTAAAATCAAAACCCATTTTCCCTAAAAATTCAAATAAACATCCATTTACTTTACATTTACATTCTTGTACATTTATCCATTTTTGTACATTATTTATTCAATTCTTGTACAAATTCAATATGGTTGTAATAGATAATTAAGCTTTATTTTCTTGCAATCCCCATTCATAATTTGTACACCCCCTCCCACAAGTATTGTAATAGCGTAGTAATTTTAAATTCCGCAATTTATCGCTTTTATATACAAATGCTAGTAATTAGGGTTTGTATGGAAAGATTAAAACCAATGCTTAGAAAACCCTAATCAAAGACAAAATCAAGCATGAAAAATAACACACTTGCACACAAGCATCCCCTAGGGTAAATCCACTTGGTTTCTTTACAAAATGGCCATGTTATGCATGTGAGGTATCTTAGCAAAAACAAGCAAAAATACAAGATCATAGTCCCTCGACGACGCTATCTAAGTTGCCTTTCAAATGATCTTAGTCCCTAAAAGAGAATGCTAAGATACCTTGCAACATTGATAATCATGGTTATACAATGACCCACGCCCGTCTCGTTTACATCCAAAGATAGGGTTACTTACCAAATCAATGGTAAGATAACAATGTCAAAGGAAAAAGGAAATGAACATGAAATACTTTTGAGTGGGTAGAATGCTCCTAATTACTTGCTCAATTTCAAAACATCCTTGCTATTTTCAAAACAAACACCTACACTTTCAAAACCTCTTACAAAACTTGAAAACATTTTCAAAAGATCAACATCTTTGTATACATTCTTACGAACGAGAATCATTTCAAAGATTGCCTAAACAATAGCCTCTTTACAAAATCCTTTCAAAAACCACACGAAGCATAATTTCAAACAAAAGCAAGTGATCTAGCAAGTAACTAAGAGCCCATGTAAAACCATGGATAAAAAGGGTGCTAATACCTTCCCTTTTCATAATCTACCCCACGAACTCAAGAAACAATCTCAAAGGTCTTTCCTATGCTTTTTCACCTTTCCTTTTGGATAAAAGAAAAGTTGGTGGTGACTCTTGCTAACCACAACATTTATGATCAAATGCAAAACAATCAAGTCAGTTTTCCCACCGTATCACAAAGACATGGTCAAATTATCAACTTGGTCACCTCGAACCCCGATGAAGAAATGATAAAGGTACTCTTTCATTTCTTTGACCCTTTACATCACTGCTTCACTTTTCCTGATTACCAGTTAGTACCTACTATGGAGGAGTTTTCTCACTTATTGGGGGTACCTATCATTAATCATTTATCATTCAATAGTATGGAAAGAGACCCAAAACCTGAAGAGATTGCTTAAGCTTTGTCTTTACAACGGTCTGATGTAGTGGCAAATTGGGAAACTAGAAGAGGCGTCAAAGGATTTCTAGCTAAGTTTTTGTTTGAGAAAGCTCGGCATTTTTGGGATACCCTGGATTTACAAGCTTTTGAAGAAGTGTTGGCCCTTCTCATCTATGGGATGGTGTTATTTCCTAATCTAGACCAACTCATAGATGTGAATGCGGTCAAGGTTTTTCTGTCTCATAATCTGGTGCCTACTTTACTTGGAGATATTCTACACTCCCGGCATACTCGCACTCTAAAGAGAAGAGGGACCCTTCTGTGTTGCACTCCTCTATTGGCTAGGTGGTTTATTTTGCACCTATCTTGGTTTGTTTTGAAGAATGAGCAGGGTGTGAGATGGTCTCATAGGTTTATATCCCTTACACATTCAGGTATTCATTGGTGTCCTCGGTCCTTGGAGAATGTTATTATCATTGATCGCTGTGGGAAATTCCCTAATGTCCCTCTCTTAGGAATTAGGGAAGGAATCACTTATAATCCTTGTTTGGCGTTAAGACATTTTGGTTATGCTAGAAGGGATAGTCCTCATGATACACTCATCCAAGGAATTGTATTTGACTATGAAAATGATGTTCAGGGTTATCGTAAGAGCTTCATTCGAGTTTAGGGCATGGTAAATATATTTGATAGCAAGACACTGGGGCACAAGAATTCCATCCCTCTTGAGCCCTACCTCAAATAGGTGCGAGCTCGTGCTCAAAGTATCATGATGCCTTATCCCACCGTTCTACCCATCATCATGGAACTCGTTGCATATACAGATGCACCTCATACTATTCTCCATCCTGACATTCCAACTACTCTCGAGAAATTGCAGAGATCTTGGATTCATCTAAAATAGGAACGAGACACCTTTGAGAGCCATTTCTACGCCAGCGAGAAGAAGGTTTTAGAGCTCACCAGGCTACTTCATGAAGAGAAGAGTATAAATGTCTATATTGCTCCAAAGAGGATGCACCTGTGGGGAGCTTGAGTCTTTTTTTGCTTTAAAAGTTTATCTTTGCTTGGTTTCTCCTATTGTAAGCCCAAGAGGAATCTTTGTAACCGTTGAAACTTCTTAATGCAATTAAAGTTTGTTCTCTTTCTGTTTAGGAAAATTTAGGTCTTAGAAATCCTTGAAAACCTGGCATACGCATATCATACATATCATTGCTTAAACAGGTTTCAAGATAGGTTTCTTATTCTTTTCGCTGTTTATTTCAGCAAACGAAATGGATCTCGAACAAAGAGTGGAGGATCTCCAAACTCAAAATGCTCAGTTTCAACAAATGATCATGGCTCTGTCCAAGGGGCAAGAAGAGTTGAAAGCCCTGATCATCAAAGAAAAGACCAAGAAGCTAAAGAAGCCAGCTGGTGTAGTGAATTTGGGAAGAAGGATCAGAGAACCGGTGCGGCGAGCTTCAAAACTAGCAACTTCGTCAAAAGAAGGAGACACTCAGGAAGGGTACCTGGGCTAGATTTTGAAGAGCTGGGTTTGGTTTCTGGGGTTGTTATCCCGCAGAAGTTTAAGGTTCCAATGTTTGCTAAGTATGATGGGGTCTCATGTCCCAAGATGCATCTCCGAGCTTATGTGAGGAAGATTCAGGCTCACACCGCTGACAGGGATTTATGGATCCACTTCTTCCAAGACAGTCTATCCGGGACTCAGCTAGAGTGGTTCTATCAGTTGGAGGGAACCAAAATTCGTAACTGGGAAGACTTGGTTATTGCTTTCTATAAGCAGTACCAATATAATGTTGACCTTGCTCTGACCCGTACACAACTCCAAACTATGTCCATGGGTTTTGGTGAGAGATTCAAAGACTATGCTCAGAAGTGGAGAGAATTAGTAGGAAGAGTCCAGCCTCTTTTGTCTGATAGAGAGTTGGTAGACGTGTTTTTGGGTACTCTATCTGGTCCGTTTTTCAACCATCTGATTGGAAGCTCCTCAGCTGGTTTTACTGAGCTGATCTTAACTGGAGAAAGAGTGGAAGTTGGGATTAAGAGAGGCAAGATTCAAAGGGATACCTCTTCAAGTGCAAGAAAGAGACCTTTTGTGGGAAAGAAAGAGGTCAGTGCTGCTTACAGTCAAAGAAATCAGGGTAGAATCGAATGTCGTCCAACGGTAGGGGCTGTAATGATATCTAAGCCTGCAGCTACTCAACAGCGGAACAATCAGCCTAGAGCAGAAAGGCCTATGAGACAATTTACCCGGATCAATATGACTTTGTCTCAATTTTTACCACACTTACTGAAATCCAATCTGGTAACTTTGAGGGAAGCTCCCAAAAATCCTAACACTGCATCTGCTCACTATAATCCAAAGGCTCGGTGTGCCTACCATTCTGAAAGTCCAGGCCATGATACAAATGACAGATGGGCTTTGAAGAACAAGGTGCAGGATATGATCGAGGAAAAGGAGATTGAATTCGATGCTCCAGAGACTCCTAATGTTATAACTTCCCTCGTGCCCAAGCATGGCCATGGTGTTAACGTTATTGACAGTGATATGTTTGTTGCTTCTGTTGAGGAACACGTTACTCCTCTCATTACTGTTAAAAAGTTCGTTGCAAGCCGGTTTATTTCCGGGCTACGGTGAAGGTTGCCACTTATGTTTATCTCTACCAACTGGTTTCCATCTGTTAAAAGAAGGTGTTCAGCGCCTGATGGATGATAAAGAAATTTTATTTAATAAGACTCCAGTCATAAGTGTTTCATGTAAAGACGTTTCTATTATAACCATTTCCTCCAATCCTCCCAGGGTCTCCACCAAAAGACCCATCAGGATTACATCTATTCCAAAGTTTGCTCCCCTGATCATCATTATGCTAGGGCCAATACCATATTCCTCGGATAAAGTTGTTCCCTGGAATTATGGGGCTGACGTCTATTACCATGGCGCCAAGCAAGACCTGTTGGCTGCTGAAGACAAAGTTACTGAAGGTATTGATTCTAACGTCATCAATATCGTTGGGACCAGTGAAATAACAAGGAGAAGAAGAGTTTTCTCTCCCGAGATCTCTCCTCCTAAAACTGTTACTACTCCTGTGATTGTCCCTGCTGCTACTCTTGTCGGTATTCCTATGACAACTCCTACTGCTAACCCTGCTGCCACCCCTATCACCGAGTCGGCCGAGACTCGGGGCAAAGAGATATTTGTTGAGCCTGTCCAGACGAAGGCGCATCCAGGAGCTACCCCTGAGGTTTCTAATAAGGGAATGGAAGAAATCTTAAAAATAATTAAAAAGAGTGACTACAATGCTGTTGAACAACTGGGGAAGACTCCTTCCAAGATCTCAATGCAGGCCCTACTATTGTGCTCTGAAGCCCATGCAAAGGCTTTGGTAAAATTCCTCAAGACAGCTCATGTGCCACAGGAAACCTCCGCTGATTAATTCGAAGATTGTGTGGCTAGTTTGACCATTGATAATGGACTGGGTTTTTCTGATTCTGATTTGACACCCAGAGGAAGAAAACACAATGATGTGCTGCATGTCTCCATCGAATGCAGGGGCACTACTTTGGCCCATGTTCTAGTGGATATTGGTTCATCGTTGAATGTTCTTCCTAATAAGGCTCTTGACAGATTAGATTGCGAAGGTTTGACTCTGAAGCCCATTAACATTATAGTGAGGGATTTCGATGGTTCAAAAAGAATGGTACATGGGGAGGTGGTGTAATACCCCAAATTTTTCCTACCCTTTAACAAGGATAATCTAGCTTATGCATCATCATATACATAATCTCCATCAGGTCACTAACATTACATACATTTCATTCAATAAAGCGCTTGCGGTTCAATGTCCGATGGTTGTGCGATATTATGGTTTCACAACATTTTAAGGCATATTTTGAATAAAGCTTGATTCTTTTGGTCCCCCTTCAAGTAGTGGATTATGGATTTGTAGTTCAGGATTTATGGATTTCTTTCCTCATCAAATATTCATTCGGAGCAAAGTGCATTACGTTTTTTACTTATGGTACTTAGTGTCTCATCAAGGTTCCAGTTGAGTTTATTTTGAACCAGGATTTTGGCTTAAGCTATCTTTCTCCTCATTGAGCATCTGAAGTCAGAGAATTAGGTTTTACCTATACTCATGCTTGAGTTTTGTTCATTTGAGGATCATTAGATATCCATGAGTTATTCTATGCTTCAAGCCTTATCATTCGTTCTTAAGGATTCAAAGCACTAAAATTTTGTTGATCATCAAGTAAAGACGTGATACAAGGATGATGTTGTGAATTCATTGGGATTAAGGAATCATTGGTTCTCTCATTTCTTATTATACAAGTTTGATGGGTATTGAGTGAATTGATTTAGTTTTGGATTCATTATGGTGAAATTATTCGTTCAAGGGATTATTTAAAGTCATGAGCTCAAGTGGTTCGAATTCGTTAAATTGGACCAATATTTTAAGAGGCAAATGTATTAAGTTTGGAAAGTCCATCCACGTGGATTCGTTGGAATTCAAGTCACTTTGAAGAAGAAAGCACATCATGTTCATTCATGAGCAAGATTTTGAATTTCAAATGAAAGTCTTTCTTTAGTCATCTTGGAGTTTATCTCGTGAGTTATTCACAAAAAGGGTTTGGTATCATGTGTTTCATTCAAGTTGCAAATGAAGAGAAGCATTGGGGAGATCTTAGTGCTATTTGAAGAAGACTTGATTTCGAATAGGATATTAAAGATTTGGAATTTCCAAATTAATATTGCATTCAAGGCATACAAGGTCATTCAAACTTTCAATTGCATCCTAAGACTAATTTTCAAGTTGCAAGGCATAATTCAAGAAATCAATATTCAAGATCAAGTCTATTCAAGTTCCAATTTCTTCACATAAAAAAACCATTCAACATTGTCTTTACATTCAAAATCCGGCATTTCAAAGAAACATTACAAAAGGTACAAATTTTAAATTGCATCCTAAGAAAATTGATGCCTTGTTTCATCTCATTCCAAAACAGCCCATCAATCCACCCCTTCACCAATTCATCATGGAATAAAAAAACACAAAATGCTGGCAGCTGCCGCTTGCCCTTCTCTATTATCATTCTGAAGCAAACTGTAGTCGCACTCAACTTCCCGGAGTTAACCGTCGTAGGGAGCAACATCGCCATAAACAACCAGTTCAAATTTTCAACTCTAGCCTTGCACCACAAAACCAAATCCAATTTAAATTTCTGTCAAAAGCATATACATGATTCAATAACAATTCAAGAACCATTTACATCAAGGCTGCAAAATCACATCAAAAGAAACCTAATCCTAAACTAAACATAATCCAAATTCTTCATCTTCAATGACCTTCATAACTCATTACCCTCTTGTCCATAATTCAAGCTTCTTGTCTTAACAATGATCCTCCATACTATCTTTCCGTCTCCAATTTCTTGTCTCAGGCCTCATACTTTAAAACCATTGCCTTGCAACTTTGCACCATGGGACGTTGAGCTAGGTCCAATTCACAACAACCAATAAACCAATCCCGCTGCACATAACATAAAACCTGCACATCAAAAAAACCAAAAAATAATCCACTAATTAATATTATAAACCATTCTCTGTACTACGTTATTGAAAATCTGTCAAAGGAAAAATCCATTCTAACAAGTCCTAACTGATTTCAATCTCCAACCAACATCCTAACCAGAATAACTAACTCAATTTTTTCTAACCGGTTCATAACAGAAATCCAACAACCAATTTCTAAGCTCTCTAACCTCTAACTGCCTTCAACAAACTCTAAACAGAATTTCCTATCTCCTAACTACCATAACTAACTTTTATCAGTTTTAAATAGATATAAAAATAACTTTCTATCCTTCTAACTGTTTGAACCAACTTCTAACAAATTCCTATCTTCTAACCAATTCTGTAACAAACTTGTAGCAGGGGATATAACAGAATATAACAGAATGTAACAAAAGGGAGAGGAAAAAGTGTTTCACGATTCCTTATTCATTCATACAAAAAAAATCTGTTAGAGGGGAACTCACCAGAAAATTATCAGAGAGGTCTCATTTCTCTATCTTCTTCATCCTCTCAATTTTCTCTTCTTGTTCCGTACTCACCTACTACAACCTTTATTGATCTTCCCTCTCTCTCTCTCTGCGTTATCTTCAACACCGTGAAAACATATCCAAACACCTTCATCATTATCATCTTGCGCCTTCAACCTTTTGTTTTGCAATCAACACTTCTGTATCATCTCTACAGCTTACTTCAAATCATCATACCTTCTTCAATCTCCAGCATCTTCATCAATATCCTAGCAGTGTCATCAATATTATCGCAACAATATTTTAACACCAACTACTGCAAAACGGGACGACTCAACTAGTTCAGAAACATGAAAGTGAAGAAGGAAAGAACACTAAGAAGAGGAGGACGAAGAACTAATCGGAGAAACTGAATTGAGACAAGAATGTGTACCTGATACTTTTTCTCGTCATCACCACTGCGGATATCACATCGAACAGACTCCGGTTGGTAAGTTCTCTGAACCTTTTGATTGAGACGCTATGTTCTTCAAATTCTTGCTAGTTTATGGCTGCTTTGCATTATATCATTGTCGGAGTCACTAAATCTCTGACTGAGAGTTCTGATTGAGGCATCAATTGAAGCTCCTCCATCAACCTGATAGTGAGCGATTTGAGAGTTTGAGAGAGTAATGATAAGCGGTGAGGTTGGAATCCCCGCGAAGATTTAGATCGTTGAACGAATCTGTGAGTCACGATTTGAGACAGAGATGATTTAGGGAGAGACGAGGGGAGACGATCTTTTGCGGTGGCCAAATATTAATGTCTGATCGGAGACATGAGGCGAAGGCGAAGGTTGAACGGTAACTAACGGGGGCGGGAATCACCGGTGGATCGCACACCGCTGCTTTGAGAGATGAGGGAGAATGTTGTTTGAGAATTTGAAGAGTCACAGCTTTGAAAAATAAACCCTAATTTTCACGTTTTATTATTATTCTTTTTTTGTTTTCTTTTTTAGTTCAGAAGAAAATATTATAATAAGAATAATGTTGAATCTAGTTTGGGCTTGGTGTTTGTTTGTTAATGGCCCGATATTTACCTCATCCTAAGCTCAATAGCATAGTTTTTGGAAACTTAAAGTTGTACAACAAAAAACAGCTTCTTGGATTCACTCTAGATGGGCCTAGTGCCCTAATCTCTACACCCCTGACTCTAGTTTTTTCACCCCCCTGAGCTCATATTTTCATTTAGGACCTTTTTTAGTTTCTATATTTTTGTTATGATAAATAAAAAATAATAGAAGATAATAGAAATTTTTAGGAATTAATTCTTTAATTTTTTTTGGAATTGTCCTTACATAAAAAATACTTTTTCTCTTTTAGTTTTTATCCGCATTTTCGTGCCGCTTTACCATGTTATTTTGACGTGTTTGTTCATTGATCAAGGTACATCCCTTTTGCTTTCGATTATGTAACATAACAGGAAATTATGTAATCAAAGCATACAGCTTATGCTTGCTCCCGATGTGGCACGCCTTATTTCTCATCATCTTGAGAAATTCATATTGTATTATATGTTGTCTTGATGCATGTGATACTTTATGATGTCTTATGCAGGAACTTCCGATTACGCATTACATTTGCAACATGCATTTGCCTTTATCTTAGTTGGATATTATTTCTGACTTTGTTTGTTTCTTGGTGAAGCTTACTCGTCGCGTACTCCCTGCTTCTCCATTGCTTTCGTCCGCTCTTGACGATTTGCTCGCTTTGGTAGTCGCTGCTACTACCTTCGTACGTCTTCGCACTTTACTACATTTATTTACCGCTTTTCTATATATCATGAGAAGTGGGATTTTATTGCTTTCTAGATACCACAAGAAGTAGGAAATATAGAGGGTGCGCTCGAAGTCACTGTTTAAAGACTTGTAGCAGGAATTCCGTACTTCATTTTCTATATGTGTTCTGCTTGTGTTTGTTTCTTTGGGTGTTGATCGATGAGTCACTCAATTTAGGAATTGAGATCATGACTTCGCTCTCAGTGCATGCTCCCTATAGGATTTTATCGCTTTCCTTTATTTCTTGTTGACCAATGAGTCACTCAATTTAGGAATTAAGATCACGACTTCACTCTCAGTGCATGCTCCCTATAGGATTTTTATCGCTTTCCTTTGGTTGTTGATCCATGACTCACTCAATTTAGAAATTGAGATCACGACTTCGCTCTCATTGCATGTTCCCTATAGGATAGTTTTGTTAGACTTGCTTTGGCATGCTAACTTAGATAGGATCTCTCTAGGTGTGCTCTCTTGAGCTTAATAGCTTGTTTGCTTTATCCTTGTACATACCATATTCCCTTAGGACGTGCTTTCTCCCTTCGAATGTAAGTTAGACTTTAGGTTGCAAACCATGCATGCTAACATTAGGTAGAGATTCCCTTTTGTAAATCCAAACCTTAGGACTACCATCATATGATAACATTAGGTTAGAAATAGGCTAGTCCCCCTTAGTCTATTTTCTTCCCATTTTTGCATCCTTGCATCTAAAACTAAAACTTCTTTTCTTATCAAATCAAAAACATGTTAATCATACTTAAACACTTTTTCAAGATAACAAAAATACAAACCATTTTAAACCATTTTGTGCGCTCGAGCACCTTTTCTCTAAAACCCTTTTCAGGTAAGGACATGATTAATTTACTTATTTTCCAATGCATAAGTCTCCAAAGGTCGAGTTGCGGCAGAAGGAGGAATTAAATGTGTCCATAAAAATTGTTTAAGTACCCAGTAAAGGTAAAGATTGTCACAGTATATGGTGAGGAGGAGTACATGGTAAGCCACCTGAACTCTTTCAGGTATGTCGAAATGGATGGCGAGTTCATCGAGACCCCTTGTCATAACTTTGAAGAGGTTCCTCAGACCATGGTCGCAACCGCGACTCTTACCAGTGTGCCGAAGATCACCAGACCTCCATTAAAGATGGCTTCTCTCAAGGACGCCAAAACAGTAATTGAAGAAGATAGGTGTACCATTTAGCGCCAACTCCCTGACATTCCATACAAATCTGATAAGTTTGGTTTGGGTTTCACTTTAGGGGCTCAAAGGGTTGTTCGTCGTGCTTGTGCCGAAGACCTCCTCTATGCATCAACAATCATAGGGTCAACGCTTTAGAAGACAGTGATGGTGACTGTGACATGGACAGTTGGATCTTCCCTACTACCAATGGTGGACCCAGTAATTGGACGGCTAAAGATTGTGTGCCGATTACTTTTATTCATGAGTAATTGTCTTTCTTGTTTTCGAATATGTAATAAATAAACAATATAAACTCTACGGCCTTGTGTCTTACTCGAGGCACAATGGTTTATTTGTGAGGGTTACCATTTTCAATCTCATATGTCATTAATATAGCATTGGTCATTTTTGCATACAAATTTTGTGCTCTCAGTCTTTCTTTTCTGCTTTTTACTTTATTAATACAGCTATGCTCTTACACGCACTCACGTATCAAACTGCAGATCCACATCTACTCCGGATCCCATTGATAACAGTTCTACTATTGTCAGTTATGACTTTGAAAGTCCGATCAACCAAGCCGAGGACGAAGGTGAGGAAGATTGTGAAGTACCAGGAGAACTTGCCAGACTGTTACAATAGGAAGAAAAGGCAATACAGCCCCATGAAGAGCCAATTGAAACAGTGAACTTGGGTACTGAAGAGGACAAGAAAGAATTCAAGATAGGTGCCGATCTAGAGCATAGAGTCAAGGAGAGTTTAATACAAATGTTACATGATTATATGGAGATCTTTTCCTGGTCATACGAAGACATGCCAGGACTTGACACTGATATTGTGGTTCATCACCTACCGACAAAAGAGGACTTCCCTCTAGTAAAATAGAAGGTTCGTTGTATGCCTCCTGAAATGTCCAAGAAGATCAAAGCCGGAGTCATCAAACAATTCAACACCAGTTTCTTAGTTGTTACTTCCTATACATAATGGGTTGCTAATGTAGTGTCGGTACCTAAGAAGTACGATAAGGTACGTATGTTTGTGGATTACATAGACTTGAACAGGGCAAGCCCAAAGGATGACTTTCTGCTTCCCCATATTGACGTTCTAGTTGACAACACTGCATAACATAAGGTATTTTCCTTCATGGATGGCTTCTCAGGGTATAATCATATCAAAATGGCACCTAACGACATGGAGAAGACAACCTTCGTCACACAGTGGGGCACTTTCTGCTACAAGGTTATGCCCTTTGGGTTGAAGAATGTTGGGGCAACCTATCAGCGCACCATGGTAGATTTGTTTCATGACATGATCCATCATGAGATAGAGGTCTATGTCGATGATATAATAGCCAGTTCTCAGACCGAAGAAGAGCACCTTGATCACCCGCATAAGCTATTTGAAAGGCTGAAGAAGTACAAACTGAGGCTGAACCCGAGTAAGTGCACCTTTGTAGTAAGATCTGGTAAACTCTTAGGCTTTGTTGTTAGTGGAAAAGGTATCGAGGTAGACCCTTCAAAGGTTAAAGCTATACAAGAGATGTCGTCTCCTTGCACTGAGAAGGAAGTCAGGGGTTTCTTAGGACATTTAAATTACATTTCCAGGTTCATTTCTCATCTAACTGCTACTTGTGAGCCAATCTTCAAACTCCTGAAGAAAGATCAAGTGGTAAAGTGGAATGATGAATGTTATACTGTCTTTGACATAATCAAGGAATACCTTTAAGAGCCTCCATTCTGATGCCTCTGATTAAAGGAAGACCTTTGATAATGTACTTAACAGTGTTAGATAATTCAATGGGGTGTGTGTTGGGGCAGCATGATGAGTCTGGTCGAAAAGAGCATGCAATATACTACCTTAGCAAAAAAATTACCGATTGTGAAACAAGATACTCATTGCTCGAGAAATCTTGTTGCGCTTTGGCATGGGCTGCTCGCCGACTGAGACAGTATATGTTGACCTACACTACTTTATTGATATCTAAGATGGATCCTATCAAGTACATCTTTGAGAAACCCGCCCTCTCCGGAAGAATAGAAAGATGGAAAATGATCCTGACCGAGTACGACATTCAATATACAACCCAGAAAGCAATTAAGGGAAGTGTACTAGTTGATCATTTGGCTCATCAGGTTGTGGATGATTACCAATCCATGAATTTTGAGTTCTCGGGCAATAACATCATGTTAGTAACTGATTATGAAGAACCTTGACCAGATGAAGGACCTGAGAAAGGATCCCGATGGATTATGGTTTTTGATGGAGCTTCAAACGCACTTGGCAATGACATCAGTGTCGTGATAATCTCTCCTGAAGGCTGTCATACTCCTTTCACTGCCCGATTATGTTTCAATTGTACCAATAATATGGCTGAGTATGAAGCATGTATCAGGGGTCTCAAAGCTGCAATTGATTTAAAGATCAAGTTCTTAAATGTGTTCGGAGACTCGGCTTTGGTAATCAGCTATATCAAAGGAGAATGGGACACGAAGCATCCTAACCTCATCCTGTACAAAGAGCATGTGTTGATATTAATCCCATACTTTGAAGAAATTACTTTTGAGCATTTTCCACGAGAGGAAAATAACTTAGCGGGCGTGCTAGCCACTATGTCATCCATGTTTAAGGTCACGTGGGATAATGAGGCTCCTCTGATCACTATTGAGAGAATGGGTGAACCAGATGTAGCGGTAGAAATATTCAAGACTAAGCCATTGGATTGACTAGACTTTATACAAATCAAAATAAAAATCGCCACTGCGCTTTATTGTTTCCAAATGAATGGAAAAAGAACGAATAACCCAAAGAGAGGGGGGAAACATTCAAGGTAAGGGGGTTGGTTATGAAAAGGGAAGGTATTATCACCCTAAACATCTATGGTACTCCGCAGGAACCTCTTTGTAAAATCTTGTATATTTTGGCTATAAAATGTGTTATATAAAATGGATGATGGAGGTGAGAAAAGAAATATATATTTTATGATTTTTGCACCCGCCGCGGTTGCGAACCTTTAGTGCCTACGTACCACCTATCGTGCAATAGGGGATCAAGGTACACGTAGTTCCTATTTTAAAATTTTAAAACAAAAGTGTGTTGGTTAATTTTATGAGATAATACATCATCGTCATTGTTCGTGTGGAAAACATACTTACTACCCACAATCATGAGAAAGGAGAATTTGCATCATCTCAAAGTGGAGGATATGAATTGGATTTTAAAATCAACAATGCCTCACTCAACACCCAAGTGGAAAATATCTCTCTTCACTACATATTGTAGAAGTATAGTTGTTTGCATCACTACAAGGATTGACAAGAGTCTAATCTTTTGAGAAATATTTTAAAATAAAAAGCCAAAGTGGAAAAAATGGTTTGAAATGAGATTGATTGACTTTTAGTCTTCTCACAAAAATGTCAAGGTATTATTAAGTTGATTGAAATTTATTCATGAAAATGTTTTGAAAATGCATGGACATAAGTCCAAGTTTATTATGAAAATGTTTCAAGTTTCAAAACAAGAAGACTTTTCAAAAGGAGGGAGAAGATTTTTGAAATTAAAGAAGATGGGAGGAGATGGAGAGATTATCCTAAAGCATAAGGTAAAAGCTAGGGATAAGAACCATATAACCAACAAGAAGCCAATACTTGACATTATGAGTCAATATAGAATTCTCATTCTTAGGATTGAAACCAAGCAAGCAAAGATACTAGACCTCTTGAGGGAACCAAACTTCAAGTGTATTAAGTCTTCACAAAAATTGGGCAGAGTAACGGCTGTATACGGGTGAATTCCATATTACAAACAAAGTATGTAATCACAATAACCTGCACACAAAACAAACAAACAACCTAATATCTTGAGGTAAACCTCAAGAACTCCAGACAAAATATGAATTAAGGTCACAAGGTCTCCAACATAGGCCAAGGTCTCTAATCCTAATTCCAAGAAGTCCAATACCCCATAATGCCAAGGATAGTAAACAAATAATCCAAACATCATTAAAGTTTTTTATTGTTCATGTTGATTATTAAGTGTCTTCAAATGGAAAATAAAAGCTCAAGTGAGCAAAAAAAATGACATAAAAGTAAATGCTCAAGTGAGCAAAGATGAAAATAGCATAAAATGTATAATGCTAAAAGTAAATGGTACAAAAAGCATAAAAATAAAAGCATAAAATAAAGTCAATTGTTAGAAATTAGTGGTTAGTTGGATGACCATCTTGAAACTTGCATTTGAAACTCATTAGAGGATTGGTAGAACCAAATCCTCCACACAACAAGTTGCATTTGCTTTTTGTCAAGTATATCATCCATTTTGGAATCCTCAAAAGTAACATTTAATGATCAACGATGTTTAAGTGATCCGCGTTGACCAAAAGTGATGTAGATCCATTAGAGGATTGGTAGAACCAAAGCCTCTACACAATGAATCTCAAGGTTATTGGATCAAAGAGATCAAATTAACATACTTGGGCTTGCAAACATAAGTTTGGGCCATGAATCGGGACAAAATTTAGCGCTATGTTAAGCAATCGTAAGTGGACTTATATAGAAGTCGCACCTATTTTGAGGTCGGTCAATAGCAATTTATGTACTTCATGTTTGGATAAATGATATAGAGATCACCATCCCTTAACATGTAGCACAATTAAAAAAGAAAGGGATAAGATGAATAGGGAGGGGAATGATAAGCTAATTTGGATTACCACCTCAAAATTCTTTCTTCTTTAAATTCAACCACTCCTCTAGATGGATTAAAGCACTAAACATATCCTTAATTCAAAGCACCAAAAATGAATTAAATAATTCACTCTTAGGTAGATTTGAATTGATGAACATTTATCCAAATTCATCTACATCACAAAGTCCATTGAGTTTAAAGAGAAATTGGACACTTAAAATTGCAATCCAAACCAACAATCAAAAGGAGTGAGTAGAAAAACATTTATGAATCAAAACAGCCCCAAAACAAGGCAAAAAATGCATTATGTTTCTGTGTAAATCGATTGCACTAAAGTGTAAATCAATTTACACAGTACAATTTTCAAAAATCTCTGTGAAATTGCTTCTGTGCAATCGATTGCACTGTTACTGCAATCGATTGCACGATGTTACAGACAGCAAAACAACATTTTAAAAGACTAAATTCTTGTTCAAACTTTCCATCAAATATCTTATGATCATGGATCCAATTGAGCATGAAAATTCCATCAAATTATGAAAAAATAACACCATTGGAATCACAAAATAATTCTCAATGAATCAAACCCAAAGATCAACAAGAGATCACATTGTGAAAGATGAATTATCCAACTTACCAAAGGTAGATCTAAAGAATTATCAAAACAACTTCAAGAATTTGCTTCAATTAAACCACAAGAATCAATTGCCCAAACTTAGATGTAGATAATTGATAAAGAAAAAGTGTTTGGATGAAGGTTTACCTCAAAGATTAGTAAGCTTCAATGCAAAGCTTACTCACTTTTTGAAAATGGAGCTTTGAGTGAATTTAATAGATGGAGAGAATTGAGAGATTTTTTAGCAAGGTGGATTTGGCTATCAAAAGCTTGTGATTTGAATGAAATGAGGGCTCTATTTATAGAGTTTAGGATTGGGGTTAGTGGTAATTTGGTAATTGATTCTTTGAGCCAAAATTTGAATTAATGATAATTCTTTCAAATATTAGAGCCAAAATTTGAATTAATGATAATTCTTCTTAAAAATGAAAGATTGACACTAAAATTTGAATTAATGATACATCTTTCAAAAAAATGAATAAAAATTGGAGCCAAAATTTGACAAGTTTAAAATTGCTGATTTTTTCCAAATTTTCACGCTGTGCAAATCGATTCGCATAGTGTATTTTTCAAAAATAGCGCAAAATGCGCTATGTGCAATCGATTGCACTCTAAGAGCAATCGATTGCATCAGTGAAAAAAAGGAGTTTTTGTTAATTTTTCCTTTGCAAATAGAGATTTTAGGAAAATAATACCAAAAATCCTTATTTGTCAGATGCTTCGACTTGGTACCTACAAAACAAAAATATAAAAAGACCAAGACAAATATTTTTTTTGTATTTTGATTAGAAGTTAGTCAATAACACATACACAAAATACACAACTAGGGTTCTTGGAGATTCGTCAAGAGCAAACTTAAAGATAGGAGATAGAAAAAGAGGAAGAACCAACCCTAATGTGATCTTGTTATGATCGAGTTGATATGATATGATAGAGGAATCTTAAGGGGGGAAATCGGGGTACAACAGTTGCCCTTATTTAAGTGTCTTCTATCTGGAGATACGAAGGTTAAAAATCTTCGTGTCGACGCGATTGAAGATGCTTAAATATAAAACAAGCCCTATTTTTGTCCCTAAGATGCCATGCAATTCTTATGATTATGAATGCATATGGACAAATCTAAAGAGACGCAAGACACCAATGTGGATGTAACAAAGGAAATAAGGAGGAGAAAAAAAAACCGACCAGGAAAATAAATCACTAGTGGACCAAAAGACCTGACTCTATTGGTGTAAAATCCAAAGAGGAGACAATATAGGATCAACTCAATAAATGAGGAAAAAAGGCAGTGGATAACAATGATCGACAGATAACTGTGAACTACCAACTCAATGGATAGAGGTAGAAAAGTAATAAGATACCGGCTCGCAGGTGATGGTAAACTACCAACTCAATAGTTGAAGGTAGAAGATAAATAAGATACCAACTCACAGATGACGGTAAACTACCAGCTCAATAGTTGTAAGTAGAAGATCAAAAAGATACCAGCTCATAGGTGACAGTAAACTACCAACTTAATAGTTGAAGGTAGAAGATAAAGAAGATACCGACTCACAGGTGACGGTAAACTACCAGCTCAATAGTTAGAGGTAGAAAATAAAGAGGATAGCGACTCACAGATGACAGTAAACTACCAGCTCAATAGTTGGAGGTAGAAGATCAAAAAGATACTGACTCATAGATGACGGTAAACTACCAACTCAATAGTTGAAGGTAGAAGATCAAAAAGATACTGACTCACAGATGACGGTAAATTACCAGCTCAATGGTTGAAGGTAGAAGATCAAAAAGATATCGACTCACAGATGACGGTAAACTACCAGCTCAATGGTTGAAGGTAGAAGATCAAAAAGATACCGACTCACAGATGACGGTAAACTACCAACTCAATAGTTGAAGGTAGAAGATAGAAAAGATACTGACTCACAGATGACGGTAAACTACCAGCTCAATAGTTGGAGGTAGAAGATCAAAAAGATACCGACTCACAAATGACGGTAAACTACCAACTCAATAGTTAGAGGTAGAAGATAAAGAGGATACCGACTCACAGATGACGGTAAACTACCAGCTCAATAGTTGGAGGTAGAAGATCAAGAGATATCGACTCACAGATGACGGTAAACTACCAACTCAATAGTTGAAGGTAGAAGATAAAGAGGATACCGACTCACAGATGATGGTAAACTACCAGCTCAATAGTTGAAGGTAGAAGATCAAGAGATACCGACTCACAAATGACGGCAAACTACCAACTCAATAGTTGAAGGTAGAAGATCAAAAAGATACTGACTCACAGATGACGGTAAACTACCAACTCAATAGTTGAAGGTAGAGAGGAAGGATTGATAATAACAAGTTTCCAAAAATCTTGGCTTTTCACCAAGAACGGATCTTAACTTCTTCTTTAACCAAGGCATTCCGCCTGGAAAGGGTAATATATAAGTTGTCTCAAATAAAGAGACTACCACTTATAAAGATTTCTCAACGAATTGTCTCTGCGATATTGAAGAGACTAGCCACCCACTGGAGTATTTTGACAACGTACTGCACACTATCCACTCATAGAGAAGATAGCAAAAAAAAGTAACGTCTACTTTTACGGGGAAGTACAAGTTGCTCAAATAAAGAGACCTGCTACTTACTGTTATAGGAAGGATTGTAAAAATGACTTTCTGGGGAAAGCAATATGACTTCCTGGGGAATGAATCATGACTTCCTTGTGAATGAATCATGACTTCCTGGGGAATGAAATACAGCTTCCTGGGGACATGCCAACATATTCCTGCTGAGGAGATAAAAGTCTTCTCGTGCAAAATAAATGCACATTCTCAAACCAAAGCTCGAAACTTGTAGAGATCAAAAGTAATAATATTGTTGAGAAGCAAAGATTCAAACCAGAAATAAACTGGAGTGAAACGGTCAACCAAAGTACATCCTTTGAGAAATAAACTCAAGAGGGAAACCCAATCTTATAGGACAAAGAGTTGTACAGGAAGGCTAAAGCAAAAATCTTCCACGAGGGATAACTCAGCGGGGAAATTGAAAAAATATACACTTTCTGCTTAAATACGACACTCTATTGGAGAGAGGACAACACAACTCATGTATATGCTGACAAAACAAACATATAATATTGGGGATAAGCAAACAAAACCAACTCGGGAACAAACAACACTCGGCTAAATCACATCCAAGACTATCATTCCATAAGAAAAAAAGCGCCAACTGAGGAAACAGGATCCTATTTCGCGACTTAACTTCACTGGGGAGGAACATAATTCGGAAGTAAACAAATCATAACGACAAAAAAGTATAGATACAGGGATATAATATCCTTCTTCAGGCTTCACCAGGGAATAGCACACAGACTTCAATGGGGAAACAAAAGTTTTCATGGTTCTCACTTCTACAGGGGATTGCAATACTGATTTCAAATAAGGCAGATGGAAATCATATCGGATAAACATCAACTGAGGATTTCGAGCTGACTTTAATGGAGAAATATCATACAGACTTCACTAGGGGAGATAGCGCTTCATCATCGAGACATCAACTGGGGACCTCGTACTGAATTCATTGGGGAGGCCAACACCATATTGAAGGGATAAAACCAAGATACGTTCTCCACTGGGGAAAACAAAGATATGTTCTTCAATATTAAGAGTAAGCATTGCACCAACTTCTCTGGGGGAAAAGTAAGAAACCTCATGGCGATAATAGCTTGGGGAGTTAAGAAGTCAAACATTATAGCAAGAAATCAATCTTATGGGGATTTTAAATCAAACCCAACACTTGGCGAGTGAAAACCCAAAAAGTTGATAACCATCTCAACACTTCTTAAGTAAAACATTACCCTTGCCCGATTATCAGGCAATCAAACAAAATGCAAGTATTGCCAAAAGGGAGTTGCTTCGTAAATGAGTCCAACTCATCATACACGGCGAGAAAGGACTTTTATCAAATAGTGAAGCTTTCACTAGGGAATCTTAGATTGAGTCTTCATATCATGCAAACTTATTCCAACAAAAGATGCCATGGGATAGCCTTCATGGGGAATCAAGAAGTCAACATTATAGAAAGAGGTCAAACTCATGGGGATTTTAAATCAAACCCAGCACTTCGCGGGTGAAACCCCAAAGGGTTGACAATTGTCTCAACACTTCTTAAAAAAATATACTGCCCTGGTCTAGTTGCCTGAGAAATAAATACCAATAATAATGCCAATATTGCAAAAAGAGGGAAATTTTGCAAACAGTTCCATCTCAGCACACCAAGGGAACAAAACCTTTCGTCATATGAGGGAAGACTTTGCTGGGGAATCTGGGATAGAGGCTTCAGACCATGCAAACCCAAAATAAAAAATAAAAATAACCAAGACTTGACTGGGGACAATGGGATCACAAACCCGATACTGCACCTTACACCAATTAGTATCGTCTTTAATATACAAAAAATCACGCGCATACCAGCGAAAACAACCTGAGAAAACCTTCCTGGGAAATTAAAAAGTTCACATTATAGCAAGAGGTCAAAATTATGGGGATTTTAAATCAGACTCAACACTTGGTGAGAGAAAACCCAGAAAAGTTGACAACTGTCTCAATATTTCTTAGAAAAGATATTGCCCTTGTCTAGCTACTTAGGGAGCACATAACAACAATAATGTCGTAACTGGAGGGAGAAATGCTCTACAAGAGATTCCATATCAATTCTAAATACAAAAAAAGGGAGAAATAACTCCATCAAATGAGGAAAAGCTTCATAGCTCTTTTTAAACTCTTTGATCACCACCTGGCTGGGTAAAGAATCACACTCAGCTGGAGAAGTTTGAAGCAAGACTGGAAAAAATGGGATTATAAACCCAACACCATAACACAACTGTTCTAAACAAGGTAACTTTTGTAACTTTCCTTTGGTTGCTTGCTTTTAGGATAACCTTTCTGATCAAATGGCTTCTAAAGATTTGTCGAATCTTGACGTAACTGCCCTAGATTGGCTGAATGTTGCATCCTCTTTGCTCCACAACTCTTCTCGTTAATATGCCTTTTGCTGATACTCAAATGTAAACTTCCATGATATCAGGCAGTTGTTTTACAAGAAGAAAATGTTTATTCTAAGAATCAAAATTCTAATGCAACAATTATGTAAGTCTTGAAGATTTTATTTGAAAAGATGTCGCAAAACCTTGTGAACGAATCACTAGCCAAGATGCGACATGGATTTTTTGTATGAAAGATAACAAAAGTATATGATACCAATCACAATAATTTATCAAAATTAATGGGAGTCAGGAAACGCTATTTCATTGGAGTATGCTTTCGAAATAAACCATGTTTTAATTAGGACTTTTGAGGGTTGTAATGTGGCCTGGTTCACAGTTTTAGAAAAAAAGTTTTAAGGCTCAAAAATATTTGGTGCCCACCCCCTTCGTGATGTTCTTCAGTCCTAAGTTCAGTTAACCTGACATGAACATTCATCTCTCAAAAGAAATTTCGATATGGTTAAGGAATCAAACAAGGTTTTCTTTGGACATGCAAGTCACTCATTCATGCTTCTTTTGGGTTTCTTGTTAGGTGACTCTATTCTTTGCTGAGGATTTCACATTGTAATCCTTTATCTCATTTTAGGCTTTCCATTTCTTCCTTTCCTTCTGGACAAATTCCATTTGACTTTGACTCTGAAGTGCAGCGGGATGCCTTGACTTTTGCATAAGCGACTTGTTTTTTAAAGTTCCAACTTAGCGGGGCTTTTTGTCTCTTTCTGTTTCATCATAATTTTTTTATTCATGTCATTTTTTTTTCTTTTGAACATGTCGCGTGATTCGAGTCATTTGTGACTTGTCGAAAGAATTGTGACTGCCCTATTTCTGGGTAGATGAAAGATAACCATTGTTGTATCGTCATCTGCTGATCTTCTGGTGTGCGAGAGATAACCATTAAGATATCGTCAATTCACACACCCTCCTAATAAGTGAATATTAACCATTGTGGTTTTGACTTTCCTCAACCTTTCGAGGGATAACCATTGTTGTATCCTTAGACGCACACTCTTGATGAGATTTGAATACTCAATTAGATTAACTAAACACTACCCTGCCTCGGGTTTAAAATGAGGGTTTTTTCTGAATAGAAAAAGAAACTCCTACTTCAAGGCTCAAGGGGGTTAACAAAGGTTTCACTCCCTTATATCTCTGGTGTTTGAGGATTTGAAACAATGCATGTACATCGTCAACAGGGTTTTATCCAAAAGCATACAGCCAGAAAATTTGTGTTTTAATATCATCATCCTCCCTCCAATCTCTGCCTAGGCGAGAAATGGTTAACAAGTTGGTATCATAAAGCAATTTAAAATTGAAAACAAATACAAGTGAAATGAACGAATTTCTTCAAGATAAACATACTCATTATATTAAGATTAAACATTCAAATGCAAACAAGTTCTTACATGCAAACAGTGTAATGATAAATAAGAAATATTACAAATGAGAAAGCAGTAAAAATTCTAAACAACTGAGAAGGCTAATCATCCTTAAATTCCAGAGCATTCTTCAATCACCTTTATTCTTTGGCGAAGACTTGACTTGAACTTCAATACCAATATCCTTAAATGACAAGATACCGCTTCTGCCAATTTCCGGACTTCGATTTTCAATGGATAACAATTTTCGATACTATGCCCAGGGGCTCCCTGATGAAAGGCACAAATCAAATTAGCTTTGTAGTACCAGGGCATCTTCTCAGGAATCTTTGGTAGAAGTCAGGTCAGAACCAAATTTCTCGGCATCAGGATGGGAAACAATTCTGTATAGGTCGTTGGGATTGGATCAAACTGATTTTTTTCCCTGATCAGGAACTTGCTGATTCTGTTCACAAACTGGAGCAACAGGAGGTAAGATAAACACAAGGATGACAGGAGAAACAAGTTGATTCTGACGATAATTGTTTCTTCCTCTGGTTCTCTTCTTGGAAAAGTTATTATCGAACTTCTTCACACCACTAGCTGAGCCACCATCTTCAGATGAACACTCCTTTCAAACATCCTCTTCTAGAAGCACTCCCACATTCACTTTTTCAGGGAAATTGTTGGGCGCATTGACTATCACCTTCTCACGAAAGAATGACTTCGTGAAGACCTTTGCCATCTCTTATCACTTCCCAGAAGGATTGACTTGGGCAGCAACCAAAGTTTTAACCAAAGCAGTTAGATACTCCATACCAGCCTTCAAAGTAGTTACATCTTTGCGGAGCTCAAAGATCTCTTTCTTAATGCTTTACATCTTCTCTTAGCACGAGTGTTGCACTGACGATAACTTGACTTTAAAGTTAAAGAGAAGATGATAAGACTCTGGGAAACTCTCGAAATCAAGACAGAAGTGAGAATGATGCATGATATACAATGCATATGATAGTTTAAAAGTTTTAAAACCAAGTTTTCAAAGAACTTTGGAACATTATAAATGAATTGCAAACATCAATTAAAGGATATAATTCGGATAACTGAAAAACTCATTTCATTAATATTTGGAGAATTACATTGGAAGTACAAGACTTCACTAATCCTAAACAGAAGAAAGAGAAAGCTAAATCCTCAGGTCCAAATGAACTGCATCCAATTAAGATCCAACATTGTGTTGTAAAATCTTCTTGAGCTTGAATTTAGAATGCTAAAGTAAAATAACTCCTCTTGCACTCTTCTCTTCTACTTTGCTGATAATCGGGAAAATAAATCATCGATACAAAGGATTTAGGAACTAAATCAAAAGTGTGGAGAAATCCATCTTCAAGATAGCTAGGAGAATTTGAAGTCCAAAGGAATAGATACCAAGGATTAAGGCTTTCTCAATTCTTCTGAATCAGGACTCTTAACATTGTACTTCTTAGTACTCTTTCTAAAATCCATAATTACAAAACTTGTGATGTTTGCAAGAAAAAGTCTTAAGTTCCTAAAAATTTGGTTAAAACAATTCTCATGGGTGCATGGATGCATGATGCAACAATCACACACAAGATCACATATATAGGGTTCATAGGTTCAATGTCACGAGCATGAGGTCGAAGGTACTACCCATAAGGTATTGGTCTAAAAGTTATCACCTGCTGAACAAGGTTCTAGAGGTTCCCATAGTCTACATCCTTCCTTCGGATATTACCAACTTTTCGGTTAACTCGGTAATTAGTAATATTCTTAAGAAAAACTCGTCCGAGCGTAGTATCGCGTGACAACTATTTCCGGATTACTCCGTCATAGCTTACGTACTACACCTAAAAGGCTAAGATGGGTTAGGTAATCTACAATCCTCAGCTTCAGCAGGCTCCCAGGTTAAAAGCAATACATCTTCCCGATTACTCGGTAAACAACACTACAGTCAAAGGGGCCTCCACTGAGTGGGGGATCTCATGCCTCCTTTTTGGGGATTACTCCCTCAAAGTTAACATGACTATACCGCTCGTCCTATCTTAAAGTTTGCCCAAGTCGAGGTATTGGACTTATAAGTAATCACCAAGCACCCTGAAAACCAGGAAAATCCAGACAAACATACATATAACATATAACACAAAAAACAATAATAACACATATACAGATATAAACAAAGATAGGCTTAACCCACTTAGGGATGAACCAGCAAGAGGTCAATCTTTCCCCAGTGAAGTCGCCATTTTTCTGTAGCAATAGAAATGTTCAAGACTAAGCCATTGGATTGACTAGAATTTATACAAATCAAAATAAAAATCTTCACCGCGCTTTATTGTTTCCAAAGGAATGGGAAAAGAGCGAATAATCCAAAGAGAGGGGGGAAAGATTCAAGGTAAGGGGGTTGGTTATGCAAAGGGAAGGTATTAGCACCCTAAACATCTAAGATACTCCGCAGGGACCTCTTTGTAAAATCTTGTATATTTTGGCTATAAAATGTGTTATATAAAATGGATGGTGGAGGTGAGAAAATAAATATATATTTTATGATTTTTGCACCCGCCGCGGTTGCGAACCTTAAGTTCCTACGTACCACCTTTCATGCAATAGTGGATTAGGGTACACGTAGTTCCTCTTTTAAAATTTTAAAACAAAAGTGTGTTGGTTAATTGTATGAGATAATACATCATCGTCATTGTCCGTGTGGAAAATATACTTACTACCCACAATCTTTAGAAAGGAGATTTTGCATCATCTCAAAGTGGAGGATATATCTTGGATTTTAAAATCAACAATGCCTCACTCAACACCCAAGTGGAAAATATCTCTCTTCACTACATATTGTAGAAGTATAGTTGTTTGCATCACTACAAGGATTGACAAGAGTCTAATCTTTTGAGAAAGATTTTAAAATAAAAAGCCAAAGTGGCAAAAGTGGTTTGAAATGAGATTGATTGACTTTTAGTCTTCTCACAAAAATGTCAAGGTATTATTAAGTTGATTGAAATTTATTCATGAAAATGTTTTGAAAATGCATGGACATAAGTCCAAGTTTATTATGAAAATGGTTCATGTTTCAAAATAAGAAGAGTTTTCAAAAGGAGGGAGAAGATTTTTGAAATTAAAGAATATGGGAGGAGATGAAGAGACTATCCTAAAGCATAAGGTAAAATCTAGGGATAAGAACCATCTAACCAACAAGAAGCCAATACTTGACATTATGAGTCAATATAGAATTCTCATTCTTAGGATTGAAACCAAGTAAGCAAAGATACTAGACCTCTTGAGGGAACCAAACTTCAAGTGTATTAAGTCTTTGCAAAAATTGGGCAGAGTAACGGCTGTATACGGGTGAATTCCAGATTACAAACAAAGTATGTAATCACAATAACCTGCACACAAAACAAACAAAAAAACAACCCAATGTATTAAGGTAAACCTCAATAACTCCAGACAAAATATGAATTAAGGTCACAAGGTCTCCAACATAGGCCAAGGTCTCTAATCCTAAGTTCAAGAAGTCCAATACTCCATAACGCCAAGGATAGTAAACAAATAGTCCAAGCATCATTAAAGTTTTTATGGTTCATGATGATTATTAAGTGTCTTCAAAAGGAAAAGAAAAGCTCAAGTGAGCAAAATAAAAATGACATAAAAGTAAATTCTCAAGTGAGCAAAGATGAAAATAGCATGAAATGTAAAATGCTAAAAGTAAATGGTACATAAAGCATAAAAATAAAAGCATAAAGTAAAGTCAATTGTTAGAAATTAGTGGTTAGTTGGATGACCATCTTGAAACTTGCATTTGGAACTCATTAGAGGATTGGTAGATCCAAATCCTCCACACAACAAGTTGCATTTGCTTTTTATCAAGTATATCATCCACTTTGGAATCCTCAAAAGTAATATTTAATGATCAACGATGTTTAAGTGATCCGCATTGACCAAAAGTGATGTAGATCCATTAGAGGATTGGTAGAACCAAAGCCTCCATGCAATAAATCTCAAGGTTATTGGATCAAAGAGATCAAATTAACATACTCGGGCTTGCAAACATAGGTTTGGGCCACGAATGATCATTTATTCGAATCGGAACAAAATTTAGGGCTATGTTAAGCAATCGTAAGTGGACTTATGTAGAAGTCGTACCTATTTTGAGGCCGGTCAATAACAATCTATGTACTTCATGTTTGGATAAATGATATAGAGAGAACCATCCCTTAACATGTAGCACAATTAAAAAAGACAGGGATAAGATGAATAGGGAGGGGAATGATAAGCTAATTTGGATTACCACCTCAAAATTCTTTCATCTTTAAATTCAACCACTCCTCTAGATGGATTAAAGCACTAAACATATCATTAATTCAAAGCACCAAAAATGAATTAAATAATTCACTCTTAGGTAGATTTGAATTGATGAACATTTATCCAACTTCATCTATATCACAAAGTCCATTGAGTTTAAATAGAAATTGGACATTTAAAATTGCAATCCAAACCAATAATCAAAAGGAGTGAGTAGAAAAACATTTATGGATCAAAACAGCCCTAAAACAAGGCAAAAAATGCACTTTGTTTCTGTGTAAATCGATTGTACTAAAGTGTAAATCGATTTACACAGTACAATTTTCAAAAATCTGCGCAAAATTGCTTCTATGCAATCAATTGCACTGTTACTGCAATCGATTGCACGCTGTTACAGACAGCAAAACATCATTTTAAAAGGCCGAATTCTTGTTCAAACTTTACATCAAATACCTTATGATCATGGATCCAATTGAAAATGAAAATTCCATTAAATTATGAGAAAATAACACCATTGGAATCACAAAATAATGCTCAATGAATCAAACCCAAAGATCAACAAGAGATCACATTGTGAAAGATTAATTATCCAACTTACCAAAGGTGGATCTAAAGAATTATCAAAACAACTTCAAGAATTTGCTTCAATTCAACCACAAGAATAAATTTCCCAAACTTAGATGTAGAGAATTGATAAAGAAAAAGTGTTTGTATGAAGGTTTAGCTCAAAGATTACTAAGCTTCAACGCAAAGCTTACTAACTTTTTGAAAATGGAGCTTTGAGTGAATTTGGTAGATGGAGAGAATTGAGATTTTTTTAGCAAGGTGGATTTGGCTATCAAAAGCTTGTGATTTGAATGAAATGAGGGCTCTATTTATATAGTTTAGGATTGGGGTTAGTGGTAATTTGGTAATTGATTCTTGGAGCCAAAATTTGAATTAATGATAATTCTTTCAAATATTAGAGCCAAAATTTGAATTAAAGATAATTCTTCTTAAAAATGAAAGATTGACACTAAAATTTGAATTAATGATACATCTTTCAAAAAAATTAATAAAAATTGGAGCCAAAATTTGACAAGTTTAAAATTGCTGATTTTTTCCAAATTTTCACGATGTGCAATCGATTGCACTATAGTGCAAATCAATTTGCATAGTATATTTTTTCAAAAATGGCGCAAAATGCGCTATGTGCAATCCATTGCACTCTAAGAGCAATCGATTGCATCAGTGAAAAAAATGAATTTTTGTTAATTTTTCCTTTGCAAATAGAGATTTTAGGAAAATAATACCAGAAATCCTTATTTGTCAGATGCTTCGACTTGGTACCTACAAAACAAAAATATAAAAAGACCAAGACAAATATTTTTTTTGTATTTTGATTAGAAATTAGTCAACAACACATATACAAAATACACAACTAGGGTTCTTGGAGATTCCTCAAGAGAAAACTTAAAGATAGGAGATAGAAAAAGAGGAAGAACTAACCCTAATGTGATCTTGTTATGATCGAATTGATATGATATGATAGAGGAATCTTAGGGGCAAAATTGGGGTATAACACCAGCATGCTGTCACGAGATTGATATTGAAGAGGTAATGGGCAAACCTTGATTTCATGAAGTGAAAAGGTATCTCGAAGCTCAAGAATACCCTAAGGGGGCATCTGTTAATGATAAGAAGTTTCTGAGAAGGTTCTCTGCTAAGTTCTTCCTTAGTAATGGAATCCTCTACAAGTGCAACCACGACTCTACTTTATTTCAGTGTGTAGACAAGAGCGAAGTAGAGAGGATTATGGCATATATACATGAAGGCACATTCGGTACCTATTCTATTGGGAATACTATGGCAAAGAAGATCCTATAGGCAGGATACTATTGGTCAACTATGGAAGCAGACTGTTATCAGCATTCACGGACTTGTCACAAGTGCCAGATCTATGCTGATAAAGTGCATATACCTTCAGTTCCCTTGAACGTCTTGACGACTCCCTGGCCATTTGCAATGTGGGGCATTGGTATTATTGGGGAGATTAGACCCACTGCTTCAAACGGGCATCACTTCATCCTAGTCGCCATTGATTACTTCACGAAGTGGGTAGAGGCTGCCTCATTTGCGTCTGTTACCAAGAACGTTATGGCCCGGTTTATCAAACATAACCTTATATGTCAGTACGGTATTCCAGAAAGAATCATTACAGATAATGGTACTAATCATAACAATACTATGATCACCGAGCTCTGTATGCAATTCAAGATTCAGCATCATAGCTTTTCTCCTTACCGGCCGAAGATGAATGGCATTGTGGAGGCTGCTAATAAGAACATCAAAAAGATCATACAGAAGATGATGGTGACATATAAAGACTGGTATGAGATGTTACCATTTGCTCTTCATGGTTACCGCACCTTAGCACGTACATCAATAGGGGCAACTCCTTTTTCTCTGGTATATGGTATGGAGGTTGTCCTGCCTATTGAAGTCCATATCCCTTCTTTGAGAATTATGAAGGATGCGGGTTTAAACGAAGATGATTAGATCCAGACTCTACTTGACCAACTAAACCTGATTGATGAGAAAAGGCTCGCGGCTGTTTGTCATGGTCAGATGTACCAGAAGCGTATGATCAAGGCTTTTAACAAGAAGGTCAGACGTCAAGTATATCAAGTTGGTGATTTAGTAATCAAGCACATCATACTGCCACAAGGTGATCCCATGGGAAAATGGACTCCCACATTCGAAGGTCCATTTGTGATCAAGAGCATATTTTTTGGTGGAGCCATGATCCTAACCACTATGGACGGTGATGACCTTCCTCACCCTGTGAACACGGACATAGTTAAAAGATACTACGCATGAATAAAGACCCGCTAGGTTGACTGGCCTAGGAAAAAAAAGGGCATCCCGGCGAACCAAAAAGGTTTGGGCAAAAATTAGGGATATACATAATAAAAAATTGTACACCCGGAAAGTCGAAAATCTAAAAAGGAGACTTGGGCAAAAAAGGGTATCCCGATGGACCAAAAACCCGAAAAGGCGGTCCAGGAAAAAGTTAGGGATTTAAAGCGTATAACTATGTCCCGTGGGATCACCGTGTAACCAGACTTCAGTATCAGTTATCAAGCTCAGACAGTACCAATCAATCCAGTCAGCTTCGGACAAGTAACAAAGTGATGAGACGCTCAAGGACATAAGGGAAATAGCATAATTGAAATTCGATGGGATTATTACACATAGATGTTTTCTCTTTATACTATAGTTTCCACTTTTACAACGACATTCTCTTAATAGAATGTCAGTCTCTTTGTACAAAAAACGCCTGTTATAGGCAAATTTCTTCAAGTCAATACAAATCACTTCTTTGAAAGTATAAAACTTTTTGTTTTCTATTTTTCTGTTTTGTTTTGCAAAAACGTCCAGTGATTATTTTTTACATATGCATTTGAATATGATTACTGTTTACAAATACTTGCATAAAAAACAGAAAGACATTTGCTAATGACTTTAAGAAATGGGACAATGCCTAAAAATCCATTTGTAATCCCCACAGTTACTTTCTCCAGCAGGTACAGGGGCAGAGACGTCCTGATGCGAAGTCACTGTCGTATCCTCAGCATACGTCCTGGTGATGTATATATCCCTATAGAGTGAAAACAACCAAAGTTTTAACCTCTTTTTTTCCCAAGCAAGAATTACCTTCTCCAGCAAAGTTCCCTCAGAGAGTTTAAATCAATGTTCCCCAGCTGAGTTTTACAAATCTCAAACAGTTTATAAATCCTCATCCCAGGTAGAGTTTATTTCTCTAGCTACGGAAGTTCATCCCTCAATGAAGTTTATTTCTCTACATTGGTAAGATCTTCCAACAGAGCATCGTCTCCTCGACAGAACATTCTCAAGCAGAAGTCAAAGATCCCCGGCAAAGTATCCTCAAACAGAAAGAGGAAATCCCCAAAAAATAAATTCCATTCATCATTCCCCGCGAAAATGAAAGAACCACTTTCCTCATCTACCAAAAAGCAGTATGGGATTCAGCTTCCCAGTACTCTCCAGCAGCAGTCACAGATTTATTTTCCCAGACTAGGAAATTTCGCAACATCATTTCATGTTCATACATCATGGCATGCGCATACATATTGCATACAGCACAATCTCATTTATTTTGAGAACATCATTACACAATGCATTTCATACATCATGACATTGCATACGACTAACTATTTACCTTTTCAGGAAAGATCAATCGACAAACATCATTAACTACTTATATGACCTGACAATATTTTCAAAGTTACCTCTACCGAAGAGAAATTCCAGCATTTTCCGTAAAAGATCATATTCAGAAGACCCCTGTTGGTTCAATTTAAATCGACCAATGATTTATTCTGATTCTTTTTCGGGAGACACTTTCTCCAGTTCAGTCAAATCAACCCTAAGATTTCTCTGATTTTATTCCAGTTAAAGATAATTCAAGGCCTCTGGTGGTTCAGTTTAAATTGACCAATGATTTATTCTGATTATTTTCCAGTAGACACTTTCTCTGGTTCAGTCAAATCGACCCTAAGATTTCTCTTATTCTATTCCAGTTAAAGATAATTCAAGGCCTTTGCTGGTTCGGTTTAAATCGACCAATGATGATTTATTTTGATTCTTTTCCGGCAGATACTTTCTCTGGTTCAGTTAAGTCGACCCTAAGATTTCTCAGATTCTATTCCAGTTAAAGATGATTCAAGGCCTCTGCTGGATCAGTTTAAATCGATTAATGACGATTTATTCTGATTCATTTCCGGTAGATACTTTCTCTGGTTCAATTAAATTGACCCTAAGATTTTTCTGATTCTTATCCAGTTAAGGATAACTCAAGACCTCTGTTGGTTCAGCTTAAATCGACCAATGATTTATTTTGATTCTTTTCCGGTATACACTTTCTCTGGTTCAGTCAAATTGACCCTAAGATTTCTCTGATTCTATTCCACATAAAGATAGCACAAGACCTCTGTTGGTTCAGTTAAATCGACCCTAAGATTTCTCTGATTCTATTCCACTTAAAGATACTGTAAAGCCTGGAATCCGACCATATAGCAGTTTACTCCGTCAAATTACCGCAAAGCCTGGAGCCCGACCAGATCACAGCTTAATTTCTTCAAATAACTGAAGCCTGGATACGACCAGATAACAGTTTAATATCTATAATTACTGCAAAGCCTGGAACCGACTAGATAGTAGTTAATTTCATATTCTCCAGTAGTTCGTTGTGAAGCCTGGAATATGACCAGATAACAGTCAGCCTTATTGTCCTCAGTAAGTCGCTGTGAATCCTGGATCCCGGCCAGATAACGGCTCACTTTCGTCTCTCCAGTCAAGAGATAACTCCCCAGTAGAGTAATGGACAGCTGAAGCGCCTAGACTCTATTTCCTGAAATAGAGACCAACATTCCTCAGCGGAGTCCTCCTCAATAAAAGGAACAGGAATCCTCACAAAGGAATCTCTCATGAAATCAACATGTTCTCTAGATGGCATCTTTAAGCCCATGTCCGTCGACTCTTCGTCACTTTCTATGGATGTAATCTTTAAGTCCATCTCCGATAGTCTTTTTTCACCTTTTCCAAATGGCACCTGCGAACTTATTCCTGATATTATCCACCAACAGTGTTACTTCAGATGAGTGCAAATTTATGGGCACTCTAGTGTTCAATCATCTTCCACCTTCAGATCACGAAAGGCAGACAAGCCAATCTAAATCTTCAGGTTTAAGAAGATCGAACAGGGGCAGCTGTTGTAACCCAAAATTTGCTCTGATTTTACTCAAGGAATGCCTATTGAGGTCCTCAAATTGCTCAAGGATGACTAAGAATTGACAAGACAAATTCTCCTTTTAAGGCAATGAACCTCTAACTAGGGTTTCAATTTTCATCAAGATGTGTGAGATCCAATGGTCTCAAATGTTTTCCATAGTCCTAATACATCTTCTATATTGTCCATGACAAATTTCATGCCTTGCACTATAAGTTTGCTCAGTAAACTGCTCAAATGCTTGAAAATCAACTATACTAGGTCAAAAGTCAATTGTGGCCTATATACAGTCAAACTTCAAGATTTTTTTCAACATCAACATTTTGAAGTGATATCCATCATTTGATCAAGGTTTGATCATGGTTCCTCAAGAAATGATCCTAATTCATCAAAAGTTAAAAATTGCTAATTAGGGTTTCTATAGGAAAAGTCAAATGAACTTTGACCAGCCATAACTTCCTCATATTTTATCAGAAAGTTTTCCACCAAGGATCATTTTGAAGAGAATCCAATTCCCTACCACTTCTCTTCATCCCTCAAGTTCAAGAAATGCACCAATTGAAAGATACAAGCTCAGACATTATGGGTCCTTTTAAAAAGTCAACCAAAACAACTTTTGGGTCAAATCTTGGTACATGAACATGGAAAATTCGATTGAGATGAAACTAAAAGGGTTGTTTTGAGGACATCCTAAGCTCTCCAAAAATTCAAATAACACCCTCATATGGTTAAAATTGAGAGAGATATGCATTGCTAAAGTTGACCAATTTTGAAGAAATGCATGAAGGAAATATTGATCAAACTTGGATTTTTTTTCCAAATGGGCCTACCCTTTTGTGATCCAAACTTGTTTCTAACAAGGTCCACGACCTCTAAACCCATCCATGCCTTATTTGGTCATTTATTTTATTTTTTATTTTTTTTAATCATTAAAAATCCAATTTAAATTATATAAATGATATAAAAATATTTAAAGAGTGCATGGGATTGGTTTCCAATTAAAGAGTGAACATATATTCAGTTTATGACAAGGGGATTCCGTGGAGAGAGGCAAAAGATATGATTTGGTCCAAAAAAGTCAAATATTCACATAATTGGAAATCAAATATTTTCTCATAAGGGCATTGATTTCATTTGATTTAGGCCACATGTGTTGACCTAATATGATTCACTATATATACATGACAATATGACAAGACAAAGGGACGCGCAACTACCTTAGAGAAGCCCTAAAAAGTTTCAAAAAAAATTCAAATGAGTGCAACCTTGGTTCATGCGATCCAGCCAGCCTCAGTCAAAACTAAGGACTCCATCAACCTCCTGGAGATCTCAGCACCTCATTCCATCCATCCTTGAAGGCCAAATCATCCCAGAACTAGCAAACCAGAATATCTCATCATGGGTAAAAAAAAATTATTTCATATTGATAATTCTATGATGCATTAATCCCTTTCGTGGCTTGATTCGTATTCAGGATGTCATTTAGGACAGGACCAACGTGAAGCATCAGTGATTCGATGTGAATCAAGGATTTTGCCATGTTTAGGGCAAAATCTGTATCATGTTTTGAACAAGGCGATACATGCATGATCCATGAAAACTAGGACTGGATTTGAACTCATGAGCAATTTTCGTGTGGAATAGGTTTTTGATTTAGGGTTTAAGCTTAAAAAATTGGCAGATCACATTTTTGTGCTCCCAGAGAAGATGACTGGAGATCCACTCCAGCATCGTTGACCTGTCTGACTGCATTTGGAGCATGCGTGTCATTTTGTTTTAATCTCATTGGCTCATTCATATTGCTGATGCGCGCATTTTTGTTGACTAGGATTAGCACTGAATTACCATTATAATATTATTGTGTTATTATATACATGAATGAGCAGGCAGCGCAGATGGTAAAGGCATAAGGCATGTGAGGGAAGGGACCTGGGTTTGATCCCAGGTCCAGCAATTTTCCATTTTTTCTAAGGTTTGCTTGCAGGATCATATACGTTGCATCCCTAGACGTCCACCCTGCGTCCTTGCTCTCAACCATTGGACCATCCTCAATTCAGATCCAACATTCCATGCGTGTTCCTCATGATGGACCCTCAGGCGCATCCCCCACTGGATCAGGCAGGCATTGGGCTTGTGCATCTGGGCCCGATACAAATTGTAGTGCCACACCCTCAAACCGATTAACATCATCAGACCCATTTTCTTTTTTGTTTTTAATTTCTTTATTTTTATTTTAATTGTCTTAAATTCATAAAATCAAAAATCACAAAAAATAGAATTAGGATTTTCATAATTAAAATTAATTTTTAAAAAATAATTAATCTAATTATTTCAACTTGATTACTTCATTAAATAAAATTAACTAGAAATTAGGTCAAAATTGCAAATCATTTATTTTTCTCAATAAAATACAAAAAATATTTTTTTTTCTAAATCAATTAGATTTTTAGGACTTTAAACTGGTTCCCGTATTGATCTTCACGTGTTTATCATTTTCCATTTTATTTTATTTTCCAAATTATTGTAACTGCTGATGGTTTGTAATAGCCGTTAACTTAGGATTTATTTATTGTTTTTTATTATTCCCAAAGTTCTGGTTATGTATCCCCCTCCCCAAAGCCATGTAATAGTGTAGGATATTTTTGTTTGCTTTATTGTTTTTACTACTGTTAATTTCTTAGATTAGTAGGATTGCATGAAAAAGACTGAAAATTAAAACGATTAGATAACCATAATTGCAAGATAAATGAACTGAATCAACACACTTTCACCTACTCACCTTGAGGGTACTCCCCGCTTCGGTTTCCTTCAAAAAACGGTCACAATTCTCGAAACATGAGAATTTGTAGTGGTTGTCCTCTAATTCGAAAGATCACAAGTCCCTTGATGACCCTTTTGACGTTGCCTCGGTAAAAAAGTGATCTTAGAACTTTAGGACAGTTACTAAAACCTCTTGCCAAGTTGCCTTAGTGACCGTAATGCCCCTTCGATAGTCCCTCAACATTCGACGATAAGGTTACCTACTCACTAATAGTAGGATAGCATTGTCTAAAGGAAAGGAGGAAAAGAACATTCTTTTTAGAGTAGGTAGATAACTGTTAGGTACTTGCTCAAAAACAACTTTTCACACTACACATTCAACATATTTTTCAAAAAAACGCTTTATCAACACTCTTGAGGACTGATACAAGAGTTATCATAAAGCAAATTTTTCAAAACACATAAACACGAAAGCAATTTTCAAAAATGAGCAAGTACCTAAGAGCCCGTGGAAAACCACTGATGGAAAGGGTGCTAACACCTTCCCTTTCCATAATCTACCCCCTTACTCAGAAATAATCTCGAAAAAAGGTCTTTTTCTATTCTTTTCACCATTTCCTTTGTTGGATAAAAGAAAAGTCGATGGCGACTCTTGCTTACCGCAACATTTGCGAATACAAAATGCAAACCAATATTAAACAGTCAGTTCTGCCACCGTATCACAGATCATAAATTAAGCTATTACAACCTTTGTACAATTACATAATTTATGAAAATAATGCGAATAAAAATAGATGAACGCGTGAAGAAGAAAAAGAGGGGAAAGATGTAAAACCTAAAAGTAATCTAAGTGATAAAAAGAAATATTTTTGTTGTTTTTGTTTAGGAAAAAAATAATAATTAAATTAATAGAAACCTAATTCTAATTGATTAATTATTTAAAAACAAAGTAATTAAATAATTAAATCATAATTAATTTAATTAAAAAAAACCAAGTCTAATGTTTTTGTGATTTTTTTGATTAAATTATTTTTTAATAGAAAAAATAAATTAATTGAAATAAAAGTAAATAAATAAAACAAAAATACAAAATGGGTAGCGCTACAAAAATGAAAATGAGGGGTGAGAAAGAAGCAGAATTAAAAGCCCAAACTGGACAAAACCCAGTTCTACGCTGGATCCAGTGTGGATAACTTCTTGAGGTGCACCACGGGGACACGCCTTTGAGGCTTTAGATCTGGCATTTTTAGATTCCTGTGTCAAAACTTAAAAGCAATGGCTCAAAACATTCTAAACATCAGTATGAACATGCATGAACGCTTATAAACCATTTACAACGTAATAATTGAGAGTTTGTAATTAAGAATTTTTACCCAACCAGAGCTACTTGGTGCAGCTGTTTTAGACGTGGATTGGCTTGGCAAGAGGCCTGAGTAAACTCCTGGAAGTCTTAGAAATGTGATTTGCTCACTTGTTTAGGCTGATAGCGCCTGGGAATATAGCTGCGAATTCTTGCAACTTTTAGCAATTTTTGAGAATTTTGTAGAGCTTTATTGTATCTATCTATGCATGGTCCTTTGTGATCTGAAGCTTGTGTATTTATAGAGATGGAAGAGAGGAGTTAACATGTATAGCAAGGAAAAAAGCATTCATGGCCTTTGAGATGAGAATAAAACACATTAAGAAGTTTCCATTTTTAGTGATTCTTGCCCTTTTTGAATGTGCAATGAACCTGGACCATTTTGTGTGTCTTGCATGAAATCTTAGGCTCCATGATGGGTCAAGTCAAGCCCAAATGCTTGAGCCCATTATTTCTTGTATTTTTATCTAATTTATTTGATTTTAAATTAAATAAAATCAAGATAAATAAAAATAAAAATCAAGGCCATGCAAAAATGGATTTACAGGACCTCTAAGATATTACGGACATGTTTGAAATCCAAAAAGTAGGCTTATTGGTCCAAAATAGCAATTTTGCTCAATTTGTACTTCATGAATTTCTTCGAAATTCCCCAACTTGTGCAACTTATAACTTGCTAAATTTTTATCTTTTGAAAATGAACTTGGACTTTTTGGAAATCCCAAGATGCCCTCTATAATATCTATGTTAATCATTTTTGCTTTTGAAGACATTATCTTGATGTAAGTTGCTTTGACAAAAAGTGTCTTTTGTTGACTTTTAAAAATGACCTATAACGTATGAGCTCATATCTTCCAAATGGAGCATTTTTTGGACTTGAGAACAAACTCAAAGTTGTAGAGAATTGAATTTTATTCAAAATGAGCTTTGGTTTGGGAAAAGTTGATGAAGCATGTGAAAGTTATGCATGGTAAAAGTTTAGTTGACTTCTCCTAAGGAAACCCTAATTTGGCAATTCTTGACTTTTGATGATCTGAGGACTTTCCTTAGGGAATCATGATAACCCCTTGATAAAATGACGAATATCACTTCAAAATGTGGATGTTGAGCAAAAATATTGAAGTTTGACTGTATGTTGACCATAATTGACTTTTTGACCAATACAGCTGATTTTCAAACATTTGAGCCATTGAATGAGCAAACTTGTGATGTAGGGCTTGAAACTTGACATGAACCTTTTTGAGGACCTATGAAGAACCATGGAAACCACTTTAGACCTTTGCAAACCATATTTCCTTGAGAAACTCCAAACCCTAGTTGTAGGCCTTCGGTTTAGGAGGTGCATCTGGACTAGTCAATCCTTGAGTGTCTTGACTACTTGAAGAGCCTTGAAAGAATGCTTTGAGAAAAATGTGAGGTTCTCTCAATTTTCATTTTAATGTTGATTAAAATATCATCATCACTTAAGTTTGGAGATTCCATCTTATTACATGCCCACCTTTCCATCATGTAGGTTCTAATTTCTTTCACCATAGTCACCAATGGTTTATCCTTGATTCAAGAACCACACTATTAAATGCTTCTGACATGTTGTTAAGAACGAAGTCACATTTTCTACATGTCATAAACTGTGATTTACTCCAAACATGGGTGAGTTATTCATTACATGCACACAATCCTCTTCATTCACCACTATCATTTCATTCATTTGTCTTTCCCATACACTTGGGTAAGTTGATTTTGCAGCCTTCTATATAATTTCTTTCAACACCTTTCTAGGAAACTTCTTCCTAAAGTCATTATACAAGTGCCTCACATAAAAGCTTTGTTCAATACTGCCATAATAGGTAATAGACCTATAATACAACATACAATACAACATATATACATTAATACAATTAAAATTACAATACAACATAAATAAAATAAATTAATGAAAACTTGCAACACAACATACCTTTTAATGATAAAAATGAAAGTGTAGGAAAGACACTCATTCCTGCCTCCAAGATCATCAACCAAAATTTTGAATCCTCTTAATTAACCACTTTGTAGTCATCAACTTAATATTATAATATCTACTACAAGTATGGATGTAAATTACTTTCCTAAGTTGCCAATATTCCTCCTTAGGGAGCTTGTCACAATAGGATTCCCATTCACAACACTCTTTACATCTAAACCTATCACTTTTTTGTTGTTGTCATTTTTAGTGAACTCTAGGTTCTTAACAGATTGGACAACATAACTTGTTATTATTTCCTTAAAACCACATTTGGTAATAAAATATGTTCCTAACTCCCACTTATAATTAGATATGTCTTTCTGCAACTTGAAAATTAGATACTGCTTCTTAGTTGTTCCACCATTCTCATCACTTTTGTAACACCCCATTTCTACCCGGTGGATAATAATAAATTCAGAGTTCAATATAAATAGGATGCTACATTTTCAACTTAAAATCAAACTTCATTTAATCGCATATAAAACAGATACATAACACTTAACTTGGATGAACTGATAACAACCTGATTTATTCTTTTAAAATCAAACAACTTTTCATTGATAAGCAGCCGAATTTACACACTCAACTTCAATTCACTTAACATCTTTTACTCAACAAAAACAACTTCAAGACAACAATTACTTTATATAATCAACTCAAAAATTCAGCAACCGAAATAAGTATCAACAACTAAACATCAAGCGTTCATCCCCCCAAGTTCTATGTATCAGAGCGACGATACTGACTCGAACTAATGAGGTAACAATTATCCTTCTTGATTACCTGCACGTTACCAACAGAGGGCAACATTCAAACAGAAGGGGTGAGATATCAAACTATATAATTAGTCATATGATAAATAATATATTAAATCAGATCATATAAAATCACCTCTTCACAACTTACAAACAACCTTAATCACAATGAAACATCAACACGACATAACTACTAAACTCACATCTTTTAAATAATACTTGTCACAACAAGTCAACAGCATAAAGCAACAACGAATTTGTCTTCACCACAACCCAAGATGCAACATCAAATGCGATTCAATTAGAATGCGCATGCATGTTGTACCAACAGGGCTTCAGCCCCCATCACCAATTGCCAATTATTAGAGGCATTCAAACAAGGCATCAGCCTTCATCGCTATTTTGCCAATCCAGGCGATCATAGAGTATGCAAATGTATGTGACTTAATGAATGCACGATCACATACTCACAACAATCATCATTCATCGCAAGGCATAAGCCCACATCACCATTATTACCAATAAATGGAGGTAATTCATCATTATCTAAAATTCTATGCAACTTCACATTATCAACAAGAAAATTCAGAGACAATCAGAACAACACAACAACTCAACATAATTCAACTTTAGCCATAGGCCTATAACTTAGCACGTCACAACAATAATAGCATATCAACAATAGTAATTTTACAACAACATCAACAAGAAAACAACGTTGGCCATAAGCCTAACAATTCGATACCACTTGAAATTCATAATTAACCACAACAATTGTTCCGTATAATTATTCAGACAAATCGAACAAATGCTAAAAATTAATTACCGGCTAAACATCTCATTATTCATACTGCTACTAATCAATTTATTCTACTAAATTACACTACCTCTGTTATTAGCTTACTGCTATTATTGGTCTCTGCCAAAATTACTTGTTTTCTATCTACAACTTCTATTACTACAACTTCCTGCTAGTGACAAATATTAGTTATAAACCAAAATCAATTTCAACTTATTCTTCCTGTTACTGAAATTCTCAGTTATACTTTCTGTATTATACTTTGCTAACAATTTCTACATCTACTGATACTTCATAACAGGGCTCATCTAAATTAGTCCATACAATATTATTTTTGTTACTGATACATATACATCATGTCATTCATTTGACTGAAGCATTACAATTTATCCATGCAACTTCTTTAATCCAATGTGATACTAAATTATTTTACTAATTATATTAACTTATTAATAATATAAGATACTGCACCTACTCAATTTCTCCTGCGATTGTTTAAACCAATATGCTACTATATTAATCCACCAATGATACTACTCATTATTAATACACTACTGTAATATTAATCCACCAATGATATATATATATATACGCCTGGCGATCGTCGCGGAACCCCCTTCATACCATGGTGCCTATCGTCACAACAATAAAAGTAATTGAAGATATATATATATATATATATATATATATATATATATATATATATATATATATATATATATATATATATATGGTGCCGATCGGCGCCTACTTTTCCACCATCCCTGCCGATCGGCACAGGCTTGCCGCCCGTCACACTTTGTGTGCCCCCGCCCACCTTCTTCAAACGCAGTTTCCTGCAATTTTGTGTTCCTCCATAATTCCTTCGATTAGCAGTATTTCAATCCAACCAACACAACATATAATTATAATAATACCACAAATACACCAACATCAACAAAGGTTAATTCTCCAACCAGAGTCATCAATTGAATTTCTGCAACTTTATCAGGAAACACAACATTGCCGTAGCAACAAAACAACAACCTTTCACACAAAATCACACATGATAATTTCATATATCCAATCCCATATATCATTTATCATATTTCCTAGTTATAGAGCAAGAACCCCACCCTTACCTTGGATTGACAATCTCTCTATAATTTCCGGTTGAATTCCAATTTGGCTTCCCATACAGCGGTTTCTCTCCCGACGACAGTTTCCTCCAAACCCTTGTTCTCCTTGCCACTTCTCACGTACCACAAAATTCTCCAAGACTTGTTCAATTAACCTAATTCCTATTATTACTAAACTTAATAATAATAATAGCTATTGGGCCTAATTTTCACACCCCCACCTTTACTACATACGACCATATAATTAAGCCCAACAATAAATCTTATAATCATTCTAATGTCATTATTAATATTACTGCTAATATTACTCAACCAAATAACAACTTAGCAACTTAAATCAACATTTATCGATATTCCGCAATTTCAACAACATATTCAACCATTAATCCACAATTAATTTAATTAAATAATTAATTAAATTAATGGGCGTTACAACTCTCCCCCACTTAGAATATTTTCGTCCTCAAAAATCTATTTGATATTATCACTCTTAGTACGAGTTTTGCATCCAACTCATTGATTTTCAAGTCGCGTTTGGCAACACTTCGACCACTACTTTCCTGATAACTCAATAACTCAACATGATTCAAATCGATTACACACACGCCAATCATTCAACACTTCACGACATGATCGGTACTAGCATCTCAACTACTCCACCATAATCTGACATATCCATATTTAAAGTAGCAACAACTATGACACACTTATACTTGGATATACATCATCGCAATATCATTTTAACACCCTTTTCAACACCAAACACATACACAATTTCATTCCTGTATGTCAATTATCAACAAAATATCAACCACTCTACTCATATTGTCGTATCACTCTTATAGTGACATCAACACAACCAACATAATTAACATCGTCACGTTACGGAGTATCATTCCTTACTTACGGAAATCAACAATAACATCTCAATAGCGATAACAAAATCATTGCAACACCAACTTAACTGTATAACTCAACAATTATACACACAACTCACCATCAACCAACAGCCACATTAATATCCTTACAAAATATGCAAATATTTACTAGCAAACATAGTTCCCTGGCATAACCTCTCTATATCAACAATCCATCAAATCAAGCATGTAGATTAAGACATATCATTCCCATAGGCTTCTGATATTTTAATCCTTTACTTCTAACGAGTCGTACACGCATAGCAATTGCGCCATATAACGCTTCAGCTGCACAACTCTGATAATCCACCTTAAGTCACCGTCCTCCTTAAAATTTTCGTCAAATATATGGTTTACAAGTTTCAATCTAGTTTCGGACTTTCTTTAACACCCACCATAAAATTGTCATTCACTTGATATACTCAATCTTTCACTATGCAATGTTAGCTCGCATAAAAAACCCGCTACTCCGACTTGTTCAATACGTCTCAACTCTTTCTTAGCCACTCCTCTATTAATTCACACAAACTGGTAAGCGACTATCTTCACGATATAACATCCATCACTTTACACACCATTAAGATAGCACAACAAATATATATCATCCAACACGATCTCGTCTACTATCAACAAGAGATTAAGGGTGATCAGTTCCTTAATTTGTCAATAGATAGCCGACAACCATAATGGAGTATAAACCATTATTACCAAACTATAATAGTGTTCCTTTAGAACTCGTACTCAAGTCACATAAAGCACCATAATTCAATAATTTCCAAAGAGGTTTACAGACACCTCCATAATTTTCCTCTCATTCTATATTATCGATGAGACACTATGCTCAACACATTACACGATCCATATTACACTCACTTAGCCTTACTCGGAGGTTAAGTATCCTCCAACACAAGAATTACTTTCTTTATCTCCGCATCATCAAGAATATAAATTCGATTGCGAAATCTTAACACACCCTACGCATCTCACTTGAAATCATCATTCTCAAACTGATCGAATCCACCCACCGAATCTACTAAATTCACATCTAACTTCTGAGCTTCTTTGATACTGTCCAGAAAATCATTGTTAATCTTCAACATAAACACCATCGCTGCTGACTCTAAGTCACGCGTACGATAATTCCTCTCATGAACTATGAGTCGTCTAGAAGCACAAGCAATAACTTGTTCATTCATCATTAGCACACCATTAAATCCCATCTTAGGCGCATTTATAATACACTACAAATGGCTCACTCGGATTAGGCAAAACCAATCCCGGAGCAGTCGTCAATCTTTTCTTTAGTTCTACAAAACTTTCTTCACATGCAACATCCCATACTTGAAATGATGAACGACTATCCTTTTTAATTCCGAACATCTCATTTCTCAACGTATTCATCAATAACATATTATGCTTGACTTCGTCTCGAACAACTGCAATAATAATCATTTATGCCCAAAATGCCTATGGTTCCGCACATGACTTCAAAGTCCCTCCATATAGGAATGCATTTACCATATTCGAAAACACTTTCATAGGATAGGATATATTTCTATCTCCTCACAGGTTCAAACAGAACACCAATTTGATACTCAGAACACAAGATATGAATTTCTAAAGTAATCCAAAAATGCGAACACCGACGTCATGTAGCGACATACCACCACACACCTTACGATAACATCATAACAAAATGTCTTTGTACTAGTACCAACACTTACCATTCTTGAAATCATACTCATCTCCTTACATTTCCGACTCTGACTCGCGATTCAAAATATTCCCAACAACTTTTACATTCACTTACAAGGATCCCACGACAAGGTCCATAACAATCTGTCACTCTATCACTGTTCCAACATCGACATTTTATGCAAGGGCTACTCAAACCGACAACTTCACAGTCCACCAGCAGTGCTTGAAACATCACAACTTTTTAAATTCCATCTTCTAAAAATTATCCTGGTTACTTAACAATCAACTTCAGAAACATTGGGGATTTACACTCTACTTGTATATCAATAATTGTTACATTGCTCCTCTTCCTTCGAGAAGTAAACATCAACAATGTCTGATCGTCCTCCCTCAAGACTCTCCAACTTTATTAACAAACAAAATCTTTAATCCATGTCACCTTTGGAATTGGAAAACAACAAAACTTCAACAATACTTGCATTGTCGCCATCAACAACATATTGAACTAACATCTTACAACCAAAACATATCCGAGAAGAAAGCTTCTCCCCCACTTATATTCAAACCAACTCCTACATACAATCAATTAGAAAAGCAAGCAAGCATCGACAGTGTTTCACACACTTATCGTGTACTAGGGAACAAACAACATTAGACAACTTGGTCGGACGGACCAACCTGCTCTGATACCACTAATGTAACACCTTATTTCTAGTCGGCAGATAATAATAAAATCAGAGTTTAACATAAATAGGATGCTACATTTTCAACTTAAAATCAAACTTCATTTAATCGCATATAAAACAGATACATAATACTTAACTCAGATGAACCGATAACAACCTGATTTATTCTTTTAAAATTAAACAACTTTTCATTGATAAGCAGCGGAATTTACACACTCAACTTCAATTCACTTAACATCTTTTACTCAACTAAAACAACTTCAAGACAACAATTATTTCATATAATCAACTCAAAAATTCAGCAACTGAAATAAGTATCAACAACTAAACATCAAGCGTTCATCCCCCCGAGTGCTACATATTAGAGCGACGACACCGACTCGAACTAACAAGGTAACAATTATCCTTCTTGATTACCTCCATGTTACCAACAGAGGGCAACATTCAAACAGAAGGGGTGAGATATCAAACTATATAATTAGTCATATGATAAATAATATATTAAATCAGATCATATATAATCACCACTTCACAACTTACAAACAACCTTAATCACAATGAAACATCAACACAGCATAACTATTAAATTCACATCTTTTAAATAATACTTGTCACAACAAGTCAACAACATAAAGCAACAACGAATCTATCTTCACCACAACTCAAGATGCAACATCAAATGCGAATCAATTACAATGAACATGCATGTGGTACCAACAGGGCTTCAGCCCCCATCGCCAATTGCCAATTATTAGAGGCATTCAAACAAGGCATCAGCCTTCATTGCTATTTTTCCAATCCAGGCCATCACAGAGTATGTAAATATATGTAACTCAATGAATGCACCATCTCATACTCACAAAAATCATCATTCATCGCAAGGCATAAGCCCACATCACCATTATTATCAATAAATAGAGGTAATTCATCATCATCTAAAATTCTCTGCAACTTCACATTATCAACAAGAAAATTTACATAAACAATCATAACAACACAACAACTCAACATAATTCAACTTTGGCCATAGGCCTACAACTTAGTATGTCACAACAATAATATCATATCAACAATAGTAATTTGACAACAACATCAACAAGAAAACAGTGTTGGCCATAAGCCTAACAATTCGATACCACCTGAAATTCATAATTAACCACAACAATTGTTCCGTATAATTATTCGGACAAATCGACCAAATCCTAAAAATTAATTACCTGCTAAACGTCCCATTATTCATACTGCTACTAATCAATTTATTCTACTAAATTACACTACCTCTGTTATTAGCTTACTTCTATTATTGGTCTCTGCCAAAACTACTTGTTTGCTATCTACAACTTCTATTACTACAACTTCCTGCCAGTGATAAATATTAGTTATAAACCAAAACCAATTTCAACTTATTCTTTCTGTTACTGAAATTCTCAGTTATACTTTCTGTATTATACTTTGATAAAAATTTCTACATCTACTGATACTTCCTAACAGGGCTCATCTAAATTAGTCCATACACTATTATTTCTGCTACTGATACATATACATCATGCCACTCATTTGACTGAAGCATTACAATTTATCCCTGCAACTTCTTTAATCCAAACTGATACTAAATTATTTTACTAATTATATTAACTTATTAATAATATAAGATACTGCACCTACTCAATTTCTCCTGTAATTGTTTAAACCACTCTGCTACTATATTAGTCCACCAATGATACTACTCATTATTAATACACTACTGTAATATTCACTTAAGTAATATATATATATATATATATATATATATATATATATATATATATATATATATATATATATATATATATATATATATATATATATATATATATATATATATATATATATATATATATATATATATATATGGTGCCGATCGGCACCTACTTTTCCACCATCCCTGCCGATCGGTAGGGCCCATCTCATAACATGTGTCGCTCGGCACAGGCTTGCCGCCCGTCACACTTTGTGTGCCCCGACCCACCTTCTTCAAACGCAGTTTCCTGCAATTTTTTGTGTTCCTCCATAATTCGTTCGATTAGAAGTATTTAAATCCAACCAACATAACATATAATTATAATAATACCACAAATACACCAACATCAACATAAGTTAATTCTCCAACCACAGAGTCATCAATTAAATTTCTGCAACTTTATCAGGAAACATAACATTGTCTTAGCAACAAAATAACAACCTTTCACACAAAATTACACACGATAATTTCATATAACCAATCCCATATATCATTTATCATATTTCCCAATTATAGAGCAAGAACCTCACCCTTACCTTGGATTGACGGTCTCTCTATAATTTTCGGTTGAATTCCAATCCGGCTTCCCGGTCAGTGGTTTCTCTCCCGACGAAAGTTTCCTCCAAACCCTTATTCTCCTTGCCACTTCTCACATACCACAAAATTCTCCAAGACTTGTTCAATTAACCTAATTCATATTATTACTAAACTTAATAATAATAATAATAATAATAGTCTATTGGGCCTAATTTTCACACCCCCACCTTTACTACATACGACCATATAATTAAGCCCAACAATAAATCTTATAACCATTCTAATGTCATTATCAATATTACTGCTAATATTAATCAACCAGATAACAACTTAGCAACTTAAATCAACATTTCTCGAAATTCCGCAACTTCAACAATTTCAACAACATATTCAACCATTAATCCGCAATTAATTTAATTAAACAATTAATTAAGTTATTTGGCGTTACAACTTTCACATCCGTTATCCAACTTTTCACTCTCATTTTCACTCCCATTAACTTCATCCTTGTGTTCTTCCCACTTTTTTCTTTTATTGCTAGTACCCTCATTAGTATTTTCATAGTCAGTTAGATTATCCATTTCCTCATCCACAAAATTATTGTTATCAACAGAGTCATTAAATTCAATTTTAAATGCACTATCATACCTAAAACTCTCACCCTCATTATCATTAGAACTTACAGAACCAACCATTCCACCCTCATTCATCACACATACATTACCCTCATCGTACACCTCACCATCCTGAACATTATCATCTTGTCTCCACCTTCATTAAAATCACCACCATGCACATCATAATATTTCCCCCATCTTCCTGAACATCACCACCCTTCATATCATCATGTTGTCCTTCACCTTCCTGAACACCACCACCCTACACATCATCATGTTGTTTATACACATCATATTTAATTGCTTCTTCATAAAGTTTAGCAATCAATTATTCTTCCTCCTTGATATTTATAATGTTCTTAGGATTTAATTCTTATTCCTCAAGAGGACTATCATAAAACTTAGGCTCATATACGTCATGTTGTATATAAAAATAAACACTAATATACCTACAAAAATATGCAGCATTTTATGCATCTTTGTTATCAGTAAAAACATTCATCCCAAATGTTAGGCCCTTGAACCATATAGTATTTATTTCCCAATAACCTAGTTCCTTCATTATACCTACCAACTCAAAATGACTCCACTTTCCAGCATCAATTATTAATTAAATAACTGTTCCTCTTTCATATACAATTAGTTCATTATTCAAAAATGAACCACCATGATGAATCAACAAAAGAAATGATATTCCATTACTACATATGTCTAGCAAAATTATAATTAGAAATGGGACAAAAAATCAGGATAACCCTAAAACCTAAAACTAAAACTTAACATAGAACTAAAACCTAAAACAAAAATGGAAAATACCTAAAACCTAAGAACTCTGAACAGTTGAAAATGAAAAAACTTAAAACTTAAAAATATAACATTTAAAAACAAAAAATCCTAATAAAACTTGAACACGAAAAATCCTAAAACCTAAATTAGAGATGGGATACAAACTATGAATCCGTTGAAAACTAAATCTTCAAATGCTCCTTTGCCCTCGTGTTCCTCAGAAAACACTTTTCTCACCTTCGATTTTTCCTAAGCATTCCTTCTCTCCAAAGCCTCTCCAACACTTTAATCGTCTTCTCCGTGAACTATGTTAGGGTTTTGTGAGAGGAAAGAGGAAAATTAGAAACCAATGTCTTTCCTTTCCCTTTAATCAATCAGACGTGTAATGCTTTTTTAATTTGATCTCCACACCAGCGTCAAGTGTACATGACATGACGACTATATTTGACTTTGACTAACAGAGATAACATAAAGAATAAATATGACATTGTTTAAAAAAAAAAAGAATCAAATTGGTCTTTTTAAAATTGAAGGGATCAAAATAAAATCTGAGATATAGGTAACGGACCAAAAATGATATTTAACCTGCTCTTTTTTTAATCTAAATTCAAATTTCTACTTTGCATATAAAGTTATAATTGGAATTTTTACTATTATAAACAACTATTACTCCTCAGTTTGATTTTAGTTTAGGTTTTTTTAGATAAATAATATTTTTATTTACTTTTTATTTTTAAAATAATAAAAATAAAATAATTCAAAAAAGTTTAATTATTTTAGTATGTACAAATAAACTTAAGATATTAAGTAAACAGAAATCAAAGATTTGAAAGAAAAAAGAAATATAAAGAAGTACATATACTATTGAGGTTCTTCTGTAGTATTTAAAAAAAATTAAAAACTAAAGTTAGTTTTTGTTTTAAGTTTAAAATTTTTAAATATTAGGACTAGTTTCAATTAGTTGTAAGACTATCGAAAAATCAAATTTAGTTTCAAAAATAAATAAATAAAAATATTCTCATAAAGATATATTTATCTAAATAATTGATAAATTTTTAAAGTTAGTAAAAATATCACCAATAATTAATATATTTATTTAGTAATAGTTTAATAATAGTGGTAGTTGTCGGTTGACGCTTGCCGAAGTGGTGACCAGGTGGTGGTCGTAATGGTTAATGATGGTGGTGATCAGTGGATGTTAGTGTGGAAGGGATCAATAGTAAAAAAAAAGTAGTTGATAATAGTTTATGATGGTCGAATTGGGGATTAAAGTGATATTGAATGGTGTTTGATTTTCAAGTTAGTGCTCAAAGATGAATGGAGTGGTGGTTAGATTAGTAAATGACGATGATCAGAGTGATGATTGTTGATAGTCAAAGTGGTGGACTATAGTGATTAAAATAATGATGGAAGATGAGAAAAGTGACTGAACAATTATTAGAGTGGTCAAAATGGTGGTTTGAGTGGTGATTGATGACCATTGACGTGATTGTGGATCTATGTGCTTGCAAGTATGCATTTGTTGATTATGCTGACAACCTTCTAAATGTTTTGATGATGACAACATTAATGATTGTTGAAGTCGAAAGTAATAACTTTCCAGCTCTCTCATGATAGTGATTGACTTAAAGACATATCAAGGCTCATCAAGTATGAGACTCAAGGTTCCATTGAAGTTCTTATATGATTCATGTATTTTCTATATAAACTTGAAAGCCTCAAAGTTGTGAAATGGAGAAAGTGTGAAGACTTGTATGGTCGTATCTGTCTGAGCAACCAAAGTCTTGTGAAAGTAGAAGAGTAATTCTTAACATACTAAGGCAACTCACACCCACATTTAAAATATTTTTTAAACCTTATTTTACCTAACAAAACACCTAAAATGTTTTTAAGCCCTAGCGAGTTAATTAAGAGACTGTCAACTTTATTAGAAGAAATGTTTTAACAACCAAATCAATTAGATCCTAAGGCTTACCAAGAGATGAAGCAATATAGATTATATAATTGATTATGATAGTATCTTTATGATTGGTAATGACTCTCTATCCAAAATTTATAAATTATGCACAAATAATTGATTATTTGTGGTATCTAATCGATTAAACTTAGGATCTAATTGATTAGGTGAGTTATTTAGTCTCTGGATCATTGCCTTTTTGAGAAAATTATTTTCCTATATAAAGGAGGTGCCTCCTCTTTTCATTACAGACAAGAATTCAAGATTCCTTTCTTTGTAATCTCTCTCTCTCTCTCTCTCTCTCTCTCTCTCTCTCTCTCTCTCTCTCTCTCTCTCTCTCTCTCTCTCTCTCTCTCTCTCTCTCTCTCTCTCTCTCTCTCTCTCTCTCTCTCTCTCTCTCCCTCTCTATCTATCTATCTATCTATTTATCTATCAAATACATGTAATCAGAAGACAAAGACTATCAAAGTGAGATTAAAAATACATGAAACTCATGTTTAAATAATTCAAGGAGTTATTATGGCGCGAAAAAAATTCAAGTTTCCAAAAGCAAAATGAAGAAAGGCACTCCTTCATTCCCACATGCCACCAATGTGTAGAGTAAGGTTATATATGATGGGAAATTAAGAGAAACAGAACAAAACAATACGCAACAGATATAGAATTCCCCACACTTGTAGGAACCTTGAGGATCAACAACAAAAATAAAATGGAAAATTGAATAAATAGAGGCACAAAAGAACACCGATATTTTTTATGTGGAAAACCCCTCAATATGAGAGTAAAACCATGAGTTGTAACACCCTGAATTCTAGAATTAATTAATTATTTAATTAATTTAGCATGGATATATGAGTCATTATGAAATATTTGATATATATATATATATATATATATATATATATATATATATATATATATATATATATATATATATGATGTTTTGGTATTTTTATGTGAGTCCTTGTGATGATTTATGATGATGAGATGAATATGATGGTTAATACGATGTTTGATGTGATGGTATGTGTGATGTAGTGGGAATTAAGATGATTAAGAGGATTTTTAGTAATTCAGAATAATTAGAATAATTAGGTAGAATTATTTTAATTAGATAATTAGAAATAAAATATGAGATAGAAATTATGAGGACATGGTGGTTATTTGGGAAGACTAAGTGAGGACAATAGTGGAAGACCAATTAAGGATCTAAGGGTTAAGTGAGACAAAAGATACTTTGGATTTTAGAAGCGCTCATTATGTACGATAGTTTTGGGAGAAAAGGCAGAGGCAGAACTAGGGCACAAAGAGGCAAGAAGGATCATAGGAATTTCGGTAGAGCACATAGAGGATTTGATTGCTAGCAATAATCTAAGATAAGGGGAGTTTTATATTGATTATTATAATCGATCTAAGGTATAGATAAATGTAGGATATGTTGGGTTTTGGTGATTTAGTGATTGTGTTTTAATTGATGAATTTGTGTTGGAATTGGTGAAAATACCTTGTTGAATTGCCATGAGTTTGTGTATATAATGCCTATAATATTGTATGGTTATTATATGATGATTATGTTTTGAAATCTATGAGGATTTGGATTGTTTTAATGCAAAATCGCAAGAATTGGAACTAATTTTTATGTAGGAAATCGCAATAGGAAAATCCTGTTTGCGTAGGATCGTCAGGCGATGGGAAGTGTCGTTGGGCGATGGTGGTGTCGTGTGTCAATCGCTAGGCGAAACGTGGAGCGATGAAGGGCATAGAAGATGAATATTATTAGAGTGCATCGCTCCAAGTGCCACCGGACGAAGCGGGTGCAAAGGTGCATCATCAAGCGATGAAGTGGTGTCGACGAGCGATAATGTTCAGAATGGAAGGGTTGTGCAATATTTTTCAAGAGGCTATAACTTGAGTTTTAGAACTCAGTTTGAGGTGTCGTTTGAAGTGTTGGATAGCTAACGCGGTAAACTTTAGTTAGATGGAATAAAAGGAGAAATAAGAAGTATATTCCCAATACCTAAGTTAGGATAGTTAGGTTTCCCGTGTTGGATTATGATGATGTTGTGATGATGTTTTGTTTATTATGATGTTATGATGATGTTTTATTTATTATGATGATATGAGAATGTTGTGATGATGTTTTGTTTTTTTATGATATTACGATGATGTTGTGATGAATTCATGAATGATGATGCGTTTTGACTAGTTATGGTCGTATTTATTGTGTTCTTGCGCATCATGCATTCATATCATAGTTTAGGATTTCATACTAGTGATGTTGTTAGGACTTCGGTCTAGTGAAGATGATAGGACAGTAGTCTGGTGAAGGCATCAATCCCATAGTATGGATTAAGTGAAAAATCATGAAGTGGTCTGGTTCCAAGTGGGAATCAATCCTACTGGTGGGGATCTTTGGAGATAACGATGACTGAGTCATCAGTGAAGTTTTGGTACCACATGTATGAGCCTATGATGTTGCATTACATGATAAGTGACATTGCATAATGATGTGATTAAATGATGATGGTTAATAATTGGTGTTTTGATGATGTGTTGTAATGTATTGATGATGTTGTGAAGGCGTGAGTATAACATGAGGTTCTGATGATGTGTGATGCCTTGTCTAAGTGTATGTCTACTATATTTATTCCTTATGTATTTTATAAATATTATGATTTACTCACCATTTCTGCTTGGAAATGTTGTCTCTATCCATGGGTAACTTGCAGGTAATCAGGAATAACTCGTAGAAGCTTAGAGGATAGCTTCAGAGTGTGTTTATTTTCTTTTCGTTGAATAAAGGGAGTCTTGCTCTGATATGTAACATCAGGGTTGAGATCAATTAGTTGTGAACCATGTACTATTTTGTTATCTTGAGATTTTGTAATACTTTCGTGGTTTTTGCCATGTTTCGGATCATGATGTTATAAATATGAAGTGTGATGATTTTATTAACATTTGAACTACCTTTCATGGTATTGAGATTATTTTATGAAGAAGTTTAAGACTCTTATTTCTGTTGCGAGGTTTGAAATGAAATGGTTGTGAATACCAAAGATTCTATTTAAGTTTTAAAATTTTGTTGCAACCTGTGTTACGGAGCAATATTGTGTTTTATATGATGCTTATGTGAAGATGTAACATCCTTGTTGTTGTTTTATGTTTACTTATTTATTAAAAATATTCGTGAAAATCGTGGGGTTTTAGAAGGGTGTTACACGAGTCGTCCAGAACAAAATAAAATAGCTCCACTATAATCAATTGAGGATACAAAAGAGTCTTAAAGTGGTTCACAAAATAGTAATAATAACCGCAAATCACAAAGCAAACTAGCTTACAAATAAGAATAAAAAAGCTGAAAATTTTCCCCAAATCTGCAGCTTTAGTGAGAAGCCAATATCTCTCAACTCAGACATTTTTTTGAAGATCCAAATGGTCAAAAGTTAGATATATATGTTGCAAATAATTCCACCAAATTTCAGCTTGATCCGACAGTGAACGTATCATGTATCATTGTTTTAGTGAGACTGAAGTAGAAAAAATGGGAATGCGTTTATCTCCTCTTTTCTCTCTTTTTGAATCTTTATTTTCTCTCTATCTCTCTTAACCCTAAATTAATATTTTCCACTTAAATAAGTGAGACAAATGGACTATTCATATTTGGGTCTTTATCCATATAGGAATAGAGCCCAAGCCCAACAAATCTGCCCCTCACAACTATATGAAGGAAATCGCCAAACCTATGATATCACAACAAGCTTCAAATTTCTCTCTTGGTAACACGAACCATTATCATTTGTATGAAATTTATCTAACTCCAACAACTTAGCATCCAAAATATCATGTATCCAATGATATCTCACATCAATGTGTTTGGACCTATTATGAAAAGTCGGATTCTAACCAAGATGAGTAGCGATTTGTCTATTAACAAATAACATGTATCTGTCTTAAACAAAACCAAGCTCCTGCAAAAATTTCTTCAACCAAAATAACTCTCTGCATGCTTCGGTAATGGTAATGAACTCAACATCTATAGTAAACCATACTACACACTTTTACAATCTGGATTGCTAAGCTACAACTCCCCTTACAAATTTAATCATGTAGCCCGAAGTGGACTTTCTAGAATCAATGTCTCCAGCCATATCAGAGTTAGAGTATCCCACTAGAGTAGGCTTATCTCCTCCAAAGCAAAGCCTCATTAAAGTAGTGCCTCAAAGATACCTTAAAATCCATTTTACAGCATTTAAAGGCTCTCTACCTAGATTTGACAAAAATCTACTTACTGTACCAACAACATATGTTATATATGGTCTTGTACATAGCATTGTATACATCAAAATACCCACAGTAGACACATAAGTAACACGTTTCATATCAAACACTTCATCTTCACTTGAAGGACTTTGATTAGAACTCAACTTGAAATGAGTAGTAAGACGAGTGCTTACTGCTTTAGATTTTTCCATTTGGAATAATTGTAGCACTGTTTCAATATAATGATCTTGTGACATTTAAAGTTTCTTCTCTTTTCTATCAAGCATGATTATAATGCCAAGAAGTTGTTTAGTTGCTCCCATGTCTTTCATGGTAAATGAATCTTCTAACTGCATCTTTAATGTTAGAAGTCGTCATTATAAAATTTTCTAATAAAGACGCAATGATCTGAAGTAGTCTTCTGGTATCCTTGATCACACATAACATACTCAAACTTTTTGTACCATTGCCTTGGATCTTGCTTCAACCCATATAGACTCTTTCTAAATCTACAAACATGATCTTATTTGCCTTTAACTTGAAAACCATCGGATTGTTTCACGTAGATCTCTTCCTCCAAATCATCATGAAGGAAAGTCATTTTCACATCTATTTGCTCAACCTCTAAATTAAGAGTAGCAGCTAAATTTAACACGGTTCTGATTGATGAAATCTTTACAACAGGTGAAAAAATCTCATTAAAATCAACACCCTTTCTTTAACAAAAATCTTTCACCACTAATTTGGCTTTATATCTTGGAGACTTAGAATTGCTCTCATGTTTAACTCTATAAATCCACTTGTTTTCCAAAGCCCTTTTTCCTTTAGGCAACTTCACTAAATCATAAGTTTGATTATCATGCAATGATTTCATCTCGTAATGCATTACATCCAATCACTTTTGATTTTCATCACTTTCTATGGCCTCTTGAAAACACTCAGGTTCACCTTCATCAGTCAAGGTCACATACTCATCAGAATTATACTTTGTAGAAGGTTATCTCTTCCTGATAGACCTCATAAGTTGAACTTGAGATGATTATGGAGATTCACTAATATTCTCATCTTGTGACATATCATTATCCTCTTCATCATCATTAGTTAGAATATCCACCTTGTCTCCAATTTATTGATCATCAACATAATCATATGGCTCACCGTTGTGATCATTGCCACTAATAGCATCAGATTATGATTAGGTAACCAAATTGAATCAATATTAGACAAACTAATATATTTATTGGGTGTAATCTTCTCTACCTTATCAATGTCTTCAATATTTTGGTCTGAAGGAAAATTGCGATCCAAAATGCAGCGGAAATTAAAATTTTCCTTTAGTGATCCTTACGAATGGGCATGGTCAGTGATAGAAATCATTACCTCTTGTGATGATTCAGACCTTTGATGTTGTGATCACGAACATTGATAAATAGCAACGTCTCTACTCAGTTCACATGAACAGGTCACTTTCGGACACAATGCTAGCTGCTTCCGAAAGGAAACGTTGAGTGAGAGAGTGATACAAAATACACGGCTAGGGTTTCAAGAGCGAATTTTCATCAAGTAAAATGCTTCAGCACAAGGGTTCTATTTATAGAACCACTTATATGGGCTGAAAGCTAAAATCCCAATTAAGGCTGCAAGCTAAAAGCCCAATTAAGCATATGGGTATCATACCTTATGATATACCACATATCACTTAAGCGCGTGGCACCTTACCGTATTCCATATTTCACTTAAGTGCATCGTACCTTACAATGTTCCTTATTTAATCTATCTCTGATCAACCTGTCCTTATGTGTGTGACCCTGTAGGTTTCCGTGATGTTGGCAATTATATTAAATCAAACATTTAACATAATAAATGGTGAGCAATATCTAACAACACATCACTGCTACCCAAGTCACGAAAATGTCATGTGATATGACAAAACCTTTCTGTGATAATATTTGTGTGTATAATTACCCTTTTCCCTTATGTCTATATTGAACACAAGCCATAAATCGTGTCACCCTTGTCCAGTTCAATATTGGGTCCTTAGACATTTATCCTGTTATGCAGGATGGACAAATTCCATCTAGGTCACTCATGTCCCTCATCATGCTTTGTGAAGTACCTATCAACTTTCTTTATGGTCATCTAGTTACGGATAATGTTTGATCAGCAATAAAGTACTTAGCTTTACATCTAGGGTCCATAGTGGTTTCAGGTCGAAGGGTGGTATACACCATTATCACCATGGGAATAACTTATGACACCTTGCATAATATTCTATGTAGTATTCTCATAGCGGGTCAATCGAGTATAACTATTACTCCTAATATTCATACCTATGTCCAGACTTGATAACTCCTTATCCATGATCCATGAGGTGTGATCATTAGTCTATCTTTATAATAATCTCAATGCTTTAATGTTATCCCACTTTGCATAAAGCTAGACTACAAATACTTTAAGAATAATGTTCTTATGTTTAATGGGATCTCATGATTAAGTCACACTTAATCATGAATTAAACATACGAACTATTCTAGGGACTTAATTATTTTGGAAAAGCAAACATAATAAAGAAATACATTTTATTATCAATAAATAATTTGATACAAGCACCCAAATTATTGGCCTCTAGGGCTTACACCAACATGGTCTTCCATGAATACCACATCACAGTTTCAGATAAGCTTCTTTCCTACAGGATCATACAACATGTAATCAAACTCATCTTGCCCATAGCCGATGAAGATACATTGTTTTGACTTTGCATCCAACTTGGATCTTTCATCCTTTAGAATATGCAAAAAAGCCTTACAACCAAAGGCTCTCAAATGATCATACTTGACATTCTTTCCAAACCAAAATTTGTCTAGAACTCCACTGTTCAAAGCAAAAGTAAGAGTGAGATTAAGAACATGCACCGGTGTGTAAAGTTCCTCACCCCAATAATTATTTGGAAACTTAGGTTCATAGAGCATACACCTTACTCTCTCAATTTATTGTTCGATTCATACTCTCCACTAAACCATTCAATTGAGGAGTTTTAGGAGGAGTCTTTTCATGTGTAATACCATGATGCTTGCAATAGGCATCAAATGGTCCACAATAGTCACTACCATTATCAGAACAAGCACATTTAAGCTTCTCGCATGTCTGTCTCTCTACCAAAGCATGAAATTCTTTGAACTTCTCCAACACTTGGTCTTTTGTCTTCAAGGCATAAACCCATAATTTCCTGGAAAAATCATCAATAAAGGTAACAAAATAAAGTGCACCACTAAAGGATTTTACCTTTAATAGACCAAAAACATTAGAATGTACCAATTGAAGCAACTTTGACTTTCTTAAGGGAGGATGTCTCTTGAAAGATACTCTAGCATGTTTACCAGCCATGCAATGATAACACTTCTCCAAATATGCATTCTTTAATTCAGGAAGAACATCCTTTTTGGCCAAAAAATTCAGCCCCTTTTCACTAATATGACTAAGTCTTCGGTGCCACAAAGATGCTTCATGTCGATAGTATTCACATTGTCTCCACTCTCCAACAACCAAAGCTTTTGTCCAATAAAATTTAGAAAGCCTCTCCCCTCTAGCCATAATCAAGTTACCTTTGTTGAGTTTCCACTTTCCAGAACCAAAGTGATTGTCATAACCATAATCATCAAGCATATGCACAGAGATCAAATTAAAGTAGAAATCTGGAGCATGTTTGACACCTCTAAGCAACAATTGCATTCCCATGTTGGTTTGCAAACAAACATCACCAACACCAATTACCTTAGATACACCATCATTACCCATCTTTAATACTCCAAAGTCACCAGAAGTATAAGATGTGAAGAAATCCTTCCTTGGTGTAACATGCAATGTAGCACCATAATCAACTATCCACATGCTCTTATCTGATATGAGATTAACAGACTCATGATCATGTAGAATAACAAGATCATTACAAGTAGCAGTAGTAACACGATCATCATCATGATCTTCACGATCTCTTTGTTTAGAATTACCTTTCTTGCCTTTATTATCCCTTTTCCACTGATAAAAATACTTTTGTATGTGTCCTGTTTTGTGAAAATAATGATACTCCAGATTCTTATATCGTGGCTTGGACTTGCTTCTGCTATTCTCTTTACTACCTTTCGGTTCCTTTTTCTGACTTATCCCCCTATTTTCAGTGACAAGTACCTCAGATTAAGATGAATAACCATATGCCTTCCTTCTCATCTCCTCATTAAGAATACCATCCTTATCCGTTTATAAAGAAACAACACTTATAGGAGCAGAACTTGTGATAGAAATCTGAAACGTCTCCCAAGACTCTGATAAAGATAGAAATAGAAATAGTCCCAAAAGTTTATCATCAAATTTGATACTCATTCCTAACATATGATCAAGGATCCCTTGAAATTCACTCAAGTGGTTTAAAATAGAAGTCCCCTCCTTATACTTCAAACTTATGAAGCTATTCAACAAGAAAAATTTATTATTTCCTAATTTAGAGGCATACAAGGACTCTATCTTCTCCCACAAAGTTTTTACATGTGTCTCATTAGCAATATGATTATAAAAATTATCTTCTATATAGTATTGAATAAAACCTCATACCTATTGATGTTCATACTTCTATTCTTCATCAAACACAAAATCCGGGTTTACAAAACTAAAAATCAGTAAATGCAATTTATTCATAAATAGTAAGTATTTCATCTTTATCTTCCATAAATGGTAATTATAACCATTCAACAATACCATCTTCATCTTTGTATTTGACTCAATCATTCAAACAAGTAAAATAGCCCTTAACCAAGAGCTCTGATACCACTCTAATGGGAAATTAAGACAAATAACAGAACAATACACAGTGGATATAGAATTCCTAACATTTGTAGGAACCTTGAGGACCAACAACAAAAATAAGACGACAAATAGAACAAATAAAGGCACAAAACAACCCCGATATTTTTAATGTGGAAAACCCCTCAATATGAGACTAAAAACCACGAGTTGTCCAGACCAAAGAAAATAGCTCCACTATAATAAATTGAGAATACAAGAGAGTCTTAAAGTGATCACAAAATAATGATAACAACCGCAAATCATAAAGTAAACTAGCTTACTATTATACCCCAAAATTTTCCCTCTCATTTCTCAAGATATTTCCTACAAAGATCTTCAAAGCCTCAAGTTTGTGCAAGTATCGACTAGGTCAAACAATTTCCTCAACACTGATACCTCAAATTAGGGTTTGAGTTTGTACAAAGGCAGTTGGATTCATAATGTTTCAAATGACTTTCATAGATCATTATGGACCCTCAGGATTATTTTTGTCAAGTTTCAAGTCTTGGATCACAATTTTCCAAGAAAGTCATTCAAATTACCAAAAGGGCAAAATGGGCAAAATTAGGGTTATAACTGAAAATGATCGAACTTTGATTTTTGACGTAATACCTGGCTTATCGGTTTGAAGCATGATCTCAAGGATCCGAGCGCGTCATTTTGACCTAATTGCACATTTCAATTCATCTCCTGAGATCAGTGGATTGATAGACAAAATTCGGTCAACTGGTGGGAAAAGACAATTGTATACTAAAAAGTCAAACTTTGACTTTTTGACCAAAGTTGAGTCCCAAAAATCATATTTCATCAAGACATCCAAAATATGAAATTTGATCATCAAAAATCAAGAAAGTCAAAAATCCAACTTTTGCAAGACTTGGAAATTTTTCTAAGTTAAGTTCATTGCTTCATGACATCTTGTCACTATAATTCAAAGTAGTTCAAGATGTTATAAATAATTAAAGTTATTACAAAGTGACATTTTTGCAAGTTTACAAATCCTAAACTTTGTATTGCTTGGACTTTTTCCTTTGACTCAAAACCTTGCCACAATGCTTTGTCTTTGATACAATCATGCTGCAAACTATGTTGTCCAAGTTATTGTTGAACAAAAAATGATATGCTACTTATATACATTGCCACAACACTCCAAAACCCTGCTCAATTACTATCCTACAAAACCTCGTGCCATGCTGCACCACAAACCTGTCACAAAACTTGCATATGCTGTCCTATACGATCCAAATTCTATCCACAAAACAAGTCCAAAACTGCTCTATACAGTCTTCTCCAACCTGCATCATAACAGTCACAAAATTGCACCAAAATGGAAAAAGAAAATTGTGCGAAAAAAGTATCAAAGAAGTAGGTAAAAACAGTTCAAAATAACTTATTTCGTTTCCCTCCTAAACCTCAGTCAGGGAGCTACAAAAGGGACTGTTTCATAAGACATGGGGGGATTTTTTTGGAGAGAAAAACAGAACTTTTGTTAAACTCTTCTCATTCATAAAACCCATCTCATTCATAAAACTTGTTTCATCCATAAAACTCTGCTCATCTTCAACTCTGTTTTCACTCACAAAACAGAATAATCCTCAACCCATTATTGTACAACCTTGCAAACTTTCCCCTAAACCAACTACCCAAACACCTCATATACATCACATAGAGATTGTTCTAACATAAGAACAGTTTATGTAACACCTTTATCATAACCTTCCAAGCATAAACAAACAAAAACAGTACTTTGCACCTTTGACTGGGTTGGAGCGATTCTGGAACTTTTTCACACAGAGCAAGGATTGGAGTAGCTCCAAAGAGGAGCTCAGTTATTCATCACTTTGCATCCGGAGATATCAATACATATTCCAAAGTTTCGCTTCAAGAGGTATACTTTTTTTCCAAACTATAATATCTTTTTCCATACATCATTTTCTATTTGTGTTCAAAAGATATGTAAAAGATAAATCAAAAAAAGGAAAACTCAGTAAAAAAGAGCCAAAACAGGGGCTGACACAGGAGCCCGTGTCACACGACCCGGCCATGTCAGCTCATTTGTTTGAAAAAAATCTAACAAAAATGTAGGTCAGGGGCTGACACGGGTGCCCATGTCACAGGACACGACCGTGTCAGACATACTGGAACTATACGCTAACAAAAATGCAGGTCAAGGGCTGACAGGAGTGTCCGTGTCACTGGACATGGCCCGTGTCAGCTTAGCTGGTACAGAAAAGGAAAAACACGCATGGACCATTACAGGAAGATGACACGGGTGCTCGTGTCATAGGACACGGCCCGTGTCAGACCAGGCATCATAAATTTTCATTTTCTTTTGACCTTTTGCTTTTATTTTCATTTAATTTGGTTGTAATAATTAGGACTTTTATTTTTTACAACCCCCACTTGTACACTTGCATACCCCGTCCCTCAAAAAGCATGTAATAGTGTAGGACCTTTATTTTCCGCATTTTTATTGCTTTCATAAATGTTAGTAATTAAGGTGTGTGGCAAGATAAAACCAACAAGTAGACCACCCTAATCAAAGACTAAATGCATACAATCAAACACACCATTCACACATGCACCTATAGGATAATCTCACTTGTTGCCTCAGAAAAATAGTCATGTCCCCCGAATATGGGCATTTTAGCAAAGACCCTCGATAAAAGATCGTAGTCCCTGATGACCCTTAATGTTGCCTTCGTTAAACGAACTAGTCCCTAAACGACATTGCTAAAACGTTCCATAGGTTGCCTTCTATGACTATGCAAACGTCCCACATCCGTCCCTTCACATCCAATGATGGGGCTTCTTACCAAAACAATGGTAAGATATCAACATCTAAAGGAGAAGGAAAAGAACATTAGACCTTTTGAGTAGGTAAGATGCTCATAGTTGCTCGCTTGCTCACAACAAAAACATTTTTACACCAACACTTTCAAGTTGAAACATTTTCAAAAGACAAAGCTTTTTGTACGCGTTCTTATAGAAACTAGAACCATTACAAAGACACTTTTTAAAATCACTTTCAAAAACACATTCCACAAATACCTCTTTGAACTATTTTCAAAACCAACACTTTGTACGTGTTTCTATAGAAACGAGAGTCGTTACAAATACGTTTTCAAAATACCTTCAAAACCCACACCACAAGCACATTTTCAAATAAAAGCAAGTGATCTAGCAAGCAACTAAGATCCCGTAGACGACTACAGATGAAAAGGGTGTTAATTCCTTCCCTTTTCATAACCTACCCCCCGAACTCAAGAAATAATCTCGAAAGGTCTTTCCTGTTCTTTTCAACCTTTCCTTTTGGATAAAAGAAAAGTTGGTGGTGACTCTTTCTATCCGCAACAATTGCAATCAAACGCAAAACACCCAAGTCAGTTCTCCCACAATATTACAGAACTGGCGACTTTGCTGGGGAACATAAAAAGTGGGGTTACCTTAAGGCTAGATCACCTTTATTTTCTTTTCATTGTTTAACTTGCTTGATTTACATTATGGTTCCTTGTTTGGGTTTGTTTTGATCCTCTACCCAGATCTTATGCACCTTTTAGGTAAGTAGCAATATATTGTGGAAACTGTACGGCGTAGACCAATATGGTTGAAACAATGGCTACATTAGTGTGATGCATTTGTTGGTGACAATACCCCTTATGTTGAATCGAGGAGAATACGGGGCTACTGAGCAGTTTCGTAAAGCACTAACTAACCTTATAACCTTAATTAAACAACTTGGCCATTAGGAAGTAGTGAGATAGCCGGTTTTGGTGGAAAGCTGAAAATTGGTTGATACTCGATACTACACTCATTGAGATTGGACTTTTGGGATATCCCGGCTGCAAGAAAAGATTGATTGTACTGAGACAATGCCTAAAAGAAAGGTCAGTGATATTGAGATCCCCTAGAACCCGGTTACTTTCTAGGATAGGTTAAGCCAACTAAACTTCAAGAGGGTACTTACCTACAAAATCCATGCAAGCCTAAAACTAAGGACTTGTCTGTTTTGTATGTACATAACAATTTGCTTGCTTTGCATACTTGTACATAACATCATAAACATCATAACATCATAAGAATTCTCACTAACCATTTCAAGGATTTATGAATTTATCTTTGCTTTGTTTTGTAGGCCATGAATCTCGTCCGAAGGAACACCATCCGAATTAGCTTCATGAAAGCACACCCTCAACTCCAAGAGTTAGCATCAAGGGTGCCTGGAGATTCTCCTTTTACCAAGAAATATGGTCGACTCCTCAGTTTGGCTACCTCCAATTTCCAAGAGGAAATGATGTGTATACTCTTCCAATTCTTTGATCCCATACATCGTTGCTTCACCTTTCCTGACTATCAGTTGGTGCCTACACTAGAAGAATTTTCTTCACTATTAGGAATGCCCGTGGTTAATCAAGTACCGTTCACCGATTTAGAAGGGATTCCGAAACCTGAAGTCATTGCCGAAGCCTTGCATCTGAAGAGAGCCGACATTATAGAAAATTGGAAGATAAGAAGCGGAGTTAAAGGGTTCCTAGCCAAGTTTCTATTGGAGAAGGCTCGTTCATTCTGGGAAGATATGGATTTTCAAGCCTTTGAAGATATCCTGGACCTTATAATCTATGGTTTGGTTCTATTTCCTAATTCAGACTAATTCATAGATGTGAATGCCATCAAAATCTTTCTCTCTCGTAATCCTATACCTACTTTGCTCAGAGACATCTTACATTGTTCCCATACTCGCACTATGAAGAAAAGAGGTACTCTCTTGTGTTGCATTCCCCTACTCGCCAAGTGGTTTACTTTGCATCTACCTCGATCAGTATTGAAGAATGAGCAAGGAATGACATGGTCTCAAAGGATGATGTCCCTTACACACTCTGGCATTTATTGGTGTTCTCGATCCTTGGAAGATGCTTTTATCATCGACCGGTGTGGGGAATTCCCTAATGTTCCTCTGCTTGGCATTAGGGGAGGTATCACTTACAACCCTTGATTAGCTTTACGACATCTTGGGTATGCCTTAAGAGTTGGTCCTCATGATATGATCATCCAAGGTGTGGTGTTCGACTACGAGAACGACAATCAAGGCTACCGTCAGAGATTTGTACGAGCTTGGAGGAAAGTGAACAAGGTGGATAGTAAGACATTGGGACACAAAAACTCTATCCCCCTTGAGCCTTATCTTAGGGGGGTACGATCTTGTGCTCAGAGTATCGTAATACCTTACCCCTCCATCCTTCCCATTATCATGGAGCCTGTTGCTGAAGGAGATGTATCGTATATTGTCCTTCACCCCAACATGCCTACCTCTCTTGAAGACTTGCAAAAGGGTTGGATTCAGCTAAAGGAAGAATGATACATATTTGAAGCCCAATTCTACGCCAGTGAGAAGAAAGTTCTGGAACTCACCAAGCAGCTTCATGAAGAGCGGAGTCTGAACGCCTACATCGCACCGAAGAGGATGCGTTTAATATTTTTGTATTAGGAGTTTTTGTATTTTATTTATTTCATTGTAAGCCCAAGAAGGCATGATGTACTCAAACTTGGATTTATTAATGCAACGTGTGTTCCTTTTTGTCTAAACAAATTTAAATCTCTAATTCCCTTGAAATCATTTGCATATGCACTTTCATTCATCATAGCACAAACAAGTTTCTTACAACAGGTCTCCTTATCTTTCTACTGTTTATTTCAGTGAGATAGATATTGAACAGACAGTAAAGGATCTGCAAGCGCAGAACGCTCAATTCCAACAAATGTTCTTGTCTCTGGCAAAAGGACAAGAAGATTTGAAAACTTTGTTGATCAAAGAGAAGAAGAAGAAAGCAAAGAAACCAGTCGGTGTTTTGAATCTGGGAAGAAGATTCAAAGGACCAGCCAGGCGAACTCTAGATTTTTCAACCTCGTCAAGTGAAGGAGACAATCGAGAAGGAAAGAACAAGGAAGTAAATGACCATCTAAGGTCAGAAGAAGAGGAAGAAGTGGACTACTCTGAAGAACGGTACCCTCCAGCTGATGATAAATACAAGCAGTTAGAGGATCGCCTCAATGCTATGGAGATCCAGAGGGTACCTGAGTTGGATTTTGAAGAGCTAGGACTTGCCTCAGGGGTTGTCATCCCATAGAAATTCAAGGTCCCCACTTTCGCTAAATATGATAGAGTCTCTTGTCCAAAGTTGCATTTAAGGTCATACGTTAAGAAGATTCAGCCCCATACTGCTGATAGGAACCTATGGCTGCATTTCTTCCAAGAAAGCTTATTAGGGACGTAGTTGGATTGGTTCTATCAATTGGAAGGGACCAATATTCGCAATTAGGAAGATTTGGCCATCGCTTTTTACAAGCAATACCAGTATAATGCTGACTTAGCTCCAACACGAACACAATTACAAGGCATGTCTATGGGTGCTGGTGAAGCTTTCAAAACCTATGCTAAAAAATGGCGGGATCTCTCCGGAAGAGTCCAACCCCCTCTATCTGACAAAGAATTGGTGGATATGTTCTTATGCATGCTATCTGGTCCATTCTTCAACCATTTGATCGGAAGCTCTTCGGCTGGATTTACTGAACTAATCATGACTGGTGAATGGGTAGAAGCCGATATAAAGAGTGGAAAATTTCAAAGAGATGCATCCTCGAGCATAATAAAGAAACCCTTTACCGGAAAGAAGGAGGTCAGTGTTGCATACGACCATAAAAATCAAAACAAAACCGAACGTCGCCCGACGGTAGGGGCTATTATGATTTCCAATCCTGCACCAAATCAACAGCGAAATTATCAACGCAGGCCTGAGGCGGCCATGAGGCGATTCACCCGAATCAACATGACCATGTACCAAGTTTTGCCACATCTTTTGAAGTCCAATCTAGTGACCCTAAAAGAAGCTCCCAAGAACCCCAATACTGCCTCTTATCGCTACAACCTGAATGCTCGATGTGCCTATCATTCTAAAAGCATGGGGCATGATACAAATGATTGTTGGGCCTTGAAGAATAAGGTACAAGACCTTATCGAGGCAAAAGAAATTGAGTTTGATCCCCCAGAAACACCTAATGTGATAACGGCGCCAATGCCCAAACAGGGTCAAGGTGTCAACGCCATTGGTGATGATTGTTTTGTTTCCTCCATGAATGATTTAAGTACTCCTCTTATGACTATTAAACGGAATCTATTGCAAGCCGGTTTGTTTCCGGGTTGTGATAAAAGTTGTCAATTATGTATGTCTATACCAGATGGCTGTTTGTTACTAAAGATGGGCGTCCAGCGCCTGATGGCTAACAAAGAAATCCTGTTTGAAAAAGTTCCTCTTACCAGAAAATCCTGTGAAGATGTTTCAATAATCACCATTTCAAACAATCCACCCAAGGTCTCCACCAAAATACCTGTCAGGATTACATCTGTTCCAAAGTATTCTCCCCTAATCATCACCATGTCGGGGCCAATCCCATATTCTTTGGATAAAGTTGTTCCCTGGAACTATGGGGCTGACATCTATTATCATGGTGTCAGGCAAGATCTATTGGCTATTAAAGACAAAGTTGCGAAAGACACTGATCTTGACATCGTCAATATTGTTGGGACCAGTAAGATAACAAGAAGTGGAAGAATCTTCTCACCCGAGATCTCTCCAAAGACCATTTCTACTCCTGTAATTATTCCCGCTACCGCTCCTACCAGCATTCCCAGTGATACTCCCGTTGACAATCCTACTGTTATCCCAACCGCCAAGACAAAGGGCAAGGAGGTATTATCTGAGCATGTCCAGAAGAAGGCACAACCAGAGGTCATTCTTGAAGCTTATAAGTAAGGAGATTGAAGAGATACTAAAGATAATCAAGAAAAGTGACTACAACATCGTGGAACAGTTGGGGCAAACCCCCTCGAAAATATCAATGTTGGCCTTACTTTTGTGTTATGAGGCCCATGCCAAAGCCTTGGTAAAGTTTTTAAAGACCGCCCACGTGCCCCAAGAGACTTCCATTGATCAATTTGAGAATTACATGTCCAGTCTAACTGCTGATAATGGATTGGGTTTTTCTGACGCCGACTTAACTCCCAAAGGAGGGAAACACAATGATGCCTTACATGTTTCCATTGAGTGCAGAGGCACCACTTTAGCTCACGTACTGGTGGATATGAGCTCATCGCTGAATGTCTTGACCAAAATTGCTCTTGATCGGATAGATTGCGAGGGAATAACTTTAAAGCCTAGCAACATTATGGTGAGGTCATTTGATGGTTCTAAGAGGAAAGTGCACAGAGAAGTTGACATCCCTATAAAAGTTGGAACTCAGACTTTTGATTCAACTTTCTATGTGATGGATATACGCCCTTCCTATTCCTGTCTATTGGGCCGACCCAGGATTCATGGCGCTGGTGCCGTCACCTCTACCTTACATCAGATGTTGAAATACCCAATCAAGGGAAAGATCATCACCGTCCATGGGGGGGAGGAATACATGGTTAGCCACCTGAACTCTTTCAGGTACGTGGAAATGGATGGTGAGTTCATTGAGACCCCATGTTAGCATTTTGAGGAGGTCCCACAAACAGTTGCAGCAACCAAGACTACTACCAAGGCTCCAAAGGTTACCAGACCTCCATTGAAAATAGCCTCTCTGAAGGATGCTAGAGCAGTGGTTGAGGAAGGTGGATGCACTATTTGGGGTCAACTTCCGGATATTCCCTACAAATCCAACAAATTTGGTTTGGGTTTTACTTCGGAGGCCCAGAGAGTTATTCGACGAGCCCGCGCTGGAGGACCACCTCTACGTATCAGCAATCAGGGAGTCAATGCAGTGGAAGACAATGATGGCAACTGTAACATGGACGAGTGGATTTTTCCAACCATCAGTGGAGAACTCAACAATTGGAAAGCCAAGGAATTTGTCCATATTACTTTTATTCAAGAGTAATTGTATTTTAATTTTCTTGTCAGACTTGTAATAATTAAACAATTTAGACTTTAAAACCTTGTGTATTACCCGAGGCACAATGGTCCATTGTGAGGGTTGTTATTTCATCTTCATATGTCATCAATAAATCATGGACGTTTTTGCATGCAAAATTTTACGCTCTTTGTTCTTCTTTTTCTACCTTTTTATGTTATCAAAGATAGTTATGCTCTTACACATACTCACATATCGAGATGCAGATCCACATCCACTCAGGATCCCATGGGTAACGATTCTGCTATGGCCTATTGTGACTTTGAAAATACGATCTACCGAGCCGAAGAAGAAGGTGAGGAAGATTGTGAGGTACCAGGGGAGCTAGCCAGGTTATTACAATAGGAAGAAAGGACCATATAGCCCCACGAAGAGCCGGTTGAAACAATTAACTTAGGTACTGAAGAGGACAAGAGAAAAGTCAAGGTAGGTGCCAACCTGGAGCCTAGTGTCAAGAAGCGCTTAACTCAGTTACTACATGACTATGTTGAGGTATTTTCCTGGTCATACAAAGACATGCCAGGACTCGACACTGATATCATGGTCCATTGTCTGCCGACAAAAGAAGACTGTCCTCCGGTAAAATAGAAGGTTCGTCGCATGCGACCAGAAATGTCAGAGAAAACCAAGACTGAAGTCATGAAGCAGTTCAACGCTGGATTCCTAGCTGTCACCTCCTATCCACAATGGGTCGCCAACATTGTTCCAGTACCTAAAAAGGACGGTAAGGTATGTATGTGTGTGGACTACAAAGACTTGAATAGGGCAAGCCCTAAGGATGACTTCCCGCTTCCCCACATCGATATTCTGGTTGACAAATAAAATTATTGTTTATAAATGAATGCATAAAAAAGGAAAACTAAACAAAAAGACAATTACTAATGGCTTTAAGAAACAGGACAATGTCTATGTGCCATTCCATAAAATCCCCGCAGACTCTTTCTATAAACATAGCAGAGGCAAGAACATCCTGCTACAGGATCTTTCTCATATCTCCAGCATGCATCCTAATGGTATCTTTTACCTTCATATCTCTGACGGAGTAAAACTTCCAATTACTATTCCAAGGGCTCCCCAGTGAAAGTCACCCAACTGCTCAGGAATTCCCCAGTAGGACTTCACCAAGTCCACAAGTAATGCACGACGTTTCCTTTCCCCAACAGGGTTTACTTATCTAATGATGGAAACCCATTTATCAATGCTTCAACTTCAACAATGTATGAAGACTTACACTCCACATTCCCAACAACAGTCAGAGATTAATTTCTCTAATCAAAACAGCACTGCAGCAAAATAACTAATATGTGCATACATTACATTCAATACATCATAACATCGACCACACAAATGCATATAGCGCAATCTCATTTATTTTGAGAAACATCATTACGCCATGCATTTCATACATCATGGCATTACATACAACTAACTTTTCACCTTTTCAGGAAGGATCAATCAATAGAAAATTACTATCAAATTTTCAACAAGTCAAGGCAATTATCTGCGAACAAATCAATGGTAGATCAATTCCCGAAATAGGACAGGAATACTATCTACATGACAAACACTTCCTTCAGACTCCTGTTGGTTCAGTTTAAATCTCTCAATAGTTTATCCTGATTCTTTCCCAGTGGACACTTTCTCTGTTTCAGATAAGTCGCTCCAAGATTTATTCTGATTCTTTTATAGACCTCTGCTGGTTCAGTTTAAATCTCTCAATGGTTAATCCTGATTCTTTCCCAGTGGACACTTTCTATGGTTCAGATAAGTCGCTCCAAGATTTATTCTAATTCTTTTCCGGACCCCTGTTGGTTCAGTTTAAATCTCTCAACAGTTTATCCTGATTCTTTCTTAGTGGACACTTTCTCTAGTTCAGATAAGTCGTTCTAAGATTTATTCTGATTCTTTTCCGGACCCCTGTTGGTTCAGTTTAAATCTCTCAACGGTTTATCCTGACTCTTTCCCAGTGGACACTTTCTCTAGTTCAGATAAGTCGCTCCAAGATTTATTCTGATTCTTTTCTGGACCCCTGTTGGTTCAGTTTAAATCTCTCAATGGTTTATCCTGATTCTTTCCCTAGTAGACACTTTCTCTGATTCAGATAAATCACCCCAAAGATTTATCCTGATTCTCCTCCAGACCTCTGTTGGTTCAGTTTAAATCTCTCAACGGTTTATCCTGATTTTTCCCGCATACATTTTCTCTGGTTCAGATAAATCGCTCCAAGATTTATATGATTCTTTCCAATTAAAGAATATTCAAGACCTCTGCTGGTTCAGTTTAAATTTACCAATGGTTTATCCTGATTCCTTTCTGATAGACATTTTCTCTAGTTCAGATAAATCGCTCCAAAGATTTATTCTGATTCTTTTCCAGTTGAAGTCAAGTTTAGACTTAGTCTAATTTCTGTCAACAATCACTTTTGGGTGACATCTATAAGCCCATCTCCGAAAACTCTCCATCATCTCTCCAAATGGAATCTTTAAGCCCATTCCCTACAGAGTCAACCACCACATCATCGAGTGCAAATTTCTGGGCACTCTAGTGTTCAATCATCTTCCACCTTTAAGTCACGAATGGCAGACTCGCCAATCTAACTCTTTAGGTTTAAGAAGATTGAATAGGGGCATCTGTTGTACCCCAAAATTTTCCCTCTCAATCCTCAATATATTTCCTACAAAGATCTTTAATGCCTCAATTTGCGCAAGTATCGACTAGGTCAAACAATTTCCTCAACACTGATACCTCAAATTATGGTTTGAGTTTGTACAAAGGCAGTTGGATTCATAATGTTTCAAATGACTTTCATAGATCATTATGGACCCTCAGGATTATTTTTGTCAAGTTTCAAGTTTTGGATCACAATTTTCCAAGAAATTCATTCAAATTACCAAAAGGCCAAAATGGGTAAAATTAGGGTTGTGACTGAAAATGATCGAACTTTGATTTTTTGACCTAATACCTGGCTTATTGGTTGGAAGTATGATCTCAAGGATCCGAGCGCTTCATTTTGACCTAATTGCACATTTCAATTCATCTCCTGAGATCAATTGATTGATAGACAAAATTCTGTCAACTGGTGGGAAAAGTCAACTGTATACTAAAAAGTAAAACTTTGACTTTTTGACCAAAGTTGAGTCCCAAAAATCATAATTCATCAAGACATCCAAAATATGAAATTTGATCATCAAAAATCAAGAAAGTCAAAAATCCAACTTTTGCAAAACTTGGAAATTTTTCTAAGTTAAGTTCATTGCTTCATGACATCTTGTCACTACAATTCAAAGTAGTTCAAGATGTTATAAATAATTTAAGTTATTACAAAGTGAAATTTTTGCAAGTTTACAAATCCTAAACTTTGTATTGCTTAGACTTTTTCCTTTGACTCAAAACCTTTCCACAATGCTTTGTCTTTGATACAATGTGCATAAATTTCTCCACAAACCAAACTTATTTCATGCTGCAAACTATGTTGTCCAAGTTATCGCTGAACAAAAAATGATATGCTACTTCTATACATTGCCACAACTCTCCAAAAACCTGCTCAATTACTGTCCTACAAAACCTCGTGCCATGCTGCACCACAAACCTATCACAAAACTTGCATATGTTGTCCTATACAATCCAAAATATGTCCACAAAACCAGTCCAAAACCGCTCTATGCAGTCTGCTCCAACCTGCATCATAACAGCCCCAAAATTGCACCAAAATAGAAAAAGAAAATTGTGTGGAAAAAGTATCAAAATAGTAGGTAACAACAGTTCAAAATAACTTATTATGTTTCCCTCCTAAACCTCAGTCAAGGAGCTACAAAAGGGACTGTTTTATAAGACATGGGGGGATTTTTTTGGAGAGAAAAACAAAACTTTTGTTAAACTCTTCTCATTCATAAAACCCAGCTCATTCATAAAACTCAGTTCATCCATAAAACTCTGCTCATCTTCAACTCTGTTTTCACTCACAAAACAGAAAAATCCTCAACCCATTATTATACAACCTTGCAAACTTTCCCCTAAACCAACTACCCAAACACCTCATATACATCACATAGATATTGTTCTAACATAAGAACATTTTCTGTAACACCTTACAAGCATAAACAAAAAAAAACAGTACTTTGCACCTTTGACTAGGTTGGAGCGATTCTGGAACTTTGTCACACAGAGCAAGGATTGGAGTAGCTCCAAAGAGGAGCTCAGTCATTCATCACTTTGCATCCGGAGATATCCATACGTATTCCAATGTTTCGCTTTAAGAGGTATACTTTTTTTCCAAACTATAATATCTTTTTCCATACATCATTTTCTATTTGTGTTCAAAAGATATGTAAAAGATAAATAAATAAAAAAGGAAAACTCAGTAAAAAAGAGCCAAGACAGGGGCTGACACGGGTGCCCGTGTCACACGACATGACCGTGTTAGCTCATCTGTTTGAAAAAATATAACAAAAATGCAGGTCAGGGGCTGACACGGGTGCCTGTGTCACAGGACACGGTCGTGTCAGACATACTGGAACTATACGCTAACCAAAATGCAGGTCAGGGGCTGACACGGGTGCCCGTGTCACTGGACACGGCCCGTGTCAGCTTAGCTGGTATAGAAAAGGAAAAGCGCGCATGGACCATTACAGGAAGCTGACACGGGTGCCCGTGTCAGACCAGACAGCATACATTTTGATTTTCTTTTGACCTTTTGCTTTTATTTTCATTCAATTTGGTTGTAATAATTAGGACTTTTATTTTTTGTAACTCCCACTTGTACACTTGTATACCCCATCCCTCAAAAAGCATGTAATAGCGTAGGACCTTTATTTTCCGCATTTTTATTGCTTTCATAAATGTTAGTAATTAGGGTGTATGGCAAGATAAAACCAACAAGTTGACCACCCTAATCAAAGACTAAATGCATGCAATCAAACACACCATTCACATATGCACCTCTAGGATAATCTCACTTGTTGCCTCGGAAAAATAGTCATGTCCCTCGAATATGGGCGTTTTAGCAAAGACCCTCGATAAAAGATCGTAGTCCCTCGATGACCCTTAATGTCGCCTTCGATAAACGATCTAGTCCCTAAACGACATTGCTAAAATGTCCCATAGGTTGCCTTCTATGACTATACACACGTCCCACGCCTGTCCCTTCACATCCAATGATGGGGCTTCTTACCAAAACAATGGTAAGATAGCAACATCTAAAGGAGGAGGAAAAGAACATTAGACCTTTTGAGTGGGTATGATGCTCATAGTTGCTCGCTTGCTCACAATAAAAACATTTTTACACCAACACTTTCAAGTTGAAACATTTTCAAAAGACAAAGCTTTTTGTACGCGCTCTTATAGAAACGAGAACCATTACAAAGACACTTTTCAAAATCACTTTCAAAAACACATTCCACAAATACCTCTTTGAACTATTTTCAAAACCAACACTTTGTACGCGTTCCTTAGAAACGAGAGTCGTTACAAAGACGTTTTCAAAATACTTTCAAAACCCACACCACAAGCACATTTTAAAACAAAAGTAAGTGATATAGCAAGTGTGATCGGTGGATCTGGAACTGACTGTTTAACGCTGGTTCGCGAAATGTCGCGGAAGCAAGAGTCGCCACCGTCTTTTTTTTCTCCAAATGGAAAGGACAAAAGCACAGAAAAATTCCTTAAAGAGATTGCTCTCGGTTCGGGAGGTAGATTATAGAAAGGGAAGGTGTTAGCACCCTTTCTATCCATGGTTATCCATGGGCTCTTAGATACTTGCTCACTTGTGTTTTCAAAAATGGTTTGTTTGCTTTTCAACTGTGGGTTTTAAAAAGTCTCTTTGAAAATTTCAGTTCGACTCTTGTATCGGTCCTCAAGAGTGTTTGAAAAATTGCTTTCGAAAGCTTTTTGAAAAGGTGTCGGTGTGAAAAGTATTTTTGAATTTGTTTTGAATTTAGAGCAAGTATCTAGAGTCGTCTACCTACCCTAAGGAATTCGTCTGTGTAGATGTCCTTTAAAGTAGTGCCATCCCACCATTGAGAGGTAGGTAGCACCACCGTTGGAGGTGTTCGGGTCAATTCGAGGTTCGGGACATGGTGATCACCAGAGCAATGGGAAGACACCTTAGAAGCTACCCTCATGCCAGGTTCCCGGATCATGAGGACTTACTAAGACATCCTCTACTCGACGATCACCTTTCGAGGCAAGGCAACAGTGAGGCGTACCCTAGGGGTGATGTGTGACTTGTGTGTCATGTTCAGTTATTTTGTCTTATTCATGTTATGAGTGCGCTACGCGTTTGTTTTTATTTATTGTCATTCATTCTTGCATGCATTTATTTAATAGTTAAAAAACGAGAGAGGTAAAGTCCTAAACTATTACAAAAGGCGCGGGTCCACATCGCCAAAGTTCCCAGAACCCGATTTGACAGAAAATAAAGAATTAAAGTACGAAGGATAAATGTCCGAGTTTACAAGGCCTTGGGAGAGGTACATAAAAATTATACGAAAAGAAAATAAATGCGCGATTTGAATTTAAAATTAGAAACGAGGGCGTTGGACCCTTTTTGCGAAATTAAATTAGATAATTAAGTTAAGGAAAATTAAAAAGAAAAAAGAAATTATTACTTTTGAGATTTTTGTATTTTTATGAATTTTTAATGAGAAAGATTAATTAGAATAAAATATTAACCCTAATTCTATAACTTTTATTTATTAAGAAAAAAATATTAAAGTTAAAACCTAAATTAACCTAATTATTTACATGCAATTTTGATTTATAAAAATAACTATATTTTAATAATTAATTATTATGAAAGAAAAGAAAAAAAAGGATAAAAATTATTACAAACCCTAATTCTACCAAATTTTAGATTGATTAAGAAAAATATTAAAATTTAATCCTAAGTTTAAAAGCTAAAATCAATTCATGAAGTTTATTTACAAAAAAATAATCATTAAGTGAAAATACTTATTTTTGTCTTTTTTCTGATTTTTTATTGTTTTTATGTTTTTTATGAAAAATAATTAAATTAAAGAATTGAATTTTAAAAAAAAAAGAAATAATTGAATCAAAATAAAAAATAAAATAGAATAGAAAAGATGTTGCAAACCTAGGGGGGTCTGTCCCCAGTTGGAGGTATGTTGTAGTGATTAGGCCCATTTGTTTTAGGCCTCAGTTGACTTTCCTTGCCAGCGCGTAGCCTCTTTGACTCACGTCCATGATGTTCTTCCAACGATAGCCCTTGGATTGATCTTAGCATATGCGTGGCAAGCTGGCTGGTGAGTTGCATGGTAGACTCCCTGTATTGAAATTGCATAGGATGATAATTGAAGGAAAAATAATATGAAAGGGGTGGGGACCTGGGATCGAACCCAGGTCCTGAAGGTCACCATACACATGCCTAACCAATTGAACCAAGCGCGCTTTCTATATATTAAATAACAAACAAATATTATAAAATAGAATAATGCGTTAGTGCCTTTTTCGCGCGAATTTTTAAACGATCCAATCGTTGGTGGCCACATAATCATCTCCTTCCTTGGCTTGTTTTTTTCCTGAAACACAAAGAAATTGGCAACGGTTTTTGAACCGTCCCCAAAAGCAACATTATGAAAAATAGCGATTAGGCCGTCCGGCCACATAAATTAGGCGCGAGGGTTGATTTCTTTTCGTCCAAGCGCGCTGAGTATGGTCATGGCATTGAGAGCTTCCAATTTTACAGTATGAAGAAACGCCTAAATTGAAACTTGAAAAACCCTAATACTCATCCATGGCAAGTCTTCATACAATGCACAAAAACTCAATTCAATCACATGGTTAGTTTCAGAATCATCTAATTAACACAAATCAAGAACAAAAATGCATGGATATGGCCTAAATAACAAAACACGATTATGCCAAAAGAGTGACACAGTTTGACTTATATCTACCAATTCTCAAGGTTTCAGGCTATGCTAGTGATTCAATCTCCTTCCTTGAAGCCTCAGCAAGCCAATGGAATAGGTATTTTGACTTGAATCGCCCTCCTACTTAGTTTTCAGTATTGGAGTTTTCTTGAAGAAAAAAACTCAAGTTTGCTTATGGCTCTTCTGTGCAGCTGGGAGATTATTCTGAATAGGGTTAGCATGTATATGTATGTATAAACGATTAGGGTTGGAAAAGAGGTCCAAGGAATCAAAGAATTGATGGAGAGGATATTGATTTTCATGGCAAAATATTTCAAATCTTTTTCAAGCATATTTGATACAAATCATGGCCAATTGACTTGATTCTTTCTATATTTGGTCTTGCACGAAATCTTAAGCTTATTCCTTGCATAAAAAGATTTAGAAAATTAGGTTTAGTATTTTTCACCTATTTAATTTAATTAAATGAATTATTAATAATTAAAAATCCAAATAAATAAATAAAAATGATAAAAAAACTTCCCTTTGGGCCAAGTGGTCGTGCACATGCTTTGGATGATGAATTGTGGAAGAAAAAGAGGCCCATTAGCATTTTTAGGTCATTTGAATCAATGTTGACTTTTCAAAATATCTAAAAATTTCCCAACTTCCACAAGGCATAACTTGCTCAATTTTTAAGCTTTGCTCATGTTCTTGGACATTTTGGAAAGGTCTTTGAGTCCTCTAACCAATGCCTTTGGTCCCATGTCATTTTTATTTACCAATATCAAGTTATGGCCTTTGACTTAAAGTCCCTTTTTGTTGACTTTTGAAAATGACCTATAATGTTGAAATTGATAACTTTTTGTGAGAGCATTTCTTGGACTTGAAGTATGAAGAGGAGTTGTAGGAAATGTCTTTATCTTCAAAATGAGCTTTGGATGGAATTTTTCTGATAATCCATGTGAAAGCTATGCCCTGGTCAATTTACAGTTGACTTTTTCAACTGTCCAAATATGGAAACTTTTGCATCTTGATGATTTTTGAGCCAAGCTTTGAGAATCATGATCAAGCATTGATCAAATGATGTTTGTGGCTTCAAAATGAGATGTTGACCAAAAATTTGAACTTTTGACTGTCAAATGACCATTTTGCCCTTACAGTTGACTGTAGTGCAATTAGGGTTTTGACTGTGCAATTTTGTGCTGGAAGTCTTGAAACTTGGTATGAGGATGCTTGACCATATTTGTAGGCATGTGGGACTTGATTGGACCCTTGGAAACTTCTTTTTCTTTGTCAGAACCAAAACCCTAGTTTTGACTGTTTAGGAGGCCCTTGAACTGTGCAAACCTTGAGGGGATTTTGAAGCTTGCTTTTGACAAATCTTGAAGAATATGGGAGGGCAAATTTTGGGGTACAACAGTTGCCCCTGTTCAATCTTCTTAGACCTGAGGATGCAGATTGGCTGACGTGCCTTTCGTAATCCGAAGGTGGAAGATGATTGAACACTAGAGTGCCCAGAAATTTACGCTCACATAGTAGCAGTGTGATGGCGGGAATGGGCTTATAGATGCCATTTGGAGATTGATGGATAGGATGATGGGCTTATAGATGCCATGCTAAGAGATGATGGAAGGTGGATGGGCTTATAGATGCCATCTGGATGTCGATCGCGTAAGAGATTCCTTAGCGAGAACATGCGTACCTGCAAAAAAAGAAAAAATGATTACCTGGCCTGTTACAGGAGCTGGTCTTCAAATTCTTTGTGTAGATGTGTCCTGACTGGTTATAGGAGCTGGGTCTTCAAAAGGTGATGAATGAACCAGGGATGGTTACTACCTCAACGGGACGGTGAGAGAACCTTGGATGACTTTAACCTCAACAGCAATCATTGAGAAAATCTTGGGATGATTACTACCTCCGCAGTATCGGGGAGAGAACCATAGGCGACTACAACCTCAATAGCAATCATTGAGAGAATCTTGGATAACTTCAACTTCAACAGCAATCGTTGAGCGAATCTTGGGATTACCACCTCCGCAGTATCGGGGAGAGAACCATAGGCGACTACAACCTCAATAGCAATCATTGAGAGAATCTTGGACGACTTCAACTTCAACAGCAATCGTTGAGCGAATCTTGGGATTACCACCTCCGCAGTATCGGGGAGAGAACCATAGGCGACTACAACCTCAATAGCAATCATTGAGAGAATCTTGGATAACTTCAACTTCAACAGCAATCGTTGAGCGAATCTTGGGATTACCACCTCCGCAGTATCGGAGAGAGAACCATAGGCGACTACAACCTCAATAGCAATCATTGAGAGAATCTTGGATAACTTCAACTTCAACAGCAATCGTTGAGCGAATCTTGGGATTACCACCTCCGCAGTATCGGGGAGAGAACCATAGGCGACTACAACCTCAATAGCAATCATTGAGAGAATCTTGGATAACTTTAACTTCAACAGCAATTGTTGAGCGAATCTTGGGATTACCACCTCCGCAGTATCGGGGAGAGAACCATAGGCGACTACAACCTCAATAGCAATCATTGAGAGAATCTTGGATAACTTCAACTTCAACAGCAATCATTGAGCGAATCTTGGGATTACCACCTCCGCAGTATCGGGGAGAGAACCATAGGCGACTACAACCTCAATAGCAATCATTGATAGAATCTTGGATAACTTCAACTTCAACAGCAATTGTTGAGCGAATCTTGGGATTACCACCTTCGCAGTATCGGGGAGAGAACCATAGGCGACTACAACCTCAACAGCAATCATTGAGAGAATCTTGGATAACTTCTACTGAGTCTTTAAAAGAAAAACCTTTAGGAGTCGGTTTAACTAGACCAGAGAAAGCCTTTGACTGGATAATAACCAGGAAAATCTTTGGGAGTCGATTTAACTGAACCAGACAAGGTCTTGGAGTCTTCAACTGAGTCTTCAAAAGAAAAACCTTTAGGAGTCGGTTTAACTAGACCAGAGAAGGCCTTTGACTGGATAATAACCAGGAAAATCTTTGGGAGTCGATTTAACTGAACCAGACAAGGTCTTGGAGTCTTCAACTGAGTCTTCAAAAGAGAAAACCTTTAGGAGTCGGTTTAACTAGACCAGAGAAGGCCTTTGACTGGATAATAACCAGGAAAATCTTCAGGAGTCGATTTAACTGAACCAGACAAGGTCTTGGAGTGTAGCTTGAGAACTTAACTGGATCTTTCCTGAAAGGTAAAGGTCAGTCATATGCAATGCATGATATGGGTCAAGCAATGATGTTCTCAACATAAATGAGATTTGTAAGATACGATGCGTATATGCATGCTATAATGTATGGAAGTGTGATGTTTATGAATGTATGTTTTTGTCTTAGGAAAATAAATCCTTGACGGGTGCCGGGAAGTCATATCCTGGGCTGATGTTGGAGAACAGATTTTGCTTCCGCTGGATGATAGTTGCAAGTATACCGGTAGGAGAAGATGACTCTGTTGGGGAATAAACTTGGCGAATGGGTTACTCTGCGGGGAGAAAAGTACTCTAGTGATCTTGCTGAGAAACAATACTCCGTGGGGAGAAAAGTACTCTAGTGATCTTGCTGAGAAACACTACTCTGTGGGGAGAGAGATACTTTGTTGGGTTGTTGATGATATCTTGCTGGGGATACCCTCGTTGTGTTGGAAGTGTTGATAGGCTTCGCTGGGGATAAGAGGACTTCGTCGGGGACGATCTTTCCGTGGCTTTTGGCTGAGGATAACCCAGTTATATCCTGGTAAGGAAATAACTCTTTGAATAAAGCCGGGAGACGCGTTCGTGCTCTGCGAGAATAAGCTTCCAGAATCTACTGGGGATAAGCTTACTACTTGGGGAGATGGATTCCAACTTTCCTGGGGAAACTGGGCTGGACTCTCCTGGGGAAGTTTTGAACTGTGTCGGGAAGATGACTCCACTGAATGCTGGTATACCGTCGGGGAACAATCTTTAGACTAAGACTGCCGGGGATGCTTGTTAAGAATATATATGCTGCTGGGGAATGTTGATATCTGCTGGAGGACACCCAACTTCCTTAAGTTTGATTCTATAGCTTCGCTTGGGGAGAGTGCACTGACTTGCTGGCTCACTCTCTGGGGGGATTAAGATATCTAGTTACGTTCTTCCGCTGAACCTACCTTGGTACCTTGGAGGATAGAACAATTAGATTGCTTGGGCAACTCATTATTGCCCCTGTTTCTGAGGTGGGAGAGGAAGGCCTGTGAGGTGCTGATAGTTGTTGATGGACAAACTCTTCTTCTGATAGGCCAGTGACAAGATGCCGGGACATAGTCGTACGCTTTTGATCCCTAACTTTTGCCTGGACCGCCCTTTCGGGTTTTCAGTCTATCGGGATACCCTTTTTTGCCCAAGCCTCCTTTTCAGGTTTTCGACTTGCCGGGTGTACAGATTTTTTCATTTCATCCCTCATTTTTGCCCGAACCCTTTTGGTTCGCCGGGAAGCCCTTATTTTTGCCTAGGTGTGTCAACCTAGCGGGTCTTTGATTACGCGTAGTATTTTTTCCGACTATGTCCATGCTCTCAGGATGTAGGGAGTTGCCCCTGGTTAGAAGTGTTTTGTCATGCCGCCAGAAGACGTTTGATCAGACAAGATTTATTGTTGAAATGCCCCAAGTGACTCAGGCGGAGATTTGCCCCAGGCTATTTGGCCTTTGAAAGATTCTCCGAATCTTGATTGGACTGCCCCAGATGATGGACAATGGTTAGGCCATGCTTCTTGATTGGAAGTGCTTTTGTTCACTAGGTATTCATCGTGCGAATTTCCCTGCTGTTCAAACAAAAAGTCATATGCAAACAAAGTTATGTCAAAAATTCAAAGCTTATGTCTGTCTTGAAGATTTTGAAAATGCATTATTTTTCATAAAACAAGTGAATGTTTGTAAAACGTGATGTCAACTCCGCATTTACCGTAGGCCTTAAGGAGTCAGGATACCTTTCGTAACAGTATGCTTTCAAACTGACCCATGCTTCAGCTAGGACTTTTAAGGGTTATAACGTGGCCTGGCTCATGGTTTAAGAAACAAAGGATAAAGGCTCAAATTATTTGTACCCACCCGCTCTTCGTGATGTTCTCCAAACCTAAACTCAGTTGATCATACGTTAGACCTTGTTTGAGTCTTTGCTCTGATTTTCCAGTGATGGTTCGGATGTTGATAACTTATTTTGAATGGGCAGTCATTCCTTTTTTTGTCGAGGGTTTATAGGACCTCTTTCTTTTTGATTTTGCTATCCCTGAATTTTGCCTGAACTGTTTCTTTTGTGATTACAGTCAGCGGGATGCCCCCGTTTTGTAAGTCTCCTTCATAGGTTTTGACTTAATGGGCTTTTTTTATTTTGAGAGATATAATGACTGCCTGTCCTTCTTGATTATTCGGAACCATCACCGTCTTTCTTTGTTTTGTAAGGACCTCTTTGGTGCCATTCGTTATGCACTTGGATCAACTGAGAGACTACCCTGCCCCAGGTTATGATTAAGGGTTTTAAATTTCGAAAAGAAAAACTCCTACTTCTTTGGCTCAGAGGGGTTGACGAGGGATTATCTTCCTTATAACTCCAGTGTTTAGGGATTTGAAACAATGCCTGTACTTCATCAGCGGGGTCTGTTCAAAAGCATACTGTAAAGATAGCGGTATCGTTTTCGTCATCCTCCCTCAAGAGGCTTAGAATTATTAATTGAGAGTTGATCATCAGAAAAAATATGAAAATAATTTGCGTATAGTGAATACAAATATATTGCTTCAAAACAGACATATGTGATGCATTAATGAAATAACAATGTTTAACATGAGTAAATGTTTGAACAAAAGAAAATTGCAACTTGAACATTCGAATGAACAAAAATTTCTTAATCCTAGCCATGTTTTGGCAAGGGAGCAGTGATCACGTTGGGAGTCTCGGCGGGCTCGAACTCGATCTCTTTAGCATCGATCATGCTCTGAATCTTATACTTCAGTGCCCAACAATCCTCAGTATCGTGCCCCGGGCTACCAGAATGGTAAGCGCACCTTGCTTCTGGGTTGTAATTTGGAGAGGAAGTCTTTGGATTTGCAGGAGGGTTGATCACCGCAATCAGGTTCATCCTTAACATGTGCTGCAAAGCTCGTGACCATGACATGTTGATGTAGGTGAATTGTCTCTTAGGCTCGTCCGACCTGTTCTGATCAACCCGCTGTTCTCGGCGAGGTCGTTGTTGGCCCTGAGAAGTAGTAGCAACTCGGAGAGGTCTATTCATTGGACCCGACTTTTGCCTTCTTGGAAGCTGTTCTATGACCTGGTCCCTGATTTGGGCTGGTTGCTTCATGCCTTGAGGAAGCTGACTGATCATGGCCCTCAGCTCTCCTTGCTCCTGAGCTAAACCTTGAATGAGGGCCCTTTGCCCCAGCATCTAGGTTTTCAATGTGTCTACCTCAACTTGTAGACGCTTCAGCTGCTCGTCCTTGTCCCCTTCAGGACTCTTTCTGATCAGATTCCCCATGAGGAGTGTCCTCAACTCTTCCTGCCCCTTGGATAGGCTTATGAAGATCTCCTTGAACTGAGTCTCTTGAGTGTGAAGGTCCTGGTTATCTGATTGTGAAGCCATTGCTCGCGGGATAAACAAGAAAATTTGTTAGAATTTGGGTCCAGTAGCCTGATTGAGGGAAACCCATGTTATTGAGAAGTCTTCTTCAAGGGTCAAAGGCTCACCATATCCAGTGGGTCATAGCCCCTGACATCCTTGACTAGAGGAAAATAAATCCTCTTTGCCCCTTGCTGGGTAGTTGATTCATCATGACCTGCATCACAAGCCCTTGAGGTCCTTGAAATGGATTAGGATGTATGCAATGGTATGATGTCATGGTATGCATGGGGTAATGTGAGTAACCCTGTTATGAGTCCCAATTAAGGACTGCAAACAAAACCTGCAAGAAACTTAGCAAACTTTGTTATGAGTCCTAATTAAGGACTGCAGACCAAAACCTGCAAGAAACTTAGTAAACCCTGTTATGAGTCCCAATTAAGGACTGCAAACCAAAACCTGCAAGAAACTTAGCAAACTTTATTATGAGTCCTAATTAAGGACTGCAAACCAAAACCTGCAAGAAACTTAGTAAACCCTGTTATGAGTCCCAATTAAGGACTATAAACAAAACCTGCAAGTAGTTCATGTGTCAGCTAACAAGCATGCAAGTAGGCAAGTACAAAGGCACACAAGTCACACAAGAGAAACCCTTAGAGTTTAGGCCAGCATGGGGTCTGGGTATTACCCTCTTGAAGTTGGTGGGCTCAACCTGTCCTATTAGAAGTAATCGGGTTCTAAGGGTCCCAATATCACGGGATTGCTTTCATTGTTCATCGTTTCGATTTAGCCACTAAACTGGCGACCGAAATATTCCAGGAAAGCCACCCTCAATTGAGTGTAGTATCGAGTATCAACCAACCTCGGACTGCACCAAAGTCAGTTATCTCACTACCCTAAAGAGGCCAAGATAGTTCAATTAAGGTTCCTAAGGTCTGTTGATGCTTCACGACACCACGCGGAGGCCCCGTACTCTCCTTGACTGAACTCAAGGGTTACCGGTACACACCAAAGTGCCACATCAACGTAGCAGACTGTTTCAACCATGTCGGTATACCCCGCACAGTTCCCTCACAGCCTCGTTGTTACTTTCTAAGAAGGTATCCCCCAGATCCGGGTTAGGATCTATAGAACTCCCAAGACAGTCCCACAATAATAAAGCAAGCAAGTCAATACAATTGGAAACACAGTTATGAACTACCCTAAGGTACACCTCACTTTAAGTTTGGTCCCCAGCAGAGTCGCCAGTTCTGTGATCGGTGGATCTGGAACTGACTGTTTAACGCTGGTTCGCGAAATGTCGCGGAAGCAAGAGTCGCCACCGTCTTTTATTTTCTCCAAATGGAAAGGACAAAAGCACAGAAAAATTCCTTAAAGAGATTGCTCTCGGTTCGGGAGGTAGATTATAGAAAGGGAAGGTGTTAGCACCCTTTCTATCCATGGTTATCCATGGGCTCTTAGATACTTGCTCACTTGTGTTTTCAAAAATGGTTTGTTTGCTTTTCAACTGTGGGTTTTAAAAAGTCTCTTTGAAAATTTCAGTTCGACTCTTGTATCGGTCCTCAAGAGTGTTTGAAAAATTGCTTTCGAAAGCTTTTTGAAAAGGTGTCGGTGTGAAAAGTATTTTTGAATTTGTTTTGAATTTAGAGCAAGTATCTAGAGTCGTCTACCTACCCTAAGGAATTCGTCTGTGTAGATGTCCTTTAAAGTAGTGCCATCCCACCATTGAGAGGTAGGTAGCACCACCGTTGGAGGTGTTCGGGTCAATTCGAGGTTCGGGACATGGTGATCACCAGAGCAATGGGAAGACACCTTAGAAGCTACCCTCATGCCAGGTTCCCGGATCATGAGGACTTACTAAGACATCCTCTACTCGACGATCACCTTTCGAGGCAAGGCAACAGTGAGGCGTACCCTAGGGGTGATGTGTGACTTGTGTGTCATGTTCAGTTATTTTGTCTTATTCATGTTATGAGTGCGCTACGCGTTTGTTTTTATTTATTGTCATTCATTCTTGCATGCATTTATTTAATAGTTAAAAAACGAGAGAGGTAAAGTCCTAAACTATTACAAAAGGCGCGGGTCCACATCGCCAAAGTTCCCAGAACCCGATTTGACAGAAAATAAAGAATTAAAGTACGAAGGATAAATGTCCGAGTTTACAAGGCCTTGGGAGAGGTACATAAAAATTATACGAAAAGAAAATAAATGCGCGATTTGAATTTAAAATTAGAAACGAGGGCGTTGGACCCTTTTTGCGAAATTAAATTAGATAATTAAGTTAAGGAAAATTAAAAAGAAAAAAGAAATTATTACTTTTGAGATTTTTGTATTTTTATGAATTTTTAATGAGAAAGATTAATTAGAATAAAATATTAACCCTAATTCTATAACTTTTATTTATTAAGAAAAAAATATTAAAGTTAAAACCTAAATTAACCTAATTATTTACATGCAATTTTGATTTATAAAAATAACTATATTTTAATAATTAATTATTATGAAAGAAAAGAAAAAAAAGGATAAAAATTATTACAAACCCTAATTCTACCAAATTTTAGATTGATTAAGAAAAATATTAAAATTTAATCCTAAGTTTAAAAGCTAAAATCAATTCATGAAGTTTATTTACAAAAAAATAATCATTAAGTGAAAATACTTATTTTTGTCTTTTTTCTGATTTTTTATTGTTTTTATGTTTTTTATGAAAAATAATTAAATTAAAGAATTGAATTTAAAAAAAAAGAAATAATTGAATCAAAATAAAAAATAAAATAGAATAGAAAAGATGTTGCAAACCTAGGGGGGTCTGTCCCCAGTTGGAGGTATGTTGTAGTGATTAGGCCCATTTGTTTTAGGCCTCAGTTGACTTTCCTTGCCAGCGCGTAGCCTCTTTGACTCACGTCCATGATGTTCTTCCAACGATAGCCCTTGGATTGATCTTAGCATATGCGTGGCAAGCTGGCTGGTGAGTTGCATGGTAGACTCCCTGTATTGAAATTGCATAGGATGATAATTGAAGGAAAAATAATATGAAAGGGGTGGGGACCTGGGATCGAACCCAGGTCCTGAAGGTCACCATACACATGCCTAACCAATTGAACCAAGCGCGCTTTCTGTATATTAAATAACAAACAAATATTATAAAATAGAATAATGCGGTAGTGCCTTTTTCGCGCGAATTTTTAAACGATCCAATCGTTGGTGGCCACATAATCATCTCCTTCCTTGGCTTGTTTTTTTCCTGAAACACAAAGAAATTGGCAACGGTTTTTGAACCGTCCCCAAAAGCAACATTATGAAAAATAGCGATTAGGCCGTCCGACCACATAAATTAGGCGCGAGGGTTGATTTCTTTTCGTCCAAGCGCGCTGAGTATGGTCATGGCATTGAGAGCTTCCAATTTTACAGTATGAAGAAACGCCTAAATTGAAACTTGAAAAACCCTAATACTCATCCATGGCAAGTCTTCATACAATGCACAAAAACTCAATTCAATCACATGGTTAGTTTCAGAATCATCTAATTAACACAAATCAAGAACAAAAATGCATGGATATGGCCTAAATAACAAAACACGATTATGCCAAAAGAGTGACACAGTTTGACTTATATCTACCAATTCTCAAGGTTTCAGGCTATGCTAGTGATTCAATCTCCTTCCTTGAAGCCTCAGCAAGCCAATGGAATAGGTATTTTGACTTGAATCGCCCTCCTACTTAGTTTTCAGTATTGGAGTTTTCTTGGAAAAAAAAACTCAAGTTTGCTTATGGCTCTTCTGCGCAGCTGGGAGATTATTCTGAATAGGGTTAGCATGTATATGTATGTATGAACGATTAGGGTTAGAAAAGAGGTCCAAGGAATCAAAGAATTGATGGAGAGGATATTGATTTTCATGGCAAAATATTTCAAATCTTTTTCAAGCATATTTGATACAAATCATGGCCAATTGACTTGATTCTTTCTATATTTGGTCTTGCACGAAATCTTAAGCTTATTCCTTGCATAAAAAGATTTAGAAAATTAGGTTTAGTATTTTTCACCTATTTAATTTAATTAAATGAATTATTAATAATTAAAAATCCAAATAAATAAATAAAAATGATAAAAAACTTCCCTTTGGGCCAAGTGGTCGTGCACATGCTTTGGATGATGAATTGTGGAAGAAAAAGAGGCCCATTAGCATTTTTAGGTCATTTGAATCAATGTTGACTTTTCAAAATATCCAAAAATTTCCCAACTTCCACATGGCATAACTTGCTCAATTTTTAAGCTTTGCTCATGTTCTTGGACATTTTGGAAAGGACTTTGAGTCCTCTAACCAATGCCTTTGGTCCCATATCATTTTGATTTACCAATATCAAGTTATGGCCTTTGACTTAAAGTCCCTTTTTGTTGACTTTTGAAAATGACCTATAATGTTGAAATTGATAACTTTTTGTGAGAACATTTCTTGGACTTGAAGTATGAAGAGGAGTTGTAGGAAATGTCTTTATCTTCAAAATGAGCTTTGGATGGAATTTTTCTGATAATCCATGTGAAAGCTATGCCCTGGTCAATTTACAGTTGACTTTTTCAACTGTCCAAATATGGAAACTTTTGCATCTTGATGATTTTTGAGCCAAGCTTTGAGAATCATGATCAAGCATTGATCAAATGATGTTTGTGGCTTCAAAATGAGATGTTGACCAAATTTTTTAACTTTCGACTGTCAAATGACCATTTTGCCCTTACAGTTGACTGTAGTGCAATTAGGGTTTTGACTGTGCAATTTTGTGCTGAAAGTCTTGAAACTTGGTATGAGGATGCTTGACCATATTTGTAGGCATGTGGGACTTGATTGGACCCTTGGAAACTTCTTTTTCTTTGTCAGAACCAAAACCCTAGTTTTGACTGTTTAGGAGGCCCTTGAACTGTGCAAACCTTGAGGGGATTTTGAAGCTTGCTTTTGACAAATCTTGAAGAATATGGGAGGGCAAATTTTGGGGTACAACAGCAAGCAACTAAGATCCCGTAGATGACTACGGATGAAAAGGGTGATAATACCTTCCCTTTTCATAACCTACCCCCCGAACTCAAGAAATAATCTCGAAAGGTATTTCCTGTTCTTTTCAACATTTCCTTTTGGATAAAAGAAAATTCGGTGGTGACTCTTGCTATCCGCAACAATTGTGATCAAACGCAAAACACCCAAATCAGTTCTCCCATTGAATTACACTTACAAATAAGAATCAAAAAGTTGAATTTTCCCCCCCAAATCTGCAGCTTTAGCGCGAAACAGATATCTCTTAACTAAGACCTTGTTATGAAGATCTCAACATCAAACAAGCCCACCAAATTTCAGCTCGATCTAACGGTGAACGAATCAGGGATCATCGTTTTAGTGAGACTGATATAGAAAAAACAGAAATGAGTTTCTCTCCTCTTTTCTCTCTTTTTGAATCCTTATTTTCTCTCTATCTCTCTTAACCCTAAATTTTAATTATCCACTTAAATAAGTGATACAAATGGGCTATTCATATTTGAGTCTTTCTCCATACAGGAAGGGAGCCCAAACCCAACAACATAAGACTAAGCTTCCTTCAAAATCGAAGAAGATCCAAGAAACCGCTAAAAGAAGTTAAGAGAGACTATATATCTTGGGATGACAATGTTATTGAATCCTATAACAAGTAAGAAGCAAACATGTGTCTCGCGTAAAATCATGAAGAATATGAGGTAACCTCTTATTTTTCTTATCAAGACTCGTTTCACATATGTAAAAATATAACTAAAGAAACAAGTAAACTAGAACAATTTGTCTCTAGCTCCAAAGTCACTATTTCTTCCCTCGAAATGAAAAATAATTTTTTTGGAAGAAATTAAAAGACTTAAAGAGAGACAAAATGATCTAATTCTAAATTCTTCCTCTTCTCAGTAAGTATTAGAGTAATCTATCAAGTGTGATCAATGTGACATTTTGAAAAATAAAATTTATGAACTTTGAAACATACTTGATAAAATTACTAAAATAATAGACAACTTGAATCTTTGGCTAGGAAATGAAAGTGCATATTACAATAAGGCTGACTTTGGTTATGAACCTAAGAACACCAGTAAAATTTTAGAATTATTTGCAATGCCTAATTAACATATAAATATAAAATCTTAAAATACAATTATTGTAATAAAGATGGTCATATTACTATGTTCAAAAAATGTATCTAGACACTCTATCATACTTCTTCTCCATGTCAATACAAATTAAGTACAAGTCTTGTTGTTTCGTCTGATACTGCTCCATCACACGTCGTAGTAGATAGATTTCTTTCATGGTCGACCTCCCAAGCATAAAACCAAATTGATTCTTTGTGACTTCAGTCTCTTTTCTCAGTCTTAGTCCAATCAAAAATCTCTTTTCTTAGTATTTGTTCAATCACTCTTTCCCACAACTTTAAGTATGACTCATAAGTTTAATCCCTATATAATTTGAAAATTTTTTTATATCTCATTGTTCTTATAGATTGAAACTAAAGTATTTCTTTTCCATTCATACAAAATATGCTTTGACCTCATAATTTTCTTAAAGAGTTTGGCGAGCCACTCAATGCCTCTATCTCCATAAGTTGTCCACTTTTCAATAGGTTTGTTGTCTGGTCCAACTGCTTTAATGTTGCTCAACCTTTTCAACGCTTCTTTTACCTATTGTTTATGAATACGACAATAGTAAGTATAGTTCCGATCTTCTTATCTAATATCGAGTTTTCTAGAGTTCACTGAGATATCGTATCTTTCATAAATATGTCTTCCACCCATCCTTTATATTATTTTCCTGAATGAAAGTTATGCCTTCTTCATCTTTAATAAATTTCACTAGATCTAAATCTATTGTCTTTATTTCTCTTTCCTTAGCAAATCTATATATAGATTTTTCTCCCTTATTAGTTCCTAAAGATTGATATAATTTATATAAATTTTAGGTTCTTGCTTCACTCACCACCTACATAGTCTCATTCTTAGCCTTCCTCTATTTTTTTCAAGTTTCAACATTTTTTCACCTAGACCATTCTTTAAAACAATATTTTTACTCTAACTTTAATATGAACACTTTCATTCCACCACCACGGTTCTTTATCCTTAGATCCAATATTTCTTGATTATCCAAACATTTCTTTGCCTACTTTTCTAATCTCTTGGGAAATCTTATTCCATATATCATTTGCACTACCATGTGGTTGTCTAAACTGTCCCTCGAAGATTTTGTGTTTGAGATTTCCTTACTTTCACACTTTAAACGCCACCACTTGATATGTGGGGCTCCCACTTAACTTCTTATATTTGCTCCTCTCTTGATTCTTACATACATAACCAATACTTTATGTTAGATACTCAAGCTCACTTCCAAATAATTTTACAATCTAAGAGAATCTTCCTATTTGCCTTCTTAGTGAGAAAGAAGTCCATATGAAAACATGTCACCCCACTCTTATATGTGAAAAATTCATCATCTCTTTTCCTAAAATCAAATATTTAACTATAGTAAGATCAGAAGATGACAAAAACTCGAAAATAGATTTACCCTCTACATTTACCTCCCTGATACCATACCACATGCACGCCCTTAGAATCTCATACTACACTTCCTACTTTTTTGTTGTTGAATTTTAATAGAAAAGTATTTTAAAATTCAATATAAAATCAACTAACATACAGGTAAACAGATCTTAATTTTGATATTAACTTATAAAATCAAAAACTCACAATCATTCTAATGAACCATAATAATAATAATAATAATAATAATAATAATAATAATAATAATAATAATAATAATAATAATAATAATAATAATTATTATTATTATTATTATTATTATTATTATTATTATATTATAAGTTTTAATTATAAATAAGAATATATGACAAAGGTAATACTATAGTGATCAATTATATTATTTTATTAATTTTATTACATTTATTTATTTATTATTATTAGTAATTTATTTAAGAATAAGATAATATTGTACACAAAAAGTAAATAGTTTAATAACATTATTTTAATACTATGTCCGTAAAAATTTATAAACCTATAATATTTCATATTTATTAAGAAAGTTTAAATTTTAAATCTATTTTGAAATATGTTTTATGGAAAAACGTAAAAATTTTAATTAATTGTTAGAGAAAAAAAGAGAGAAAAGTCAAATTAAATGTAATTTTTATTTTATTTTAATTTGAAAAAGATGAACTTTTTAAAATAAAATTTTTAATTAGAGTAATGTTGATGTTTTTAACTTATAAATTGAAACAAGAAAAATACAATGTTTTACTTATAAATTGTTACCGAGGGAGTAATTTCTCATTTCAAACAATAGCTGAAAATACATTTGATATATTAGAGTGTGAATTGAAATCCACAATTCTTAACTTAGAAATGCATCAAGTTTAATCAACCTTAGTTCAATTTAATTCAATTCAATTAGAATTAGATCAATTTAAACAATTTGGTTTCACTCGTTAGTTCAAACTCAATCTTAATTCATTTGATAATTCAAGGTTTTATTTAGATTGATGGAAAAGATAAAATAAAGTGGAATGATGTTATGTTTCATTATTTAGTTTTTACAAAAAAATTAGTAAAATGTGATATAACTCATTTCATCTAATATTATTATTTTAAGTACTTTTTATTCCACTCAAATTAGAGTATATCCAATAAAATGAAATAAATTAATAATATAATTACAAATTTATCCTCTAAATTTCCCTTTTATTATTCATATTCATATTTATGTTTTTGAAATAAAGGATAAAATGGAATACAAAATTTTAATGTTTTCTCCGTCCAATTTCTAAATACTGAAATGAGATATCAGTTCTATTGTATCTTAAAATATCTAAATAATAGAATAAAATTTATATTTTATTTCATTTCATTCTGTTCAATTCTATTTTATTTTGTTCTATTTCACTACATCAGTTTTAAATTATTTAAATATATTCAAAATCAAATGATAAAAAAAATTAATTAAAAAAAATTGAAAACTCAACTAAAAGAAAGTATAATTTATATTTGTCATAATAATCAAATTTATTAACAAATATAACTTTTCAAATCTTTCGGATGCATCTATATATGAGTATTGACACACAAGAAAGGAGAAAGGTTATGCAAACTTGTGTCGTAACGACACATGTTAGTCTTAAGCACATATATTAAAAATTAAATGAAAAAATAGTATTTTAAAAATTATTCATTTATTTTAATAAAAATACAAATTAATGTGTTTATTGGTTTTTCCGATACAAATTTTTTTATAAGTAAGTTTTTTAACTTTATCCCTAATACACATAACATTATCCATAAGGAAAAATGGATATATATATATATATATATATATATATATATATATATATATATATATATATATATATATATATATATATATTCTCTAGCGAGATTAATAGTAAATTTGACAAGATTTTTGTCAAATGTAAGATTTTTAAATGTTGAATTTAACTAAATAGTCATCTTTGAACAATAATATGATCATTAAATAATTTTATTGATTCTTAAAGTATTCATAAAAATTATATATAGACATTATTTTTAATTTTTATATGACACAAATTTCATATTAAAATAATATCTATAATGCAAAATATTGTCACAAACAATAGTTATTTCAAGCAATAAATGCAATATTACATCTTAATTTTTTTTAACATATAATATTTTATTATAATAGAGGTTGAATTCAAGTTTTTTTTTTATAAACAATTAAAATCGTTTAAGTTTTTAAAAATTTTGTGTAAATTTTTCATAGTTTAATCAAGACAAAACAAATATAGATTTTATTAAATCACAATTTAATCATAATAATATTTATTTAAAATGAAAATAAATTTAGACTATATGCAGTAATTTGTTTTGTACGTTTTTAAAGGTGGTTTTGTAAACAAATAAAATGCTATATATTTTTATTATTTTTTACATGATCTTTATGACATTTTCAACTATGAATGTTAGTTTTTAAATAATAATTATCTAAAAAAATATTTATAACAAAAAATGAATAATTTTGTATGTTATGTTCAACATTATATTTCATATTTTTGCTCTTACGCTCAAATTTATATTGTTTTTTATAAAATTAAAATATATAAATAATTTTATAAATAAAATCTATATATATATATATATATATATATATATATATATATATATATATATATATATATATATATATATATATATATATATATATATATATATATATATATATATATATATATATATATATATATATATATATATATATATATATATATATATATATATATATATATATATATATATATATATATATATATATATATATATATATATATATATATATATATATATATATATATATATATATATATATATATATATATATATATATATATATATATATATATATATATATATATATATATATATATTAAATGAGTAGAATTATACAAAGTTCAAGTTTGTTTGATTCATTGTAAGTTTTTTTAACTTTTCATAATTTAATGGGTTGTTGACAGCTATTTTATTCATGAATAAGTTGTTATTTTCTTTATTAAAACATAATAAATAGTTATTTTAATTAATTAAAAAAAAATTAAAAATTTAATACAACTAAATTCGGAATAATAAAGTCAAAACATATTAATTTCTAAAATATTACCTATTTAAAAAATATAAACTAATATAATTCTTCTCGAACAGTATGTAGTGTAGTGTCAATGTATTAAATTCCATGTATCTCAATTATTTAATGAAAATTCAATATATAGTAATTTTAATCAACGACCAAAATGTGTGCGTGCGAGCAAATTAAGATTAAAATTAGATGTAGTGTAACATTACAAAATCACAAGCACATTAATCACATTAATCGTTAGATTAAAATCAAATAGCTTAGATATTTCTAAAGAAAGCTCGAAATAAAAAATAGAGGAGGGGGAGAAGAAGAGTGAGCATATTTGTTGGAGAAGGGAAAGTATTTAGAAAATTAATAAGAAGGAGGAAAACAGCCCACTCCTATTCATTTCTTCTTTCTTGTCTCTCCTTCTCCCGTCTTCCTGTCCCTCCTCTGTTTCTTCCCCTTTTCATTTTCACTCTTTCACACTCACTCACTGTCTCTCACAGACAAAACAAAAACAATAACATAAACATAAACCAGTCTTTCATTCCCCTCTATTAACCACAAACATGGGAGAAACCGGTATCAATGTTCCTTACCCACGAAACTTAAACCCTACGGCTCAAGAGTTCACCCCAACAAATCCCGTTCCTCTCTCCGTCGCCGTCGGAGTTCCCTATCCCTACCCTCACTTCGCCGTCACACCTCCGCCGAACCTCTCCACCTTACCCACCCGTTCCGTCCTCCTCAGCCCCGTCCCTCCCACTACTGAATCCGACCTCCGGAAAGATCTCCAAGCCTTTGGTGAAGTCAGAGCTATCCAAACCGATTCCTTCCGTTACGGAATCGTGACGGCTCATTTCTACGACCTCAGACACGCACAGGCGGCGTTCACCGCCATTCGCACTCACCACGTCCACTGTGTTTCGTTTTTTAACCCAATGTCTCAGCCCCAATATCATCCCGCTCCACCACCTCCCCCGTCGGGGCTCGTCGCCGGTGTGCCACTCTGGGCTCACTACGTCTTCTCTGATATTCAGAATCAAGGAACCCTCGTCGTTTTCAACTTAGACGACGACGTTTCACCTGAAAAACTACGACAAGTTTTCGAGCCTTTTGGTATTCACTTATTTAATTTATCTTTTCAATTTTTAATTAATTTATTTTTTCACTTTTTGCTTCAGAAGTGAGATCTGAAAGTAGAGTGTTTTTAAAATATAAAACAATAAAATCTCAATACGACATGTCTCTATCTCGTTCTTTTTGTGTGTTTATGTGTGTCCACTTTTTAATTATAGGAGCCATAAAGGAAGTGAGGGAAAATCCAGGGAAGAAAAAGGGTCAAAGATTCGTCGAGTTTTTCGACATAAGAGATGCTGGCAAAGCTTTGAAAGAAATGAATGGAAAAGAATTCCAAGGAAAATCAATTGCTATTGAATTTAGTAAACCAGGTGGTTACGGAAGAAGATTCTTCCATTCAACTAATCCGAATCCTAATGCCTATATCTCCACTAAGCCATTTCATTTCAACTTTCCTCCTCCTCCACCTCCCTCGCCGCCCCGTCGTTACGGTCCACCGCAATTCTCTCACAAGAATTTCAACACTGGTTCAATGAGTTCAAATAGTTTGAATGGGGATGAAAACAATTATTCTCCTAGGAGGAATTTTGGTAGGGAATTCATTGGGGAAAGACCATGGAATTGGAAGGGGAAACAGCCTTATAAGAATGAGACTCGTTATATAATCAAAGAAGATGCCATTGTTGAATCCGATTCTAGAACTACTCTCATGATCAAAAACATACCCAACAAGTACAGGTCCGTCTTTTTGTATAATTTAATAAAAACATATTCTGTCTGTTTTTTTTAAAATAATATTACTTTCTTACCCTCATTGAAATACTACAAAAGTTTAGAAAGAGACAAAAGAAAGTGCCAATCCTATAGACATGCTTTCTTAATTATTATTATATTGAGTGGATATAGTCAGAAGCTACTCTTGAACATGTTGGACAACCACTGTATACGCTGCAACGATCAGATAGGCGACGGCGATGACAAGCCTCTATCTTCCTATGACTTTGTATATCTTCCTATAGATTTCAAGTAAGCAGTGTTTGTTTTTCATCATGTTTCTTGTGCAATGCCATTATTTTGTGTGTCTCTCTCCAATGCACTCAATGGCAATTCCGTGATATATAATTGGACAGGAACAAGTGCAACGTGGGATACGGGTTCGTGAATATGACATCTCCGGAAGCTACTCTAAGGTTCTACAAGGCCTTTCAACAGCAACGTTGGGAGGTTTTTAACTCCAGAAAAGTCTGCCACCTTACCTACGCTAGAGTTCAGGTACATTATTACTATATTTGAGTATTATTATGTAGTACATTATTATACGATGATAAAACAAAAATTTATATTTACATTTTTATTTAAAGGGTTTGGAAGCTTTGAAAGAGCATTTTAAGAACTCAAAGTTCCCGTGTGAGATGGAGCATTATCTGCCGGTGGTGTTTTCACCGCCTCGAGATGGGAAGCAATTAACGAAGCCGTTTCCAGTAGTGGGGAGCATGGTACGAATGGGTGCTGTAGATGATAAGATGGAGGGTCGAGATCATAGGGTGGTGGTAGCAGGTAGCAGTGGTGGCGCTGTTGGTGGTGATGATGATGATAAATCAGATGTGAAGTGAAATGTGCATTTATTTACCTAGCACATCAAGAATTAAAGGTTGTTGAGCAACGAGCCACATATGTGTTCTCTCTGCTCATAAGCCCCCACCGTTTCACAACGTTGAACCTCTTGCTGCTCGCTGCTCACTCCCCCTCTCATTTCTTGCCTTTTAGTTATTTTCTAGTCAGTTTTTTTATGTCCTTTTAAATTAAGTTTCTCGTCTAGTCTTTTAGGTTCTGGCACTTCAGATGTACTAGTGTTTTCTTTGCCTACAAATTTAAATTTCAAAAGACTTGCAATCTATGATGTTTGTTTATTATTTATTGCTTAGATAGATGAGAGTACCTTGAATAGGTCCTTGAATAAGTAGATACTATATCATATGGGCTGCTCTTTAGGCAGTTATATTACTTTTTTATTATATATAGCATTGGAACGGTGGTTGTTGGAATAAATGAGATGTCAATAATGTGTTAAATGTATGTGTTGTTGTGAATTGAAATTCTATCGAGTCTCTCACATAGGAGATTTCTAGTGTTAATTAAGTGGAGGTAACATCCTTGGAATGTGCATTATGGAGTTTAGAGATTTTGTGAACAATGTATTCGATGATAAAATTTTACACTATACATGCGGCCAATGTTTGGTTATGTCAAATGTATTTTGTTTCTAGTATAACCTTTCACATAAGAAATGAAATTAATGGACAATTAGAAACAAAAGCTTCGGAGAAGTGATAAAAATTGCTAAAGATTATGAGATCTGACTATTCGCTCTTTACATTGGGGGGAGAATTAGATAAATCTCTGAAAAGCTTTGTTTTCATAAGTTACGTAGATAATATCCATTTAGGTACTCAGTGTACTAGTTACTATTCATAATTTAGAGGTACTCCAAATAAATGTTAAAATTGTTTTTTTTAATGACGACTTGAAAAAATACACTCGAGGATTTTTTAATGTTTATGAATAAGAAAATAAGATATTTAAGTTAGATAAATCTTTTTATGGTCATGAAAATTTTAACAATGTGATTATCTCAAGCGAGTTTAAAGGAATGTAAGTGACAAATACACTTACTACAAGTCTTAACATGATATATGCATTACCATATTTTTATGTAGACAAATTCTCAAATTTAGTTCAAGCATTCAATTCGTAAATAATGTGAAATTACGATCATGTAACGACTTTGATATGAAAAATTTTATGAAGCAAATGCAATCCATTGTAATAAGATTCTTAGGTTAGAAAAGAGAATTTTCTTGGACCAATCTCACAACGTTGAAAAGATCTTTAAAGAAATAAAATTATTTTGACCGTAACTCTACTTGCACACAATATGATTCAAGTGTTAAACTATTCAAAAATATTGGTGATAACGTAAAAGAAACTGAATAAGAGAGCATCATAGACAATCCCAGCTATGTCACTGATTATACAAGACCTGACATTATCTATGTTGTAGAATTGTTACGCCGATTTACCAGAAGGCCTAGTATTGACATGTTATTGAAAGAGTCATGACGTACCAAAATAAGACCATGCACCTTATATATTACATTATCAAAAGTTTCCTGATATCTAGAGGGTACAATGATGTTTATTGAATAATCTTGTGTGATGATTTCAAAGGAGTAAATTGTTACATATTTAACATAACTAGAAGAGAAATCTCTTGGAAATCTAAGAAACAAACTATTTATGGTGCAATTTATTTTGAAATCATAAATGATAGCACTTGCAACAGTTTCTGAAGAATCAAGTGGGCATGCTCACACAACTCTATATTAAAACAAATATGTTTCACCATCTATCTCAGAATCTATTACATTAAGAAACTCATACTTATCCGATAAGGACCAATGAGATCACCTTAGTGAAAATAAAAATTGCGAGGAGAAAAAACAACTTCAACCACTCAAAAATTATGGTCTTGCCCCAGGTATGATCACTTAAGTAATCTACTCACTAGCTACGTGCTAGCACATAACATAACTTAGGCATCAAAATATATTTTGCAGGTACCCCATATCTAGAGATATCGTGGTACACAAAGTAGGAGTGAAGATTGCAACAATACAACAAGTTACACATATATCACATCATCTGATTAAGAAATCTATCTTGTAAGTGCGTGCAAGAACATTGACGTCTACCATTAGGCATATTCTATTAAGGAACCAAAAATGAGAAGGTGAACGTCGATGATGGTGAATCGCGAATTTAGATGCAGTGGAGTGAGGGGACTTATAAGATTAGCACTCAAACGCTCAAGTCAGTATATGAAGAAGAAGAGTGAAATGAAATTCTATTTGAAACTTGTCACCTGATTTTGGTGCATTCTCTATATATAGTAGAGATGAAATAACTAACTTGATATTAGTTAGGAGTGAATTGCAGAGAGTCGTTGGATGCTTTACGGTTGATGTAACGCTCGTAATTTAATTCATTATTTAATTAAATTATTTTTGGAATATTTGAGAAGATGTGTTGTGATTAATTAGATTTAATTATTTTATTAAGTGGTGAAATAATATTAGAAGTATAATATTATTTGATGTGGGCTTGTTTTTAAGGAACAGAAGTAGTAATAAGGGGGTGTATTAGTTTTAAGCACAATAAGGAATAAAGAATAATAGGTTATTTTATTGTTGCTAGAAAGAATAGAAAAGAGGAGGCAGTAGAAGAATAAGGATTGAGAAGAAGAACGTGAAGCTGTTGGAAAAAGAGGAAAACGACATAACGAGGTTTCGACCAAAAGATTGTAGAGCGACCTTCAATCCAAGGTAAGGGCGGGGTTCTGACTCTATAATTGGGTTCATGATGATTAGTATGTGGGGTTAGAGGTGATTGTTGTCTTGTTCTTGAATGGAATGTTTATAATGTTGTACGATGTGAAATTGATGAATTATAGATGAATAACGATGTTCCGAAGCTGTTTAATTGACGTAGAATTATAAGGCATCTGTAAGTAATGGTTACCTATGATTTGATTAAGTTTTTAGGGCCTAAAATATGAAACCCGTAGTGAAAACTCAGAGAAATTGTAGAATTTATGCAGGATGTAACAGGATGCGTCGACCCCAAATGCTATGTGTCGATACAAGAACATTGAGAGACTCAGGATGAGTCGACACGAAGGGCCTTGCGTCGATACATGAGTGCTTTTAGACTCAGGATGAGTCAATCCATTGGAGCATGTGTCGATACATGCTGTGTGTTAGACCCAGGATGAGTCGATCCAAGAGAGGATGTGTCGACTCATGTTGCGAGTTTGGCGCAGTACGCGTTGATCCAAGAGGTTTTTCATCGACCAATGTTGTCTGGTTTTTGGCAGAATCGTTTAGAAAGGCTGTAACTTGAGTTTTAGGATGCCGTTTGAGATGTCGTTCGAAGCGTTGAATAGCTAACGCGATGAGTTTTATTCTAGAGGATTAAAATGAAGAATAGGGAGTGTAATCCTAGTAGCCAATTTAGGATTTAGAGTTGGTTCCCGTGTTGATCGTTATGTTGGTTTTTATGTAGAATGATGAGGATGAAATGTTTATAGGCTGCTGTTTGATCTGTAACAGTAGGAGTAATGATAGTAATGATGTAAGATTACAAAATAGCAGTGTGAATTAATGTCGTATTAACGTACAACTGAGTTGTTGATGAGACGTTATTAATGATGTTGTGTTGATAATTTATGATGAATAAATGATGTTTGATGAATTATTATGAATGATATGCGATGTTTGATGAAGAGATGTTGAGATGCTTTTGAGATGTAGGCCTTTGGCCAACGATGATATTGTATTGAGATGTTATTAATTGTGACGTTGTTATTACATTCATGATTGTGTCACATACATTGCATTCTGAGATGGAGCTTATGCTCGTTGAGATGGCCTTTATTGGCTAATATTGAGATGAAGGCTTATGCCTTGTTGATGCCTCTATTAATTGGCAAATTTTTGAGATGGGAGTTCTGCTCCAAATGGTACCACATGCATTTGCATAGTATTGAGTCGCATTATATGACTGCATAAAGAAGTGGGTATTGATGTGGTGAATATATTATGACTATTGTTGATTTTGAGATGAGAAGTGGTGGTGTTGTGTGATCTAATTTAATATATTAATTATCATGCGCTTTATTATATTGTTAGATATCTCACCCCTTCTGTTTGAATGTTGCCCTTATATTGGTAACATGCAGGTAATCGAGAGTGAAGACTGTATACCTTCAATAGTTTAGTCGGTGTCATTGCTCTGATATATAACACTCGGAGGGATGAATGCTTGTTGCTTTTGATTGTTGATTATTCAGTTGTTGAACTTTAAGTTGATTATTATTAAGTATTTGTTGGTTTGAAGTTGCTATAATGATGACAGAGATGTTATTAAGAATTCCGCTGCGTAGATGTTGAATTATTTAACTAAAGATGTTATGATGATGGTTCATCCGATGTTTTAAAAATGTTATATATCCACGATGAATGCAATGAATTTTGATAGAAGAATTTTTGGCATCCTGATTCGTTTGCATGAATGATTTTTATAACTCTGATTTATTTATATAATTTGTCGGGGTAGAATTGGGGTGTTACAAAGTTGGTATCAGAGCAAAAGGTTGGTCTGACCTTGTCGTCGAGTCATAGTTGTCTAACAATCGAGTATTGTTAATTTGAGTTCTAACCGTTGTTTATGTTATAGTGGGAAGTTGAGATGGCTGGAAGGAATGATGCTGCACTTGCTGCTGCTTTAGAAGAAATGGCTCATGCAATGGAAAATCAGCCGAATGCTGACGGGAATGCTGGATCTCGTAGCTTGGCGACTTTCCAGAGAGAGAATCCACCTACGTTCAAGGGAAAGTATGATCCTGACGGAGCATTGGAGTGGTTGAAAGAGATTGAGAGAATCTTCCGTGTGATGGACTGCACTCCAGCGCAGAAGGTTCGGTATGGGACTCATATGCTAGCAGTTGAGGCTGATGACTGGTGGCTTGAGACTTGTCAGAAGTTGGAAGCTGCAGGTGAGAATGTCACTTGGGCTGTGTTCCGTAGGGAGTTTCTGAGGAAGTACTTTCCTGAAGATGTTTGTGGTAAGAAGGAAATTGAATTCCTTGAGTTGAAGCAAGGGAATATGTCAGTTGTTGAGTGTGCTGCCAAGTGTTATGAGTTGGAAAAGTTTTATCCGCACTGCACTGAGGCAGATGCTGAGTTTTTGAAGTGTATCAAGTTTGAGAACGGGTTGCGCCCGGAGATCAAGAAGGCAGTTGGATACCAGAAGATCCGTGTCTTTGCTGATTTGGTTGATAGTTGCAGGATTTATGAGGAGGATAATAATGCTCATTACAAGATTATCAGTGAGAAGAGGGGTAAGCACCAACAGAATCGTGGTAAGCCTTATGATGCCTCAGTTGGTAAAGGTAAATCGAAAGTTTCTCAGAGTTAGAGGACTAGTGGGGGAGATGCTCCTACTGGTGTGTTTTGCTTTAAGTGTGGAAAGTATGGGCACAAGAGTAATGTGTGCACTACTGAAGTGAAGAGATGTTTCCGTTGTGGAAAGAACGGACATGTTATATCGGAGTGTGAATATAAGGATGTGATTTGTTTCAATTGTAAAGAAGAAGGGCACATTGGTAGTCAGTGTCCGAAACCTAAGAGGGCTCAGACAAGTGGTAAAGTGTTTGCTCTGGTTGAGGATCAGACAACTACCAAGGACAGACTTATCAGAGGTACATATTTCATTAATAGTACTCCTTTAATTACTATTATTGATACCAGTGATACACATTGTTTTATTGTTGCTGATTGTGTTGAAAGATTGGGTCTTATATATTATCATCTTTGAATGGGGAAATGGTCGTCGATACTCCAGCCAAGGGGTCGGTGACTACTTCTTTTGTGTGTTTGAAGTGTCCCTTGTCGATCTTCGACAGAGACTTTGCTGTCGATTTGGTTTGTTTACCGTTAAGAGGTTTAGATGTGATTTTGGGTATGAACTGGTTAGAGCATAATTGTGTTCATATTAACTGTTATGACAAGTCGGTGAAGTTTTCTACTCCTGAAGCAGAAGAAGATGGTCTATTGTCTGCTAGACAGTTGAGGAAGTTGATGTAAGAGGAAGCACATATGTTCTCGTTGATGGCGTCACTATCTATAGAGACTCAAGCTATAATTGAGGAATTGCAGGTGGTGTGTGAATTTCCTGAAGTTTTCCCTGATGAGATTCCTGATGTACCACCGGAGAGGGAAGTTGAATTTGCTATTGATCTTGTACCTGGTACCAGACCCGTGTCTATGGAACCATACGGGATGTCTGCATCTGAATTGTCAGAGTTAAAGAAGAAATTGGAGGAGTTACTTGAGAAGAAGTTTGTAAGACCAAGTGTATAGCCATGGGGAGCTCCAGTGTTGTTAGTAAAGAAGAAAGATGGAAGTATGAGGCTTTGTGTTGATTATAGACAGTTGAATAAAGTGACGATTAAGAACAAGTATCCGCTTCCAAGAATAGATAACTTGATGGATCAATTGGTGGATGCTCGTGTGTTTAGTAAGATTGATTTGAGGTCGGGTTACCATCAGATCAAAGTGAAGGATGAAGATATCCAGAAGACGGCTTTCAGAACACATTATGGACATTACGAGTATTCGATGATGCCTTTCGGTGTTACCAACGCGCCGGGAGTATTCATGGAATACATGAATAGTATCTTTCATACTTATTTGGATCGGTTTGTGGTGGTGTTCATTGATGATATTTTGATTTACTCTAAGTCAGAAGAGGAGCATGCAGAACACTTAAGAGTAGTGTTGCAAGTTGTGATACGGTGGGAAGAACTGACTGTTTTTTGGAATGCTGGTTCGCGTTTTGCGTTTGTTTTTGCAAAATGTCGCGGTAAGCAAGAGTCACCACCGACTTTTATTTTATCCAACAAGGAAAGGAAAAAAGCACAGAAAAATTCCTTTTTCGAGATGTTTTTGAGTACGAGGGGTAGATTATAGAAAGGGAAGGTATTAGCACCCTTTCTATCCGTAGTTATCTACGGGCTCTTAGGTGCTTGCTCATCATTTTCAAAATTGTTTTCTTTGTGTTTGTGGGCTTTGAAAAGTTTTTTGTTTTAACTTCGATTTAACTCTTGCTTAAGAGTGTAATGAAGTGTTTTTGAAAACTTTGTTTGTAAAAGAAGTGTAAGTGTGAAAAAGTTTTGTTTTGGATGAGCAAGTATCTAAGAACTAATCTACCTACTCGAAAAAGGAATCGTTCTATGCTAATTTCCTTTAGACAATGCTATCCCACTATTAGTGAGTAGGTAGCACCGTCGTTGGAGTTTGAGGGTCAATTCGAAAGAGGGACATACGGTCACTAAAGCAACGTTAGGACGTCTTAGCGGTAACCCTAGTGTCTTAGATCATTTATCCGAGGCAACGATATCTGAGGCAACCATTTTGAGGCAACTATGATCTTTTAGACAAGAGGGAGACCTCTAAAACAACCTATACTCAATGACCATTTACCAAAGGCAACCAAGTGGGAGTGTATCCTAGGAGTGCGCATGTGCAAATGATTCAATTTCAGTTTATTTATCTTTGCACATTTAGGGTGATCTAACTGTTTGAAGTTTAAGCATTCATTATTGTCATGCAAGCCCTATTATCAAACATCTAGCAGTTGTATATTTGCAGAAATTAAAGGGCGGAATTTAAACTAAATTATTACAAGGCGTCGGGTATTTACATCGCCAAAAACAACCCTTTGGAAATAAAAGCGGAAAAATAAACATCCTAATTAATTATTACAAACCGGAAGCAGGTACATTAATTGGATAAAGGAAAATAAAGCGCGCGATGCGAAATTAAATCGAATGCGAATTTAGGGTTTTGACCCTTTTTAAAGAAAAATGTTTTTTTGTTGTTTTTATTTTTAAGAAAAGAAATTAAATCCTAAAATTTAATGCTAAATTAATTATTAAATAAATTAATTAATGAAAAATATTAAATGACATATTTTTGGAGTTTTTGTTAATTTAGGAAAGAAATTAAAATAATTAAATTAGTGTTAAAACCTATTAATTCTAATTGATTTTATTTATTTACAAAATAAATTTAAGTTACCTAATTAAATCTACCTAATTAAATTAATTAATATTTATTAATGAAAAAATAAAGTGCTAAAATTTAATTGGGAAAAAAATGTTTTTTGTGATTTTTGATAAAAAAGAGAATTAATTTATTTGTTAGTAATAAAAATAAAACAATTAAATAAAATAAACAAAATATAAACAAAGTTGAGAGATGAGCCTGATTTTGGGAGTGTGAATAGCAGTTTTTCTGGCCCATTTGTACTGATCCATTTGACTTTTTCCAATCCAGCGCGCGTGCATTGACTTGGCATATGGTACACCTTCAATGCTGGCCACCAGATCTGGCCATCTGGCGTGCTGGATGGTGAAGGCTCATGGTGGAAGCTTGGCTTGAGTATGCACTAGATTACCTGAAAACAAATATTATGAAGAAAATAGGGGGACCTGGGATTCAAACCCAGGTCCTGAAGGGAATTCCATGCCACGCTTGCCACTGGATCACATGCTTCTATTTGTTAGTATAATATAAACAAAATATAATATATAAAATAAAAGCCAATGGACAAAAAATAAAAAAAAAGCGCGCACTGTTTGAATGGACGAATGGGGGGATGACAACTCATCATCCCCTTCCTTGAACCATGGCTAAAAAATAAAGAGGCTATACCCACGGACGTTGTCCGTTGCTACAAGTCAAGCTTATTCAAAAATATCCCACAGGCCATGTAAATGAGTTCTAGGACCATGGTTAGATTCGTCATCTTCTTCTGATCACAACCATAGCCATTATTAGGGCCAATTATTCCTGAAAACAAAAACCCCCAAAGCAAAACCGAAACCCTAACAATGGTGGATTTCGTTACATGTCATATAAATGCAATTGAGTAATACCAAAAGCTTGCAAATGATTTGGTGATCAAGAATATGCAATTATTTTTCATTATAGATGCAAGAATGAAGCTAATCGATTTCAAGAATATGGTGGTTCCGTGAATGACTTACAGTGCACTGGAGGGCTTGGAAACACGTGGTTTTGCTTGCTTTCGCTTGTGGAGATTGCCAGGAGACGATTGGGACAATTGCCAAGCCTTGAGGATGCCTCTAAGCCCTGTTTCGATCTCACACTTTTTTCTTGTTTTTTCAAATTGGGTTCTGGCTCTATGCTTGATCTCCAACCCTTATTTTTGATATGCACATGACCCTTATGTATTGTACAATGCATTAGGGTTGCAAATTCTATCCAAATCCTTCTCTATCAATACTTTGATATTTGATTTGATCCTCCTTTAACAACCTTCCAAATTTGGTCCAAATCCAATCTCCTTATACACAATTTCCTTGATACGATTTTGATTGCCTTGCTAGCTGTAATTAGAGCCTGAAACAATCACAAAATCCTTGTTATCAATGCTTTTGGATTTTATTTGATTTTATTTGATTTAAATCAAATTAATTCAAATAAAAATCAAAATAATTAATAAAAATATGATATGGACACATGGCCAAGGCTAGAGCACGTGGGCAATAATTCCAACTCAAAACAAGTGAAAAAGAATGGGCCCATTTGGCAAAATTTGACGTTTTGGGGATAGTTGACTTTTGGTAATTTTGCAAAAAAGTCCAACTTCAACAATGCATAACTTCCTCAATTTTGACTCTTTGGAGGTTTTATTGGACTTTTTAGAAATCTTGAGATGTCCTCTAACCAACCCTTTTTGTATCATCTCATTTTGATATTCTATGCTCATGTATGAAGCTTTGACAAAAAAGGTGTTTTTGTTAACTTTCAAAAATGACCTATAATGTCCAAATTCATAACTTCTTGTGAGTGCATTTTTTGATCTTGGTTGATGAAGATGGATTGTAGGTAATTGCATCCTATTAAAAATGAGCTTTGTATGGGTCATTTCTCATAAAGTATGAGAAAGTTATGCTTGGTCAAAGTTGAGTTGACTTTTCCTGCAAAACCCTAATTTAGCAACTTTTGAATCTTGATGAATTATGAGAAATCCTTGATGAACCATGATCAACCCTTGATCAAATGATGAAATATACTTCAAAATGAGGATGTTGACAAAAAAATCTTGAAGTTTGACTGTATGTGGGTCATAGTTGACTTTTGCCCTAGCACAGTCGATTTTTGGACCTTTGAGCAATTGACTGAGCAAACTTCCTCTGCAAGGCTTGAAACTTGACATGGATGATCTTGAGAACATATTAGTACATTGGTGAGAACTTGGGTTTAATTGGACTCAAGGATCTTGATGCAACATGAAACCCTAGTTTGGGGTAGACTGCCTTAGGAGAGAGCTTGTCTGGCCAATCCTTGAGCAACCTTGAGCAACTTGGAGATCTTTCTTGAAATGTTTGAGAAATATGGGAGGGAAAATTTTGGGGTACAACAGCTTCCCCTTTTCAATCTTCTTAAACCTGAGGATGCAGATTGGCTTTCGTGCCTTTCGTAATCCGAAGGTGGAAGTGGATTGAACACTAGAGTGCCCAGAAATTTGCACTCGCATGAAGTGGTATCTGTCTTGTGATATCGGGAATGGGCTTACAGATGCCATTTGGAGGAGTTTCGATCGCATATGAGATTCCTTAGCGAGAGCTAGTATACCTGTTGTTTGTAGAAGATTCCGTTGGGGAAGTCTGATCTTTGTTGAGAGAAGTAGAAATTTAGGAGCTTCGGCGTCTGTTATTCTGCTGGTGAGTCGTCTCTGTTGATATTTAGGATTTTGGTCGTCCGTACTCAACTGAGGGAACATTTTTTTGCTGAGATTCAGGAACTCGTCCGTAATTCAAGTGAGGTGTCGAGATTTAGGAACCTGCCCGTAATTTAACTGAGGCGTCGAGATTTAGGAACTTTCCCGTAATTCAACTGAGGTGTCGAGATTTAGGAACTTGCCTGTAATTCAACTGAGGCATCAAGATTTAGGAACTTGCCCGTAATTCAACTGAGGCGTCAAGATTTAGGAACCCGTCCGTAATTCAACTGAGATGTTGAGATTTAGGAACCCGTCCGTAATTCAACTGAGGTGTCGAGATTTAGGAACCCGTCCGTAATTCAACTGAGATGTCGAGATTTAGGAACCCGTCCGTAATTCAACTGAGGTGTCGAGATTTAGGAACCCGTCCGTAATTCAACTGAGATGTCGAAATTTAGGAACCCGTCCGTAATTCAACTAAGGTGTCAAGATTTAGGAACCTGCCCGTAATTCAACTGAGGCGTCGAGATTTAGGAACTTTCCCGTAATTCAACTGAGGTGTCGAGATTTAGGAACTTGCCCGTAATTCAACTGAGGTGTCGAGATTTAGGAACTCATCCGTAGTTCAACTGAGATGTCGAGATTTAGGAACTCGTCCGTAATTCAACCGAGGTGTCGAGATTTAGGAACTCGTCTGTAATTCAACTGAGGTATCGAGATTTAGGAACCTGTCCGTAATTCAACTGAGGTGTCGAGATTTAGGAACTCGTCCGTAATTCAACTGAGGTGTCGAGATTTAGGAACTTGCCCGTAATTCAACTGAGATGTCGAGATTTAGGAACTTGCCCGTAATTCAACTGAGATGTCGAGATTTAGGAACCTGCCCGTAATTCAACTGATGCGTCGAGATTTAGGAACTCGTCCGTAATTTAACTACTTTGCTGAGATTTAGGAACTCGTCCATAATTTAACTGCTTTGCTGAGATTTAGGAACTAGTCCGTAATTTAACTACTTTGCTGAGTTTTAGGAACTCGTCCGTAATTCAACTACTTTGCTGAGATTTAGGAACTCGTCCGTAATTCAACAACTTCGCTGAGATTTAGGAACTCGTCCGTAATTCAACTGGGAAAATATCTGTCGAGATTTAGGAACTCGTCCGTAATTTGACAACTTTGCTGAGATTTAGGAACATCGTCTGTAATTCAACAACTTCGCTGAGATTTAGGAACTTATCCGTAATTCAACTGAGAAAACAACTCTGCTGAGATTTAGGAACTCATCCATAATTCAACTGAGATAAAAGTTCTATCGAGATTTAGGAACTCTTCCGTAATTTGACTGGGGTAGAAACTTCATAGCTTGAATTTGTGAGAATTTAACTGTATCCTTCCTGAAAGATAAAGGTTAGTTGTATGTAATGCATGATATGTATCAAGCAATGATGTTCTCAAAATAAATGAGATTATGTTGTATGATGCATATGCATGTCATGATGTATGAAAATGTGATGTTTTTATCTGGGGAAATAAATCCCGGATAGCTGTTGGAGAAAAGGATTGAACTCTTCATTTCCGCTGGAGATAGTAGATGAAGATGTTTGTGAGAATAAACCTGCATGAGAGAATAACTCCACTGGGGAATAAACTGATGAGAGAATGAGTCTGTGGGGAAGAGATGATCTGCTGAGGATTCTGTTGATAAATTTAGCTGGGGCTGAATTACCGTTGCTGGTGATAATGAACCCTGTTGGGGATTGAATTTCCGTTTGTGAAAGGAATGAACTCCACTTGGGATGATTTTTCAATTGCGACTTTACTGGGGATAGCCCTTTTAGACTTTACTGGGGATAATTCTTCCAGAGTCTACTGGGGAGAATTCTTCAAACTCCACTGGGGATAATTTTTATACTCCAATGGGGATGATAAGACTTTTCAGTGTTGATGGTAGATAAACTCTGCTTGGGGAGAATATTACCGATTCATTCACAGTTGCGAGTCTCAGCTGGGGAGAGTTAACATTACTGTCTTTTCTTACTCTGCGGGGAATGAATGTACTTTCAATCGGATTCTTCAGCTAAATCTACCTTTGTACCTGGTGGATAGAGCAACTGTACAGTTTGGACATTTCTCGTTTGCCCCTGTTTCTGATATTACGAGTAATCATCTTTTGTTTCGCATGTAAATTTTATGAGCAGCAATTAATGTCAAATGCATATATAAAAAATGAACACTGGACGTTCTCGCAAAACAAAACTGAAAAAGAAAAATTTGTTTGAAATTTCTCTGAACATGAATTGTATTGATTTTGAAGTTTGGCCTGTAAATAGGCATTTTTGTACAAGAGGCTGACGTCCTAGTAAGAGAACGCCGCCGAACCAATAGAATTTATACAATTAATGAAAAACAAATAAAAACAGCTATGTGAATAATCCCACTGGGTTCCAACTCTGCTATTGTCTTTATATCCTCGATCATCTCATCACTTTGCTACTTGGTTGAAGGTAGATCAGATTGATTAGTGTCGTCCGAGCTTGATAGTCGACACCGAAGTCTGGTTGCAAGGTGATCCAATGAGACATAGTGTTACGCTTTGATCCCTAACTTTTTCCTGGACCGCCCTTTCGGTTTTTCAGTCCACCGGGATACCCTTTTTTTCCCAAGCCTCCTTTTCAGGTTTTTGACTTGCCGGGTGTATAGATTTTTTTCATTTTCATCCCTTATTTTTGACCGAACCCTTTTGGTTCGCCGGGAAGCCCTTATTTTTTCCTAGGCCAGTCAACCTAGCGAGTCGTTGTTTATATGTAGTACCTTTTCACTATGTCTGCATTGACGGGGTGAGGAAGGTCGTCACCATCCATGGTAGTTAGAATCATAGCTCCTCCTGAGAAAATGTTCTTAACCACAAATGGCCCTTCGTAAGTAGGGGTCCATTTTCCCCTGGGATCACCTTGTGGTAGGATGATGCGCTTGATCACCATATCCCTAACTTGATACTCTTGTCGTCTGACTTTCTTGTTAAATGCCTTGATCATCTATTTTTGGTACGTTTGACCATGACAAATAGCAGTAAGTCTCCTTTCATCGATTAAATTTAGATGATCAAGCCGTGTCTGAATCCAGTCATCTTTGCTCAAACCTGCATCCTTCATAATCCGAAGAGAGGGTATCTGAACTTCAATGAAGAGCAAAAGGTAACATCTCGTGCCAATCTTTGTATGTCACCGTCATCTTCTGCACAAGCTTCTTAATGTTCTTATTAGCCGCTTCTACAGCCCCATTCATCTTTGGCTGGTAAGGAGAAGAGTTGTGATGTTGTATCTTGAACTGCTTGCAGAGTTTGGTGATCATCTTATTGTTGAGATTTGTACCATTGTCCATAATGATCCTCTCTGGTACACCATATCGACAGATCAGATTATGCCGAATGAACCGTGCCACGACGTTCTTGGTTACAGTAGCAAAGGAAGCTGCTTCAACCCACTTCGTAAAGTAATCAATCGCGACCAGGATGAAATAATGCCCGTTGGATGCCGTAGGTATGATCTCGCCGATCATGTCAATTCCCCACATTGCAAAAGGCCACAGAGCCGTCAAGATGTTCAGAGGAACTGGAGGTATGTGCACATTATCAGCATAGACTTGGCACTTATGACAGGTCCGAGAATGCTGATAACAGTCGGCTTCCATTGTGGACCAATAATATCCTGCCCGAAGGATTTTCTTTGCCATGGTGTGTCCAGTGGAATGAGTTCCGAAAGAACCTTCATGTAACTCTACCATGATCCTTTCTGCTTCGTTCTTATCCACACATCACAGTAAGGTCGAATCATGGTTACGCTTGTAAAGAATGCCATTACTGATGAAGAATTTCGCCGCGAACCTCCTCAAAAACTTCTTATCATTAACAGATGCACCCTCGGGGTACTCCTGAGCTTCAAGATACCTTTTCACCTCATGAAACCAAGTTTTATCTGTTACCTCTTTAGTCTCAATGTCACAGCAATGTGCAGGTTCGTCCAACCTCTCAATGGTAATCCGGGGAGCCTCGTTGTCCCAATTGACTTTGAACATAGAAGACATCGTAGCTAGCGCGTTCGCCAACTGATTCTCTTCTCTAGGGAAGTGTTCAAAGGTTATCTCCTCGAAATGTGGAAGCAACATCAACACATACTCTTTGTAAGGAATAAGATTTGGGTGTTTCATATCCCACTCGCCTTTGATCTGACTGATCACGAGAGCAGAATCTCCGAAAACACTTAAGAACTTAATCCTTAGGTCAATAGCTGCTTGAAGACCCATAATGCACGCTTCATACTCTGCCATGTTGTTGGTGCAGTTGAAACATAGTCGGGCGGTGAATGGAGTATGAGAGCCTTCAGGAGATATGATCACGGCGCCAATGCCATTGCCCAAAGAGTTTGAAGCTCCATCAAAGTACATAGACCATCGGGATCCTTCCTCAGGTCCTTCATCCGGTCCAGGTGTCTCACAGTCAGTCACTATCATGATGCTCTCATCCGGAAACTCGAAGTTCATGGACTGGTAATCTTCTACCGCCTGATGTGCCAAATGATTTGCCAACACACTTCCCTTAATTGCCTTTTGGGTCGTATATTGGATGTCATACTCAGTCAAGATCATCTACCATCTTGGTATTCTTCCGGACAAGGCAGGCTTCTCGAAGATATACTTGATTGAATCCATCTTTGATATCAATAGAGTAGTGTGAGTCAGCATATACTGTCTCAGCCAGCGAGCAGCCCATGCCAAAGCGCAATAAGTTTTCTCAAGCAACGAGTATCAGGTCTCGCAGTCGGTAAACTTTTTTCTAAGGTAATAAATATCATGCTCTTTTCGGCCAGACTCGTCATGCTGCCCCAGCACACACCCCATTGAGTTGTCGAGTACTGTCAAGTATAAGATCAGAGGTCTCCCTTCAACTGGAGGCATCAGAATAGGTGGCTCTTGGAGATACTCTTTGATCCTTTCGAAAGCGGCCTGACATTCATCATTCCATCTTACCACTTGATCTTTTTTCAGCAACTTGAAGATTAGCTCACAAGTAGCAGTCAGATGTGAGGTGAATCGGGCAATATAGTTCAGACATCCCAGAAAGCCTCTAACTTCTTTTTCTGTTCAGGGAGCTGGCATTTCTTGTATAGCTTTCACCTTTGCAGGATCCACTTGAATACCTTTATCACTTACGAAGAAACCTAGCAGCTTACCATATCTCACCCCGAAGGTGCACTTGTTCGGGTTTAACCTCAGTTTGTACAACTTCAACCTGTCAAACAGCTTCTGAAGGTGGTCAAGATGTTCTTCCTCAGTCTGGGATATTGCAATCATGTCGTCAACGTATACCTCAATTTCATGATGAATCATGTCGTGGAACAGAGTGACCGTGGCGCGCTGATACGTTGCCCCAGCATTCTTCAACCCGAAAGGCATGACCTTGTAGTAGAAGGTACCTTATTGAGTAATAAAGGTTGTCTTCTCCATATCCTCGGGAGCCATTTTAATCTGATTATAACCGGAGAAACCATCCATAAAGGAGAAGACCTTATGCTGTGCGGTGTTGTCAACCAGAACGTCAATATGAGGCAGAGGGAAATCATCCTTGGGGCTCGCCCTGTTCAAATCCCTATAGTCGACACATATTGGAACCTTACCATCCTTCTTCGGAACTGGAACCACGTTGGCGACCCACTGCGGGTAGGAAGTAACTGCTAGAAAACCGGCATCAAACTGTTTCATAACCTCAACCTTTATTTTCTCAGACATCTCCGGGCGCATTCAGCGGACTTTCTGTTTCACTGGAAGACAATCTTCCTTGGTAGGCAGGCGGTGAACCACAATATCGGTATCCAACCTAGGCATATCTTCATAAGACCAGTCAAAAATATCAACATAGTCACGCATCATCTGTATCAACTGTTGTTTAACACTAGGCTCCAGATTTGCACCAATCTTGACCTCTTTCTTGTCTTCTTCTGTACCCAGATTCACTGTTTCCACTGGTTCTTCATGCGGCTTATGGCCCTCTCTTCCTGAAGTAACAGTCTAGCAAGTTCACCAGGCACTTTGAAATTATCCTCACCTTCGTCCTCGGCTTGGTTGATCGAACTTTTGAAGTCATAACTGGCAGTAGCAGAGTCGTTATCAGTGGGATCCAGAGTGGATATATACCTGTATATGTGAGTGTGTGTAAAATAGCTGTTTTGCAAGATAAAGGAAAAACAAGGAGCACAAAATTTGAAATGCAAGAAAACGTCCAATGCTTTTATTAATGATATATGGAGATGACAAATATAAAGCCCTCACAAACAAAGCCACGATGTCTCGGGTAAGACACTGGGCCGTAAAGTTTAAAATTGTCTGTTACAAACTCAAAACAAAAGTTTCATTACTGGGTAATAAAGGAAACAGGCATAGAATCCTTCGCTGTCCAATTTCTCAATCCACCATCGGTAGTCGGGTAAATCTAGCTGTCAATGTCAAACTCTTCTTCGTCATCCCCAATAGCATTCACTCCCGCGTCATGTTTAGGCATAAGTGCCGTTATGACATAAGGCTTTTCCGACGCTTCGAACTCAATATCCTTAGCTTCAATCAGATCCTGTTCCTTATTCTTCAAGACCCAGCAGTTATTCGTATCATGCCCCGGGCTATCAGAATGAAAAGCACATCGGGTGTTCGGATTGTACATCGGTGAGGTGGTGTTGGGATTCTTCGGAGCTTCCCTCGGAATCAACAAGTTAGTTTTCAACAACTGTGGCAGAATTTGAGATAAAGTCATGCTAAGTCGAGTAAATTGTCTTTGAGGCCTCTCTGCCCTTGGCTGAGTGTTGCGTTGTGTGGCAACAATTGGTCTTGAAATAACTACCGCATTAAGCGCTTGGCGACGTTCAGGTCGATTCTGGCTTTGTAAGCTGTAAACTGCGCTAGACTCCTTCTTGAAGGGCTTCTTCTCGGTACTTAAAGAAGCACCTTTCTGTATTTTTCCGTTCTTAATACCGACTTCAACCCTTTCCCCAGTCATAATCAGCTCAGTAAACCCGGACGATGAAGTTCTAATCAGATGATTAAAATATGGACCAGACAAGGTCCCCATAAACATATCCACTAACTCCCTATCAACCAAAGGGGGTTGTACTCTTCCAGCAAGGTCTCTCCATTTTTGAGCGTAATCTTTAAATCCTTCGCTCGCACCCATAGACATACCCTGAAGTTGGGTACGCGTGGGAGCAAGGTCGGCATTATATTGGTACTGCTTGTAAAAAGCAGTAGCAAGGTCTTCCCAATTACGGATGCTAGCTCCTTCTAGCTGATAGAATCATTCAAGTTGAGTCCCTGAGAGACTATCTTGAAATAAATGGATCCAGAGGTTCTTATCAGCAGTGTATGGCTGAATCTTTCTAACATACGAACGGAGGTGTAGCTTTGGGCAGGAGACCCCGTCGTATTTAGCAAAGACTGGTGCTTTAAATTTGTGGGGAATCACCACCCCAGATGACAAATCCAAATCTCCAAAGTCTAGACCAGGGACTTTCTGGACCTCCATTGCGCTCAACCAGTCTTCGAGTTGCTTATACCTGTCCTCAGCCGGAGGATACTGGTCTTCATCAAAGTCAGTCTCATTGTCAGATACCACAGGGCTAGGAACCCTCCTTTCTTCTTGGTTTTCTCCCCCTCCAGATGAGTGAGATGAATCGACATCCCGCAAATTGTTCCCGAATCTGCGACCCATATTCAGGAGGACCGTCTTCTTCTTCTTCTTCTTCTTATCCTTCAAGATAAGAGTTTTCAGATCTTGCTGACCCTTGGCCAAGTTCATGAACATTTCCTGGAACTGAGCATTTTGAGCTTGTAGAGCCTTGATAGCTTGATCAGTTGATGTTTCAGAAGACATGATGCTGAAATAAACAGCGAAGAAGATAAGAGACCTGTAAGGGTACCTGTAATGAGGTGCATGGGAATGAAATGCGTATGATATAATTTCAAAGACTTTAGGGATTCAAATTCGTAAACCAAAATGAAACACACTTTTATTAGATTAAAAACTTGAAACAATGTTTGCCAAATTCCTTTAAGGCGTTACAAAAAGAAATACTGAAAAGTAAATCAAAACTAGAAATTACGAAAGACATCAGCGCTCCCATGGTCGTTTCCCGTTGGTGCTGACATAGTCGTTGAGGACCTTCTCATTCTCCAATTGCCTTGTAAGCTTTAGGATCTTCTGCTCCTGCTCATGATACTTTTCTCTATAAGTATCCCGCTCTTCTCTTAGCTGAATCCAAGACCTCTTTAATGCCCTAATGTCAGTAGGCATGTATGGGTGGAGGATGGTAGGAGGAACTCCTTCTTCATCAATACTCTCAATAATTACTAGTAAGACAACTTCGTACGGCATCCCCAGTTTTTGAGCACGGGTTCGAACCCACCAGAGATATGGTTCCATCGGAAGAGAGGTCTTCATCCCTAGCTCATGTGGATCAGACCTGTGAACCCTATTCCAAGCTCGTATGAACCTGCGACGATGCTCCTCACTATCCCCTTGGAAGTCAAAGACAATACTCGGAAGCAACAACTCATGAGGTTCGTCCCTCCTAGCTCGCCCCAACTGTCGTAAGGCCAGACAAGGATTATAGGTGATTCCTCCCCTAATTCCAAGCAAAGGAACATTGGGGTATTCTCTACATCGGTCAATAACAGCTACTTCTTCCATGTCTTTAGGGCTCCAGATGATGTCCGTGTGAGCAAGGGACCTAATTCTGTAGGCCCAACCCATGCCTTCCTTGTTCTTCAAAATAGATTTGGGGAGGTGAGAAATAAACCACCTCGCCAGCAATGGTGCACAACACATAAGGGTTCCCCGTTTCCGAGCAGTACGGGCATAAAGAGCATGCAGGATATCACCTAAGAGAGTGGGCACCGGATTGCGGGACATGAAAATCCTCACCGAGTTCACGTCAACAAAGGAATCTGAATTTGGAAACAGTACCAAACCATATATGAGAAGAGCCAGAATGTCTTCAAATTCCTGAAAGTCTAAACTGTCCCAGAACTGATTAGCCTGATCAACCAAGAACTTAGCCAAGAAGCCTTTTGTCCCACTCCGAGTCTCTCAGTTAGACATTACCTCAGCCTTTGTCAGATGTAGGGCTGTAGCAACATCCTCTGGCCTAAGAGCTATCTCCCAACCTATAAATGGCGTCTTCTCTAGAATAGAAATACCAAGTAGGTCAGAGAGCTCCTCCAAAGTAGGGACCAACTGATAGTTTAGGAAGGTGAAACAGTGGTATAATGGATCAAAGAACTGACACAAGACACTCATCATCTGCTCATCCATCTTAGAAGTGACCAAACTCAGGAGGTGACCATGTCTTCTGACAAAGGAAGAAGTATCAGGAACTTTTGCAACCAAGTCTCTAAGCTGAGTAGGAATCTGTACAAAGCTGATCCGAATAGTGTTTCTACGCATAAATGCCATGACCTACAAAACAGAACAAAGATGAATCCCATTGGTCTTTAAAATGGTTAGTCAAATGCAATATGCATGCAATGTCATGATGCATGATGTCATGATAGAAACACATCACAGGTATTCACAGATAGCAAACATGGTAAGGGCACACAAGTCACACAGTAGCCCTTAGATTTCAGGCTGGCATGGAGTTTAGGTATTACCCTCTTTCAGTTTAGTTGGTTCAACCTATCCTAGAAATGGTAATCGGGTTCTAGAGGATCTTAATATCACTGATCACCCTCAATCGGTCATAATTCCAGTTTAGCAACCTTTTCTTGCAGCCGGAATCATCGCGAGAGTTTGGTCTCAATGAGTGTAGCATACTGCTACTTTTCTATGGCCAAGTTGGTTAATTATAGGTTCTAAGGTCAGTTTGTGCTTAATGACCCCTTAGCAGCCCCATATTCTCCTTGTTCCACCACAAGGGATATCGGTACAAACTAAAGTGCCACACCAATGTAGCTACTGCTTCAACCGTATCGGTCTACGCCATACAGTTCCCTCACAGTCTATTGATACTTACCTAAAAGGTATCCCCCAGATCCGGGTTTGGATCTATAGTAACTTCGATTCAAGCCGACAAATATAAAGCAAACAGATCAAACAATTGAAAACAATATGAACTAATCCTAAGGTACACCCCACTTATTAATTCCCCAGCAGAGTCGCCAGTTCTGTGATACAGTGGGAAGAACTGACTGTTTTTTGGAATGCTGGTTCGCGTTTTGCGTTTGTTTTTGCAAAATGTCGCGGTAAGCAAGAGTCGCCATCGACTTTTATTTTATCCAACAAGGAAAGGAAAAGAGCACAGAAAATTCCTTTTTCGAGATGTTTCTGAGTACGGGGGGTAGATTATAGAAAGGGAAGGTATTAGCACCCTTTCTATCTGTAGTTATCTACAGGCTCTTAGGTACTTGCTCATCATTTTCAAAATTGTTTTCTTTGTGTTTGTGGGCTTTGAAAAGTTTTTTGTTTTAACTTCGATTTAACTCTTGCTTAAGAGTGTAATGAAGTGTTTTTGAAAACTTTGTTTGTAAAAGGAGTGTAAGTGTGAAAAAGTTTTGTTTTGGATGAGCAAGTATCTAAGAACTAATCTACCTACTCGAAAAAGGAATTGTTCTATGCTAATTTTCTTTAGACAATGCTATCCCACTATTAGTGAGTAGGTAGCACCGTCATTGGAGTTTGAGGGTCAATTCGAAAGAGGGACATACGGTCACTAAAGCAACGTTAAGACGTCTTAGCGGTAACCCTAGTGTTTTAGATCATTTATCCGAGGCAATGATATCCGAGGCAACCATTTTGAGGCAACTATGATCTTTTAGACAAGAGGGCGACCTCTAAAACAACCTATACTCAATGACCGTTTACCGAAGGCAACCAAGTGGGAATGTACCCTAGGAGTGCGCATGTGCGAATGATTCAATTTTAGTTTATTTATCTTTGCACATTTAGGGTGATCTAACTGTTTTAAGTTTAAGCATTCATTCTTGTCATGCAAGCCCTATTATCAAACATCTAGCAGTTGTATATTTGCAGAAATTAAAGGGCGGAATTTAAACTAAATTATTACAAGGCGTCGGGTATTTACATCGGCAAAAACAACCCTTTGGAAATAAAAGCGGAAAAATAAATATCCTAATTAATTATTACAAATCGAGAGCAGGTACATTAATTGGATAAAGGAAAATAAAGCGCGCAATGCGAAATTAAATCGAATGCGATTTTAGGGTTTTGACCCTTTTTAAAGAAAAATGTTTTTTTTGTTGTTTTTATTTTTAAGAAAAAAAATTAAATCCTAAAATTTAATGCTAAATTAATTATTAAATAAATTAATTAATGAAAAATATTAAATGACATATTTTTGGAGTTTTTGTTAATTTAGGAAAGAAATTAAAATAATTAAATTAGTGTTAAAACCTATTAATTTTAATTGATTTTATTTATTTACAAAATAAATTTAAGTTACCTAATTAAATCTACCTAATTAAATTAATTAATATTTATTAATGAAAAAATAAAGTGCTGAAATTTAATTGGGCAAAAAATGTTTTTTGTGATTTTTGATAAAAAAGAGAATTAATTTATTTGTTAGTAATAAAAATAAAACAATAAAATAAAATAAACAAAGTAGAGAGATGGGTCTGATTTTGGGAGTGTGAATAGCAGTTTTTCTGGCCCATTTGTACTGATCCATTTGACTTTTTCCAATCCAGCGCGCGTGCATTGACTTGGCATATGGTACACCTTCAATGCTGGCCACCAGATCTGGCCATCTGGCGTGCTGGATGTGAAGGCTCATGGTGGAAGCTTGGCTTGAGTATGCACTAGATTACCTGAAAAAAAATATTATAAAGAAAATAGGGGGACCTGGGATTCGAATCCAGGTCCTGAAGGGAATTCCATGCCACGCTTGCCACTGGATCACATGCTTCTATTTGTTAGTATAATATAAACAAAATATAATATATAAAATAAAATCCAATGGATAGAAAATAAAAAAAACGTGCGCTGTTTGAATGGACGAATGGGGGGATGACAACTCATCGTCCCCTTCCTTGAACCGTGGCTAAAAAACAAAGAGGCTATACCCACGGACGCTGTCCGTTGCTACAAGTCAAGCTTATTCAAAAATCTCCAACAGACCATGTAAATGAGTTCTAGGACAAGGGTTAGATTCGTCATCATCTTCTGATCACAACCATAGCCATTATTAGGACCAATTATTCCTGAAAACAAAAACCCCAAAAACAAAACCGAAACTCTAACAATGGTGGATTTCGTTACAGGTCAAAAAAAAGCAATTGAGTAATACCAAAAGCTTGCAAATGATTTGGTGATCAAGAATATGCAATTATTTTTCATTATAGATGCAAGAATGAAGCTAATTGATTTCAAGAATATGGTGGTTCCGTAAATGACTTACAATGCACTGTAGGGCTTGGAAACACGTGGTTTTGCTTGCTTTCGCTTGTGGAGATTGCCAGGAGACGATTGGGACAATTGCCAAGCCTTGAGGATGCCTCTAAGCCTTGTTTCGATCTCACACTTTTTTCTTTTTTTTTGCAAATTTGGTTCTTGCTCTATGCTTGATCTCCAACTCTTATTTTTGATATGCACACGACCCTTATGTATTGTACAATGCATTAGGGTTGCAAATTCTGTCCAAATCCTTCTCTATCAATGCTTTGATATTTGATTTGATCCTCCTTTAACAACCTTCCAAATTTGGTCCAAATCCAATCTCCTTGTACACAATTGCCTTGGTACGATTTTGATGGCCTTGCTAGCTGTAGTTAGAGCCTGAAACAATCACAAAATCCTTGTTATCAATTCTTTTGGATTTTATTTGATTTTATTTGATTTAAATCAAATTAATTCAAATAAAAATCAAAATAATTAATAAAAATATGATATGGACACATGGCCAAGGCTAGAGCACGTGGGAAATAATGCCAACTCAAAACAAGTGAAAAAGAATGGGCCCATTTGGCAAAATTTGAAGTTTTGGGGATAGTTGACTTTTGGCAATTTTGCAAAAAAGTCCAACTTCAACAATGCATAACTTCCTCAATTTTGACTCTTTGGAGGTGTTCTTGGACTTTTTAGAAAGATTGAGATGTCCTCTAACCAACCCTTGTTGTCTCATCTCATTTTTATATTCCATTCTCATGTATGAATCTTTGACAAAAAAGGTGTTTTTGTTGACTTTCAAAAATGACCTATAATGTCCAAATTCTTAACTTCTTGTGAGTGCATTTTTTGATCTTGGGATATGAATATGGATTGTAGGGAATTTCATCCTCTTCAAAATGAGCTTTGGATGGGTCATTTCGCATAAAGTATGAGAAAGTTATGCTTGGTCAAAGTTGAGTTGACTTTTCCTACAAAACCCTAATTTAGCAACTTTTGAATCTTGATGAATTATGAGCAATCCTTGATGAATCATGATCAACCCTTGATAAAATGATGAAATATACTTCAAAATGAGGATGTTGACAAAAAAATCTTGAAGTTTGACTGTATGTGGGTCACAGTTGACTTTTGCCCTAGCACAATCAATTTTTGGACCTTTGAGCAATTGACTGAGCAAACTTCCTCTGCAAGGCTTGAAACTTGACATGGATGATCTTGAGAACATATTAGGACATTGGTGAGAACTTGGGGTTACTTGGACTCAAGGATCTTGATGCAACATGAAACCCTAGTTTGGGGTAAACTGCCTTAGGAGAGAGCTTGTCTGGCCAATCCTTGAGCAACCTTGGGCAACTTGGAGATCTTTCTTGAAATGTTTGAGAAATATGGGAGGGCAAATTTTGGGGTACAACACAAGTTTTGAAAGAGAAGAAGTTGTACGCAAAGCTGTCCAAGTGTGAGATTTGTTTAAAAGGGGTTAGTTTTCTTGGTCATGTGATTTCAGGTAGTGGCATTGTTGTAGATCCATCGAAGGTTGATGCTGTGTTGCAATGGGAGACTCCGAAGTCAGCTACTGATATTAGAAGTTTCTTGGGATTAGCTGGTTACTATAGAAGGTTTATCAAAGGTTTTTCTAAGTTGGCACTTCCGTTGACTAAGCTGACTTGTAAAGGTAGAGCTTTCGTTTGGGATGTTCAGTGCGAATAAAGTTTTGCAGAATTGAAGAAGAGGTTGACGTCGGCTCCGATTTTGACGTTGCCTAATCCAGGAGAATATTTTGTGGTGTAATGTGATGCTTCTAATATGGGTTTAGGAGGTGTGCTTATGCAGAATGGTAAGGTAATTTCTTATGCGTCAAGGCAGTTAAGGACTCATGAGAAGAACTATCCTACGCATAATTTAGAGCTTGCTGCAGTTGTGTTTGTGTTGAAGATTTGGAGGCATTATCTTTATGGTTCTAGATTTGAATTGTTTATTTACCATAAGAGTTTGAAGTATCTTTTTGATCAGAAGGAGTTGAATATGAGGCAGCGAAAATGGCTGGAATTGTTAAAGGATTATGATTTCGGTTTGAATTATCATCCAGGAAAAGCGAATGTGGTAGCTGATGCGTTGAGTCGAAAGACTTTATATATGTCAGCAATGATGGTTAAAGAGTTGGAATTAATTGAACAGTTCAAAGATATGAGCTTAGTTTGCGAGGTTACACCGCAGAGTGTTAGGTTGGGTATGTTGAAGATTAATAATGAATTTCTAGACAGTATCAGAGAAGCTCAGAAGTTAGATGTTAAACTGGTAGATTCGATGGTTGGGATCGATCAGTTTGAGAATAGTGATTTTAAGTTAGATGCGCAGGGTGTGTTAAAGTTTCATAACCGGATTTGTATTCTTGATGATGCTGAGATGAAGAAAGTGATGCTGGAAGAGGGCCATAAAAGTAAGTTAAGTATTCATCCAGGAGCTACAAAGATGTATCGAGATTTGGAAGGTTTGTTTTGGTGGCCTGGAATGAAGAGTGATATAGCTCTATTTGTGTATGCATGTTTGACTTGTCAGAAGTCGAAAGTTGAACATCAGAAGCCTGCAGGGTTGATGCAACCGTTAGAAGTTCTAGAATGGAAATGGGATATCATTTCAATGGACTTTGTGACGGGGTCGCCTAATACTTTGAGAGGACATGATTTAATTTGGGTGATTGTTGATAGGCTTACGAAGTCAGCTCATTTTATTCCTATTAACATCAGCTTTCCAGTGTCGAAGTTGGCTGAGATTTACACTAGTGTGATTGTGAAGCTGCATGGTGTTCCTTTGTGCATTGTGTCAGATAGAGATCCAAGATTTACTTCTAATTTTTGGAAGAGTTTGCAAAAAGTGTTGGGTTCTAAGCTGAGATTGAGTTCAGGGTATCATCCTCAGACAAATGGTCAGACTGAATGGACGATTCAATTGTTGGAAGATTTGCTGAGGGCATGTGTTCTTGAGCAGGGAGGTTCGTGGGATACTTATCTTCCGTGGATAGAGTTCACGTATAATAACAGTTACCATTATAGTATTGGAATGGAACCTTTTGAAGCGTTGTATGGTCGGAGATATAGAACTCCGTTATGTTGGCATAAATCTGGCGAGAGTGTAGTACTTGGACCTGAACTTGTTCGTGAGACTACTGAGAATGTGAAGTTGATTCGAGAAAAGATGAAAGCTCCACAAAGTAGACAGAAGAGTTATCATGACAAGCGAAGGAAGGATTTAGAATTTTAAGCTGGTGATCATGTGTTTTTGAGAGTTACACTTGTGACTGGTGTTGGGCGAGCGTTGAAGTCTAAGAAGCTCACTTCTCGTTTTATTGGACCGTATCAGATTTCAGAGAGAGTGGGGAATGTTTCTTATAGAGTGGTTTTACTGCCTAATCTTTCGAATTTGCATGATGTGTTTCATGTGTCGCAACTTCGGAAGTATATTTCAGATCCATCTCATGTGATTCATATGGACGATGTGCAAGTACGGGATAATCTTACGGTGGAGATGATGCCTGTACGGATCACGGATCGTGAAATGAAGACTCTGAGGGGCAAAGAGATTGCCTTGGTTAAAGTGGTTTGGTTAGGAGCAGCAGGAGAAAGCATGACTTGGGAGTTGGAGAGCAAGATGCGAGACTCCTATCCTGAATTGTTTGATTGAGGTAAATTTTCAAGGACGAAAATATTCTAAGTGGGGGAGAGTTGTAACGCCCGTAATTTAATTAATTATTTAATTAAATTATTTTTGGAATATTTGTGAAGTTGTGTTATAATTAAATTGGATTTATTTTATTAAGTGGAGAAATAATATTAGAGATATAATATTATGTGGTGAAATAATATTAGAAGTGTAATATTATTTAATGTGGGCCTATTTTGAGAGAGTAGAAGTAATAAGGGGGTGTAGATTTTGAGCCCAATAAGAAATAAGGAATAATAGAATATCAGGTTATTTTATTATTTGTGAGAAGGTAGAGAAGAAAGAAGCAGTAGAAGAAAATAAGTATTTGGAAGAGAACGTGAAGCTGCTGGAAAAAGTGGAAAACAACAGAACGTGAATTCAACCCGGAAATTGTAGAGCGACCTTCAATCCAAGGTAAGGGTGGGGTTCTGACTTTATAATTGGGTTTATGATGTTTGATATGTGGGGTTAGAGGATTGCTGTTTTGTTCTTGAATTGGATGTATTATGAATGATGTATGACGAAGATTGATGAATTCCTGATGAATAATGATGTTATTATATTGATTGATCGATGTGGTAATAGAGGATAATGTTAGGAGATGAAATATCATGTTTATAATGAGGTTTGTAGGACTGTAACATAATTCCCGTAGGGAAATTACAGAAGAAAACACAGAAATTATGCAGACTGTAGCAGGATGTGTCGACCCCAAACTGAATATGTCGATACATGAAGGCTGTAAGACTCAGGATGAGTCGGCACGAAGAGGGGATGCGTCGATGCATGGTAGTTGCAAGACTCAGGATGACTCGACCGGTGAGGTGCATGTGTCAATACATGCTGTGATTTAAAGCCAGGATGAGTCGATCCATAAGGAGGATGTGTCGACTCATAGTGTACAGATGAAGCAGGATGAGTCGATCCATAAGGTTTTGTGTCGATACATAATGTCTGGTTTTTGACAGAATCGACTTTTAATTGCTGTAACTTGAGTTTCAGGATGCTGTTTGAGATGCCATTCAAAGCGTTGAATAACTAACGCGATGAACTTTATTATAGATGATTAAATGAAGAATGAGAAGTATAATCCTAGCAGATAATGCAGGATTTAGAATTAATTCCCGTAGATGACCGTTGTGCTGATTTTTGGACAGAACGACGAATAGTAGATGTTTAGAGGATGCTGTTAGAATTATGACAGTACGATTAGTGACAATAACGATATAAATTAGCAGAATAACATGATGGATTACTGTACTATTAATATACAGTTGAGTATTAGTGAGATGTTATTGATGAAGTTGTGTTCGATGATTTTGTGATAATAAATGATGTTTAATAAATTATTTTGATGTTATGAGATGTTGTTAATTGAGATGTTTTGAGATGATCGAGATGTTGTTGTTTTGAGATGATTGAAATGTTGTTGTTTTGAGAGGATTGAGATGTTGTTATGTTAATTGAGATGTTAATTGAGATGTTTTGAGATGATTTGAGATGTTGGTAATTTGGGTGTTGTTATTACATTCATGATGAGTCGCATACATTGCATTTTTGAGATGGAGCTTATGCTCGTTGAGATGGCCTGGATTGGCAAATTTTGAGATGAAGGCTATGCCTTGTTGATGCCTCTATTAATTGGCAGATTTTTGAGATGGGAGTTCTACTCCAATGGTACCACATGCATTTGCATAGTTTTGAGTCACATTATATGATTGAATAATGAAGTGTATTTGATGTTGATGAATGAGTATATATGCTGTAATTATTGTGTATTATGAGATGAGAAGTGGTGACGTTTTTAATCTAACTTAATATATTAATTATCATGCGCTTTATCATATTGTTAGATATCTCACCCCTTCTGTTTGAATGTTGCCCTTATGTTGGTAACGTGCAGGTAATTGAGAGTGAAGGATGTATACCTTCAATAGTTCGAGTCGGTGTCATTGCTCTGATATGTAACACTCGGGGGGATGAACGCTTGCTGATTTTTGATTGTTTATTTTCAGTTGCTGAGTTTTGAATTGATTATTATTAAATATGAGATGTTTCGAAGTTGCTGTTTTATTTAGAGATGTTATTGAAGAATTCCGCTGCGTAGTTGTTGAATTATTTAATGAAAGATGTCATGAATGCAATGAATTTGTTAGAAGAATTTGTGACGTCCCGATTCATCTGTATGATTGAAATTTTATAACTCTGATTTATTTTGCATAATTTTCTTGGGGTAGAATTGGGGTGTTACAGGTGCAAACCTCACTGTGGAGATGGGTGCAAATTTCACCGGGAAGATGAGTGCCAACCTCATTTGAGAAGTAGATGCGAACTTCATTGGGGATATAAACAGTGGTACCGAACCTCACTGGGGAGAAAAACAGCGGTACCAGACCTCATTGAGGATAAAGATATTTTTAGACAACGGTGCGTATCTAGAGGGGGGTGAATAGAGGCGCAGAAAATATTTCTAGATAAAAATCTAGAAATTAACTTGTTTTCAAAACTTTGATGCAGCAGCAATTAACTGGATAAGTAGTCTAAATACAACTTATTGGAAACTCGGATATACAAATTATGAAAGATAAATCTATGAGGTAAAATTGAGTAATAGATTGATACAAACTTAAATCAACAATCCACTTATTTATTATTTGAACACAATCACTTTGCAATGCTATTTCCAAGGCTAAATAGTTAAAGAACTAACTTGATCGTTTTATCAAACACTTGGCGTGAAAGTGAATTTTCAGAATTTCTCTTTAAGTAGTGTTGATATGCAAAACCACTTATAATCAAAATTGATTATAAGCTATATCCACACCTATTTCAAAAACAAATTTTTAGAGAAAAATTCTTACAATTCAATTACTATCACAATGCTATTTGATAAAAAGATTGATGAAATTGAAAGCGAGTAAAAGCAGAATAGTAAAAACACACAAGGAATTTATCTACACAGTTCTCCACTGTCGTTTTTGTGTGTGCGTACGTCTGCGCCTAATTACAATGGAACTAGGATAATTCTTATATGCAAAATGTTTAATACAATGGAAGAGTTAGAAACAACAATACAAAATTCTCCAATTTTGTGTTGATGCTCCTTCTTTCAAGCTTTGATCTTAAGCAAGATCAAATCAACCAATAGATGTAACATATTCGCCCCTTAAGCTACTTTCTTAAAAGGATTTCAAACACCCCAAGGTTCTTTGCAAATATTTCAAACACTCCAAGGGATTTTTCACTCGAGTAAATCTGATTGAAAACTATCAACACAAGATCACCGATCCTATCATCCAATTCTTGCTACTTCCTTAAAAAGTTTTCAACCACTCTAAGGTTCCTTGAAAAGATTTCAAACAATCCAAGGGATTTTTCACATGGACGATTCCTTCTCGCACGATCTTGCACGAAAACCCCCAATTCAACAAATGATGACGGAGGACATGGTTTTTCCAGATGAATACCCCTACAAGAACTCAACCCAAACCAATTGGAAATCCGCAATTCTTCATCCAGATGGCACCCCGACGTAACATCATCATAATTTAATGTTGGTGTGTATGCATAGATTGGAAGGTTGAAGATAAAGAGAAAAAGTAGGCAATTTTTATGGTATTATCAAGTTGGAAATGATGCATGAATGGGTTTTTATAGTTTGAAAAAGTTTAGGACAAAAAGGACAAATTCGGAATAAAACAAAATGAAAATTTGACTAAAAACAATTTTATGTGTAGACACATACTGTATGAAAAAGCTGCATCTGTTGACCTGAAGGACTCCATGTGTCGACCTGAGCAAGTCAGTAACTACAAATTTTAAAATGCGAGTAAATGTGTCGACCTGAAATATGGATGTGTAGACATATAAAATAAGAATTTCTACAATTTTAGAAATCTTTCAGTAGGTGTCGACCTGTATGATCCATGTGTCAACCTGTGACTTACAGAAACTCACAGGCTTTAAAACGCAGTTACATGTGTTGACCTGAAGCTCGAATGTGTCGACACATGCAAGGTAAAAATATACAGAAAGTGTTTTTCACTGAGTTTGGTCAATTTTAAAGTGCTTTTTGATAATTCCTAAGACCTATGATGCATCCGAGTTCCACTAGACAAAGAGATAAAATTAATTTTCCCTCCGTGCCATCTTTCCCGGTTTTGACATCATTCAAAACTCCGTATGTTGAAATTGTACTCACAAACTCCCCCTTTTTGATGATGGAAAAACTTTCGACGATGCATTGCAAATGCTCTACCTGTCTTTATGCTTCCTATCTTCATCTCGCATATGCTTCTCCCCCTTTGACAACATAAAAAAGAAGATAACAATCGATTAGAAGTACCAACATTTCCAAACAATTAACAAATACCAAGAAAAGGCAAAATTTTCATATAAGAGCAACAATTACACATCCCCATATATATATATACATATATATATATATATATATATATATATATATATATATATATATATATATATATATATATATATATATATATATATATATATATATATATATATATATATATATATATATATATATATATATATATATATATATATATATATATATATATATATATATATATATATATATATATATATATATATATATATATATATAATTATGCAAACTTTTAAATAACAAGAATCACACATCACAACAAATGTAATGTAATGCAAAAGAAATGAAAAACAATCCGAGCGTCATTATCATGTAACTTTTCATAATGGAACTCCCGATGTCGCACACACATGTGCCAACCATAGCGACCACATAATATCACCACTAACCCCAAAATGAACATGTTTATTAAACAAAGTGACGATGATAACATGGACCATACATTGCAAGTTAAGATAAGGGAAATAACCACATCACATGCTTGCATATTAAGAACAAGTTTATACAAATGTGAAAGAATTAATACATAAAATCATTGTAAACATATAGATCAAGAACACACAATGGTTATTAATTGGAAATTTTTGGAAATGAACAATCATGGTTTTAATTATTTTAAAGTGTATGAAGCATCTTTGAAAGAACTAAAAAAATATGCATTTAGGTAAAACTTACGTTCAAGGAGAAATTGAAACGATATTACCTTACTCTTTAAGGGTTGGAAGTTGCACTCACAAAGCATTATACACTCAACACATAGTTAGAGAGAATACTTAAAGTGCAAGTAACAAGATAGAACTAGGAAAAATTTGAGATGTCAATGATCCCCAATTCTCTGTGTATGTTGACAAAAGATTCGAGTGCGAGTGGTTTAGTGAAGATATCGACAAGTTGATTTTTACTATCAACATGCTCAAATGCAACATGTCCTTTTTCAACATAATCATGAAGAAAGTGGTGATGTATCTCAATGTGTTTAGTCCTTGAATGCAGCATCGATTTTTGGTTAGATTAGTGGAACTAGTGTTGTCGCACATAATAGGAATACATGATAGTTTAATATCAAAGTCCAATAGTTGTTGTTTGATCCATAATATTTGAGCACAACAGCTACTGGTTGCCACATATTCCACCTCGGTAGTTGACAAAGCTACTAAAACTTGCTTTTTACTCTGCCAACTTACCAATGATTTTGCAAACAAGTGATAAGTTCCACTAGTACTTTTCCTATCCAATTTGCAATCGGCAAAATCGGAATCAGAATAACCAACCAAATTACAATTGTTTCCCTTGGAATACCAAAGCCCGAATTTTGAGGTACCAATAAGGCATCTAAATATTCGTTTCACGGCTTTTAAATGAGATTCCTTGGGAAGCGCTTGATATCATGCACACATACAAACACTAAACATAATATCGGGATGAGATGCTGTAAGATAGAGAAGTGAACCAATCATACCTTTATACCTCTTTACCTCAACGTCCTTACCTTTCTCATCCTTATCTAGATTACCGTTTGTTGCCTTGGGAGTGTCAATTTACTTAGCACTATCCATTATGAATCTCTTAAGTAATTCGAGACAATACTTGGTTTTACATACAAACATTCCTTCACGAGTTATTTAATTTGAAGCCCTATAAAGTAATTCAACTCCCCATTAGGCTCATCTCAAACTCTCCTCGCATAAGCTTAGAGAACTCCTTAAAAAGATGCATATCAGTAGATCCAAAAATGATATCATCTACATAAATCTGAACTAATAAAATATGCTTTCCTTGATGTTTAATGAATAGAGTAGAGTCAACTTTCCCTCTAGAATATCCTTGTTCAACAAATATTTAATGTGTCTATCATACCATACCCTAGGGGTTTGTTTAAGATCATACAATGCACATTTAAGATTGAAAACATGATCAAGAAACTCATCATTTTCAAATCCGGGAGGTTGATAAACACATACCTCTTCACGTATGTATCCATTAAGGAATGCACGTTTTACGTTCATTTGAAATTATTTGAAATTCTTAGAATAAGCATAAGCTAATAAAAGGCGTATAACCTCAAGTCAGACCACCAGAGCATAAGTCTCCTCATAGTAAATTCCCTCTTCTTGGTTATACCATTGAGCCACAAGACTGACCTTATTTCTTGTTATCACACCATGCTCGTCAAGCTTATTCCTAAATACCCATCAGGTGCCTATGATTTGATGATTTGTAGGGCGAGGGACAAGATCTCAAACATCATTTCTTTCAAATTGGTTTAATTCTTCTTTCATGGCAATAAGCCAATGTTCATCAAGTAAGGCATCATTAATGTTTTTAGGCTCAACTTATGATACATAAGCATGATGACAACAAAGACTACTTATTTTAGAGCGAGTCATTACCCCCTTTTTGATATCACCTATAATGTTGTCAAGTGTATGATATTTGGAGGTTCTCTACTCCAAAGTAAGACCATCATTATCTTCTTGGCCTTTATCATCTATCTTTTCTTGGAAGTTATACCCATCCTCCTCAATTTCGACCCTTTAGATTGATCAACTCCTTCATCGGTGTCTTTGAGTATGTCTTCCGCGGATGCACCCACACCATGAAAAGAACTACCTTTCCCAACACTATTTAGGGTAGTCTCATAAAAAGTAACATAAATGGACTCTTAAACAATAACTAATCTCTTGTTATAAACTCTATATGCTTTACTAGATTAAGAGTATCCAAGAAAAATACCTTCATCAGCTTTCACATCAAATTTTCCAAGATTGTCTTTTCCATTATTTAAAACAAAATATTTACACCAAAATACATGAAGATGAGATAAATTTGGTTTTCCACCTTTCAAAAGTTCATAAGGAGTTTTGTCAAGAATTGGACGGATAATTATCCTATTCAAGACATAACATACCGTGCTAATAAAATCGGCCCGAAAATATTTTGGTAGACCATAATCATTGAGCATTGTTCTTGCCAACTTTGGTAAAATGCAATTTTTACTGTCAACAACACCATTTTGTTGAGGAGTTCTAGGAGCGAAAAAGTTATGTTCAATACCAAATTTATCACAATATTCTTCAAAGAGGTGGTTTTTAAATTCACCTCCATGATCGCTTCGAATAACAACTATATTTGAGTTCATTTTATTTTGAAAAATCTTAGAAAACGTGTGAAAGCCATTAATGTTTCATCCCTGCTACGTAAGAAAAACGTCTAACAAAATCTAGAGTAATCGTCTACAATCACTAAACCATAGTAATTTCCACCCATGTTTTTTGTCCGTGAGGGACCAAACAAATCCATGTGAAGGAGCTCAAGTAGTCTTGATGTAGAAATTACTTTCTTAAATTTAAAAGAGGCCTTTGTTTGCTTACCCTTTTGACATTCCTCATATAGGTGGTCTTTAGAAAATTTTATTTTTGGTAGATCGATTACTAAATCTTTTGAGACAATTTTATTAAGTAAGTCAAAGTTAACATGAGCTAAGAGTCTATGCCATAGCCAAGAGTTTTCACTCAAGGTGACAAGACATTGAGAATTATTCAAGGAAATCTCTTTTAAGTCAAGCATATAAATTTTACTAACACTCAAACCCTTAAACATGCAATCCAACTTTTCACTATGTTCAATTATGCAACAATCTTTTTCAAATAACACTTTATATCCATTATCACATCACTGATTAATGCTAAGAAGATTATGTCTAAGACCTTCAACTAACATAACATTTGAGAAAATAATAGTTGAGAGATTACCTATAACACCTATTTCAAGTATTACACCTTTGTTGTGATCACCATAGGACACAAATCCTTTCTTCTTCGCCACATAGTTAGAGAAGAGCGATATGTCTCCCGTCATATGTCTTGAACATCCACTATCGAGAATCCATTTTCCCTTTAGAGCATCAATATAATAATCCTACAAAAATAAAACAAGGGTGATAGGTACCCAATTCTCATCGAGTCTTTGAGAGTAAGTTAAATAAATGTTATTTTTGGGCAACCATTGAAAATCACCCTTAGGAATAAAAAAAGTCCTAAACTTGCGTTTTTCAATAATGTTACCCATTTTGCGACAATAGTGACAAAATATCCTATGATGAGAATTAATAATGCTATTAGGAAATTTCTTAATCAAAGAATAATCTTTATGAGGCTTTTCAACCTGAAAGGACCTAATATATATGTTCTCCATGGGATGATGTAGACCATCTATTTGGTAGCAAGAGTACTCACATCTTGTTGCCAAATTTGACATGTGCCACAACCGTAAATGTAAGAAGGATCATACACTTTCCTATGATTTGAACCATCTACAATAAGTTATTTTAATGCTTCTAACTCATCATTGGTTTCATCAACCTTGGCCTCTAAAAATATGAAAACTTTTTCTTGGGAGGCCAATCTTTTGTTAGCATTCAAAGACTCTAATTGTAGTTTTTCAAATTCCCTTTTTAATTCATTATAAGACAAAGAGGAAATGTTCGAGTATTTAGCACTTACATCCTTTTTCTTGCAATGTTAATTATTTTCCATGAAGCAATAATTTGCCTCTTTATCACTCTCACTTGAGCTTTCATCGCTTGAGGATTCACTTTCACTTTCCCAAGCAACATAGGCTTGTCTAGGCTTGTTCCTTTTCTCTTTTCCTTTCTTTTTGGAAAGAGACGGGCAATGTCGTTTGTAGTGTCTGGGCTTACTGCATTCGTTGTAAATAACCTTTCCTTTGTACTTTTTGTTGTTTTTTGTACCCCAAAATTTGCCCTCTCATTTATCAAGATTTTCCTCACAAGACTTCTTGGACTCTAGACAAGATTAGGGTTTGCTCAGCTCAAGACCTCATCTTGCACTGATGACCTGAAATTAGGGTTTGAGTTTGCACAAGGATTTTTGGACCATAAATGCTTCATATGACTTTCATACACCATATTGTACCCCTAAGATTGCTCATGACAAGTTTCAAGCCTTGACTCACATTTTTGACCAGTCAATTGGACAGTTGACCTAGAAATCAGCTGTATTGGGGAAAACGTCAACCATGGCCAATTTACAGTCAAACTTCATAATTTTTTATCCACAACCACATTTTAGACTCATATGTACCATTTGATCAAGTTTGGATCATAACTCCTCAAGAAATTTGATCAAATCATCAAAAGGGCAAAATGGTCAAAATTAGGGTTTTGACTGAGAAAGGGCAATTTCTGATTTTTAACCTAGCCAATGACAAATTGGGTTCAAGCATGATTTCAAGGAATCAATGGAATCATCTTGACCTAATCACATAGTTCAAAAGATCTCAAATGCATAGGGTTGACAGATAAATTTTGCAGTCAACTGATCAAAAGTCAACTGTGTAGTGAAAAGTCAAACTTTGACTTTTTGGTCAAAATCAAGTGCCAAAGGTAATAATTCATCAAGATATGTCAAAATGTGAAACTTGTTGACCAAGAAACCTAAAATTTCAAATTAGGAATTTAATTTGAAAATTTTCATAACTTAGAATTTTTCTAAGTATGGAAAATTTCTTATTTTTTCCCAACTTTCCACAACTTTTTCACCATGATTAAATTGGATTCAAAGGAAACTTCCAACATGAAAGTTGTAGTCCTCCATGAAATATAAAACTTTGATTCACAAAGTTTTCCAAAAATATGCGTGGATCTCAAGTTATGAATTTGTGAATAGGGGTCCATGAACTAAATAACTTAGTGAAAATTTGCCCTAATTTAGGCAGGTTTTTAACCCAACTTCATGGACATTTTTCACCTAGTTCCAAGAGGTATCTCAAAATACATTTCAAAATGGATTGTAGAGAATGTTGCAAGCTTTCCAAAATGTCCAAGAACTCTCCAAGATCATTTGTGGTTAGGGAGAATCAAAGAAGAGAAAATGGCATTTTGTCACTTTTGTTCAAGCCATTTTCACAATGCACCAAGTTGCAAATCTGATCAAGCATGCTTGTACCTTGCATTACAGGTCCTAAATCCCTTATACACTCCATAATTAAATGCAAACTCATAGGATAATGGCTTTATTTTGGCTGTTGAAGCATTGTACAAAGAATAAATCCATTAATGGCATAAAGGGCACATTGCCATTTTCATAAAGCAAGCTTTTTGCAACTTTACAATTCTTGAGCCATGGACCTGTTCTTTTGTTACAAGCAATGTCCATAGATATCAAGCATGGTTTACCAACTCTCATCAGCTAAAGAACTAGCCAGTACATGCCTTTGGCACAAGTCATTTCACTTTTCTTCAAAAACAAGAAAAGTTGCAAAAGTCAAGAGAACTTGTACATATGATAAAGGGAGGACTTGGCATCATTTCAAAACAGATTCACAAACTTATCTCAAGCTAGAACACGAAGGCTTATGCTCTGAAACATTCCAAAACTCAAAAACACAAATTTATGCCCAAACAGGACAGCTTTTGCAAAACTCTTGCCAACTCAATATTTGCTCGTGCGTTTTGCCTTGTAACACTTCAAACACCTTCCATACATCACATCCAAATTATCCAAGAATTCATACTGCAACTGTGAGCCCTGTTTCAGACATCACCATTTTCATTTTTGAAGGTTGCAGCTTGACTTCTACAGGGAGTTTCAAGCATCCTCAAGGCAAGCTAAGCATTGGAATAGCTTGAGGGAACTTCAAGGAAGCTCACACGATCATCAGGCCTCACTCAAAGTCCCTACATTGCCATATCCAAATCCAGCTGAAGGAGGTATTTTTCAAAACTTTATCTCTCTATTTAGGTATCCTCAAGCCACGATTTGTGAAGCAAAAATGTAGTCTCTAGCATGGTGAAGCTGTACATATGCATAGTTGTCATTTATATTAACTGAGCTAAGAGAATTTGATTGTTGAATATTCCGAAAAAACTAGGTCAGAAATTAGGGGTGATTAAATTCTCTCTGATCTTTGAGAGTTAGTTTACAAATTTTATATCATTGGAATCATGAGATGAAATACTACATTTTTCATGTTACAAGTTTTTGATTTTATGCAAAGAATAGCAAGTTACAGGTTTGAACTCAGAACGTGCGAAGGAGAGGGAACCAAGGACAGGGACGAAGCTGTTGTCTTGGGCTTTTTTGCTTCTGGCCTTTTTTGGTTTTGCTATTCACACCTCTTGTACTACTTTTGCACCCCCTTGCATATTTTGTTTATTTTTCATATTTTCTTTTATATTTTTATATTTATTGTTTTTATTTATTTTTCTGAATCACAAAAATCATGAAAAATATTTTCTTTATTTTTTGCATTTTTATTTTATTTTTATTATTTTTTTCACATATAAAATAGTTTTATTTTAATAAATAGAACTTATTTTCTTATTTATTTGTAAATACATTTAATAAATACTATATATTTTATTTTATTATTTCACACATAAAATAATTATTTTCATACATATTTTAATTTTTAAAATTTGTTAATAATATTATTTATTATTTCTTGTACATAAATGGATAAAATAAATAATATAGAACATATTTTTCTTTTAATAAAAAAAACTAGGGTTTCACCCTTAAAAAATAACAATATTATTTTTCTTATTTTTAGGACTTAAATAATTTTATTTTTTTCATACATAAAATTAATACAAGACATTTTTGCATAAATACATTTTATTTGCATATTTAAATATTTGTATATTTATTTATCTTGTACAATAATTCAATTGGGTTGTAATAGTATTTTAGGGTTTTATTTTGTGCAAATATCCCCATTCAAAATTTGTATCCCCCCTCCCATAATAATTGTTGTAATAGCTTAGATTTATTTTACGCAATTTATCGCATTATACCATGTTTAATAAAACTAGGGTTTGCATGATAAGACAAAAATCAAACAAATAGCAAAGACCTAATGCAAGACAAAAATGCATGAAAATGACACACGTTGCACACAAGCTCCCCTAGGGTTTCACCCACTTGGTTGCCTTAAAAAATGGCCATGGTATACATGCAAAGTATCTTGGAAAAACAAAACAAAACAAAAAATCATAGTCCCTCGATGACGCTATCAAAAGGTTGCCTAAACAAAGATGATCTTGGTCCCTCAAAATGCTAAAGATACTTGGCAACATTGCTATCATGGTTATACGATGACCCGCGCCCGTCTCGTTTAACATCCAAAGATAGGATCTCCTACCAAATCAATGGTAGGTCAACAACATCAAAGGAATGAAAAATGCATAAGAAATACAATTGAGTAGGTAGATAGTTCTAAGTTACTTGCTCCAATTCAAAACAAATCCTTGCTATTTTCAAAAACAAACACACACATTTCAAAACATTTCCAAACATCTTACAAAACATTGAAACATTTTTCAAAAGACAAACATCTTTGTATACATTCTTACGAACGAGAATCATTACAAAGATTGCCTAAGCAATGACCTCTTTTCAAAATACTTTCAAAAGCATACAAAGCACCATTTCAAAAAATTGCAAAAGCAAGGCAAGTGATCTAAACAAGTAACTAAGAGCCCATGGAAAACCATGGATGAAAAGGGTGCTAGCACCTTCCCTTTTCATAATCTACCCCCCGAACTCAAGAAAACATCTCAAAGGTCTTTCCTGTGCTTTTTTACCTTTCCTTTTGGATAAAAGAAAAGTCGGTGGCGACTCTTGCTAACTGCGACATTTGCGAACACAAACATAAAACCTCAAGTCAGTTCTCCCACCGCATCACAGAACTGGAGACTCTGCTGGGGACAATTATAAAAGTGGGGTCACCTTAGGGTTTAGATCACCTTTACATGCTTACCTTGTTTGACTTGTATGCTTTACATTTTGGTTCTATTGTTTGGGTTTGAATCCTCTACCCGGATTTGGGAAACATTATAGGTAAATAGCAATACGTTGTGGAAACTGTGTGGGGTATACCGACATGGTCTAAGAAATAGCTATATTAGTGTGACATATTTGTGGGTACCAGTAGCCTTTGAGTCAATCAAAGAGAATACAGGGCCGCTGAGTGATGTCATAAAGCACTAATGAACTTCTAGAACCTTTACTTGACCAACTTGGCCTTTTAGGATGTAGTGAGATGACCGGCTTTGGTGCAGTTCGAAGTTGGTAGATACTCAATACTACACTCATTGAGGGTTGGTTCCTTGGAATATTTCGGTCGGCAGTAAAGAGGCTGAATTGAAACAATGAACAAGGAAAAAATCCAGTGATATTGAGCTCCTTAGAACCCGATTACTATTTCTAGGACAGGTTGAGCCAACTAAACTTCAAGAGGGTATTTACCTATGAAACCCCATGCAAGCCTAAACTAGGAACTTGTGTGATTTGCTTGTACATATATACTTGTGCATAACATCATGCACATCATGAGCATCATATGCATCCACTAACCATTTCAAGGATTTTGGAGATTCATCTTTGTTCTTGTTTTGTAGGTTATGGATTCACTTCGCAGGAAAACTATCCAAATCAACCTTGTAAGAATTCCTCCACAACTCAAGGAGCTAGCTTCGAGGATTCCTGAGAATTCTCCATTCACCGAGAGGCATGGTCGTCTACTCAACTTGGTCACCACCAACACAGAGGAGGATATGCTGAGAGTTCTTTTCCAATTCTTTGACCCTTTGCATCATTGCTTCACATTTCCTGACTACCAACTTGTGCCCACTTTGGAGGAATTTTCTCAACTCCTGAGGATTCCTATTCTCAATCAACTACCCTTCAATGGTACAAAAAGAGATCCAAAGCCAGAAGAGATTGCTCAAGCCCTGCACTTGCACTCATCTGATGTCACAACACATTGGGAAACTAGAAGTGGTGTCAAAGGCTTCTTATCAAAGTTCCTGTTTGAGAAGGCCCAAAGCTGTTGGAATTCTATAGACTTGCAAGCTTTTAAGGAGATTGTAGCTCTTCTCATCTATGGGATGGTCTTGTTCCCTAACCCTGACCAACTCATAGATGTGAACACTGTCAAAATCTTCATGTCTCGCAACCCGGTGCCTACATTGCTTGGGGATATCCTCCACTCTTTTCACACTCGAACAATGAGGAAAAGAGGTGTTCTCATGTGTTGCACTCCTCTCCTGGCAAGATGGTTTATTTCTCATCTTCCCCAATCAATCTTGAAGAATGAGTAAGGTTTGAGGTGGTCACAACGATTGATGACTCTTACACATTAAGATATCCATTGGTGTTCTCGATCCAAAGAGAATATCATCATCGTCGACCATTATGGGGAATTACCTAATGTCCCTCTACTTGGAATTAGGGGAGGCATCCCCTACAACCCATGTTTGGATCTAAGATAGTTTGGTTATGCCCGAAGGGATGACCCACATGACATGCTGATTCAAGGTTTGGTTTTCGACTTCGACAACAACGACCAAGGACTCCGTCAGAGATTCATCCGAGCTTGGAGAATGCCCAACAAGGTGGATAGAAATACTCTGGGACACAAGAATTCCATCCCTCTTGAGCCTTACCTCAAGTGGGTACAAACCCGCGCCCAAAGTCTTATGATGCCTTATCCCTCCATTCTCCCAGTGATTATAGAGCATGTTAAGGAAGAAGAGGTTCCATACACCATTCTACATCCTGACATGCCAACATCACTCGAAGACCTACAAAGGAGTTGGATACAGCTCAAGGGAGAGCATGATACTTTCGAAGCCCAATTCTACGCAAGCGAGAAGAAGGTTTAGGAACTCACTCGGCTACTTCACGAAGAGCAGACTCTCAACACCTACATTGCACCAAAGAGGATGCGCAACGTGTTTTTACCTTAGAATTTTGTATTATTTTGCCCAAGGGGCATTGATGTACTAACAATTCTATCTTATTAATATGACGTGTGTTCCTTTTTTGTTTAAAACAAATTTGAATTTCTAAATCCTTGAAAGCATTACATGAATACATATCATTCATCATATGCATAAACAGGTATTCACACCAAGTTTCCTCATCTCTCTGCTGTTTATTTCAGCAAGATAGATATTGAACAAACGGTCAAAGATTTGCAAGCTCAGAATTCACAATTTCAATAGCTACTCTTGACCTTAGCTAAGGGGTAGGAGGAGCTCAAGTCTCTACTAGAGAAAGAGAAAAAGAAGAAGAAGCGAGCCGGTGTGGTTATCATGGGCAGAAGGTCTGAAGGACAAGCCAGACGGACCTTGGAATTCCCATCAACATCTGAAGAGGGGGAAGGAAAAGGAAAAGGAGCGCCAGTGCCATCAGATTCTGAAGCAGAGGAAGAGGAAGATGAAGACTACTCTGAACAACAGTACCCTCCGGTCGATGACAAATACAAAAACTTGGAAGAACGTCTAGCTGCTATGGAGATACAGAGAGTACCGGGGCTGGATTTTGAGGAGTTAGGGTTGGTTTCTGGAATTGTAATCCCTCCAAAATTTAAGGTGCCACTGTTTGCCAAGTATGATGGGGTGTCTTTCCCTAAAATGCACCTACGATCTTATGTCAGGAAAATTCAACCATATTCTGCTGACAAAGATTTGTGGGTCCACTTTTTCCAGGACAGTCTATCGGGAATGCAGCTTGATTGGTTCTACTAGTTGGAGAGAGCAGATGCTCACAATTGGGAAGACTTGGCAGCCACCTTCTATAAACAATATCAATACAACACCGACTTTGCACCAACCCGTACTCAGCTACAGAGTATGGATATGGTTACCAATGAAGGCTTCAAAGACTACACCCAAACATGGAGGGATCTAGCCTAAAGGGTGCAACCAACTTTATCTGAAAGAGAGTTAGTGGACATGTTCCTGGGGACTCTGTCAAGTCCTTTCTTTAATCATCTGATCGGGAGCTCCTCTGCAGGGTTCACCGAATTGATTCTGACTGGCGAAAGAGTGGAGGCTGGTATTAGAAGTGGGAAAATTCAGAAGGACGCATCTACCTCTGCTGTTGTAAAAAATCCCTTCACTGGAAATAAGGAAGTGTCTGCTATCTATGCATAGAGGAATTAGGGAAGAACCGAGCGACGACCAACAGTGGGGGCCGTTATGATTCAAAAGTCTGCGTCAGACCAGCCAAGAAACAACCAGTCGAGAAATGATCAGCCGAGAAATAACCAGCAAAGGGTGGAAAGGCCTGTACGGCAATTCACCAAGATAAACATGACTCCCGCTCAAGTCCCACCACATCTCTTGAAGTTGAACCTGGCCACTTTGAAAGAGGCCCCAAAAAATCCTAATACTGCTTCTCCACATTACCATCCGAACGCCAGATGCGCGTACCATTCAGAAAGTCCAGGGAACGACACCAATAACTGTTGGGCTCTGAAGAACAAGATTCAAGATCTGATTGACGCAAAGGAAGTTGAATTTAAAGCTCTCGAGAAACAGAATGTTATCTCCGCTCCGATGCCGAGACATGGATACAATGCCAATGTTGTGGAGGAAGATCTGTTTATTTCTACTGTGGATGAACTGTTAACTCCTCTCCTAACCATCAAGTTGAATTTGTTGAAAGCTGGGGTGTTCCCAGGTTGTGACCAATATTGCCATATTTGCATGTCCTCATCATCTGACTGTCCTCTGTTGAAGAAAGGAATCCAACGATTGATTGATAACTGAGAAATCTTGTTTGAGAAAGCTCCTATTTCATCCATTCCAGTTCCAAAAGTTTCAATAATAACCATATACGCCAATCCTTCCAGGGTTCCTAAAAAACCCGTTAGGATTACATCTGCTCCAGTGACTACTCCGTTGAAGATAACAATGCCCGGGCCAGCCCCATACAAATCCGATAAAATGGTATCGTGGAGCTATGGTGGAGAAATCTACTATCATGGTGTCAAACAGATTGAACAGACTGCTGAAGAAGAAAGCTCCGAAGAGGACGATCCCGACATCTGTAACATTGCCGGAATAAGCAAGGTTACTCATAGTGGAAGAATCTTTTCTCCAGAGATTGCTCCTCCAATAGTAGTCTTTGGACCCATGGCCATTCCAAAGATTTCCTCTACACCAGTAATTGTACCTACAAGTGTACCCGCTAACAATGACAATACAATTCCCATCCCTGCTTCCGCTGCCGAGAATAAAGGAAAGAATGTTGAAGAGGAGCCTGTCCTGACGAAGGCTCAATCGCTAGTTATTCCTGAAACATCCAAGAAGGAGATGGAAGAAATCCTGAGGATCATTAAGAAAAGTGATTATGATGTGGTGGAACAACTGGGGAAGATCCCCTCTACTATCTCTATGTTAGCATTGCTGCTTTGCTCTGAGGCACATGCTAAAGCTTTGGTCAAGTTTCTGAAGACAACGCACGTGCCGCAAGAGACGTCTGCAGACCAATTCCAAGAGTGTGTAGCCAGTCTGACAGCTGACAATGGCCTGGGTTTCTACGATGTTGACTTGACACCCCGAGGGAGAAAACACAATGATGCAATACATGTATCAGTGGAGTGCAGAGGAACAACCCTAGCTCATGTTTTGGTTGATACTGGGTCATCTTTAAACGTCTTGCCGAAGAAAGCCCTGGATAGGTTGGATTGTGAGGGGCTGACTTTAAAACCCATCAATATAGTGGTCAGAGCTTTTGATGGATCTAAAAGGATGGTCCATGGGGAGGTGGACATCCCAATCAAGGTGGGAACTCAGGTTTTCAACTCGATATTCTACGTGATGGACATCCGTCCTTCCTACTCTTGCCTGTTGGGACGTCCCTGGATTCACAATGCCGGTGCCGTCACCTTCACCTTGCACCAGATGCTCAAGTACCCCGTCCAAGGGAAGATTATAAATGTCCATGGGGAAGAGGAATATATGATTAGTCATCTGAATTCCTTCCGTTATATGGAGTTAGATGGCGAATTCATAGAGACCCCTTTCCAACATTTTGAAGAAGTCTCTGAAGAAATAGCGGCGACCAAGGCGGTATCCTCAACTCCTGTGATCACAAGAACACCACCTCGAATGTCATCTCTCAAGGATGCTAGGGCAGTAGTGGAAGAAGGCGGATCCACCATCTGGGGGAAGCTTCCAAACTTTCCTTTCAAATCAGACAAATTCGGCTTGGGGTTCACTTCGACTGCTTAGGAGGCCGTGCGCCGCGCCCGTGTCGGAGGGCCACCTGTGAAGATCAACCACCGAGGGGTTAATGCACTAGAGGACAATGAAGAAGAGGGAAGCCTGGAAGATTGGATATTTCCTACTATCAGCGGAGGACTGTGCAACTAGGAAGCAAAAGACTTAGTTCCAATTACTTTCATAACTCAGTAATTTATCTTTTCCATTTCTGTTGGACTTTAATAATTCACAAAACAATCCGTACTTTTTCAACCTTGTGTTTTACCCGAGGCACATAGGTCCATTTGTAAGGGTTCTTATTTCATTTTCATATGTCATTTAATGAATCATGGACGCTTTTTATATTAAAACCTTTTATGCTCATTGTGATACGGTGGGAGAACTGACTTGAGGTTTGCGTTTGTATTCGCACTTGTGCGGTTGAGCAAGAGTCGCCACCGACTTTTTATTTTATCCTAAAGGAAAGGTTAAAAAAGCACAGCAAAAACCTTTTGAGATATTTCGTGGGTTCGGGGGGTAGATTATGAAAAGGGAAGGTATTAGCACCCTTTTCATCCATGGTTATCCATGGGCTCTTAGTTACTTGGTTTTTTAGATCACTTGCCTTGTTTTTCGATTGCTTTGAAAATGATGTGTGTGTGGGTGCTTTTTGAAAATGTTTTGGAAAAAGATGCCTTGTCTTAGGCAACTAATGTATTTGACTCGTGTTTGAGTGTTTTACAAAAGTGTGAATCTTTTCGAAAAGATGGTTTCAAATGTTTTTGAGTTTGTTTGAAAGTGTTGTGGATTGTGGTTTTTGGAAAGAAGGCAAGTGTTTTTGCAAGTTTGATCTCAAGTAACTAAGAGTTTTGTCTACCCTATTGTACTCAAAGGTTTTTGTCATGTTTTAACCCCGTTTAACAATTTTGTTCCACCATTGAAATTGGTAGACAATCTTGCGTTTAGGAAGTTTATTCGGGACGGGCGCGGGTCATCGTATGGACCATGAATGCAATGATGCCAAGTGTCTTTGGCAATTTGCTTGAAGGGACTTGATCATTTTGATAGGCGACTTTCGAAAGCGTCATCGAGGGACTTATGATCATTTGATTTTGTTTTGCCAAAGATACTCGACGTGCAAGCATGGCCCATTTGGGAAGGCAACATGTGGGATTACCCTAGGGGGTGCAAGTGTGATTGTGTATTGATTACATGTATTTGTCTTGTATTAGGTTATCTAGCGTTTGATTTTATATACATACAAACCCTAGGTCTAACCATGGTATAATTGAAAAGCTGTAAATTGCGGAATGTAAATCTACGCTATTACAGAATAGTGTCCGGGAGTGGGGGTGTAAATGTACAAGGGGATGAGACTTATGGTACCCAATAATTTACAACCAAATCGAATATTGCAATCAAAATGTAAATATCGAATGTACGAATATAAGATAAAATGTGTGTAGGGCAATGTGTTGTGTAAATGTACAAGTGTATATGTATGTGAATTGTGTAACAAGTGCGAAATGTGAAATTGAGTCGTATTAGGGTTTTGACCTAGATACATGTTTTTAAATGAATCTTGATTTTTTTGTATATTTAATTATGTACAAAAGAAAAATGAAGATGTTTTGATTAAAATGTTAAGTTTTTAATTGGAAAATAGTATTTTAGTCAAAATGTTTGTGAATTTAAATATTAGAGAAAAATGTATTGAATTGTCATGTATGAAAAAAATGAATGTTAATTAATTAAAAGGTTTAATTTTAATTATGTATGAAAAATGAATAATATGTACAAATCAATGTTTTAAAATGCATGTACAAAAAGTATTAAATTATGTCCAAAATTAAATTAGGTGTGTTAAGAAAGGTATTTTATTTTTACGTACAAAAGTGTATTAATTTAAAAAAAGATGTTTTAAACATATGGTGAAAATATAATTTATTCAAGTTAGTATTTACAAAATAAAAAGAGTGAACATTTTTTATAAGATAAAAAGAGGGTTAGTGTTTTTTATAAAAATGAAGTAAGTTAATGTTTATAAAACAAAGTTAGTTTTTTATGAAAATGTTTTGTTTAGAAAGTGAAATGATTTTCGTTGGGCTTAGAGGAATCAGGAACGGGTTAAGCCCAAGGTTGGATTCTGAACGAAATTAGGGTTTCATGTTGTTTGTTCCTTTGAGACAAAGGGCTCTAGGGTTAATCAGCGGCGCCGTTCACTTGAATTTCGTCTTCTTCGTTCAAGCTTCCCTTCCCTGAACGCTGAGTGTGATGCCTGGAGCTTTTGCCCAATGCCACCTCCGGTTCCTCTCATCTCCGCGATTGGACTAAACCTAAACGGACAGGGTAACGATCTCACCTTCTCTATTTTAGAATTTTCACTCTTCTTCTTGCTTAGTCTGAGTTATAATCTTACTCGTTATTATCGTTTGTTTCTCTTTTCTTGAGATTGAGAAGGGGACGAAAAGCTACCTTAATTTTGGGAGATGGAGGAAAGGGGACCGGAACTGGAGGCGTTGAGGCGGAGGCCCGGTGGCGGTGATGGAGCTTGCTTTTGATGCTTTCTGGTACTTTCGTTCTTTTACCTTTTTGCTTAGGTTTTTGATGATGATATTCACTGAGAAATCCTAATGTATTCACTTCTTCATCTTCCTCTTTCCTACTGTGATGCCTTTGCTTCTGTTTGTGTGGAATATTTTGGAACAATCGTTGCCTTGAGTCTTGTTGCCTGAGTATGATATGTCTGAGTATTTGCTTGTGTGCTTGCCTATGTGTGCTTGCCTATGATGAAGCTTGCTTATGATGAAGCTTGCTTCTGAGGCTCTTTGAACTGCCTTTTGAGATTGCTACTGAGTTCACTTTGAATTGCTTCTTTCTTCTTCTTCTTGAGAGGCTATGTGCTTGTTTGTGAGCTTGATGCTATGTGACTTGATTTGGTTCCCCCCATGATGAACTTACAGTTCTGAGGGGCTCGTATTCGTTGCCTATATGCTTGAGTATGTTGTTGGATATGCCTTTCTGTTTGGCCTATGATGAAGTCCCCCTTCTGAGGCTTGGTGTTTGAATGTTCAGTGTTGGAGCTTGGCTTTGTGGCTTGAGATGTTCAGCTTCACAGGGTTGTAGGCTTGGGTTGGTTTTGATCAGTTTGTAGGTATGGTGAGGTTATTGGTGGTTTTGGTTATGACTGATGCTTATGCTTGTTTGTGTCGCCCAGTGATGTTCTACTGAGGGCTTAGGCTTGACAGGTTATGGTGTTTTTGAAGGTTGAGGCAGGGTATTGGTGCTTGATAGGTTGCAAGTTGTGGTTCTTTGTTATGACAGTAGTGGTGTTTTCAAGTTATGTGCTTTTATGAGGTTTGGGGGTCTTTTTCTATTCTCAAACTCTTACCTCTTTGTATTAGCCTCTGTATATTTTATGCAGAGTTGTGTTGGATCCTCTGGTTATCAGTTTGCAGGTTCAGTTTTTATGGTCTTAGCAGGTTTTTTTGCAAGGTTCAGGTTTGATAGACTTTTTGTTCTCACTTTTGCTTCTTACCTCTTTCTCTTCTGAACTGCTATTGAACTATATCTAAATCCCTGCTGCTGAACTGAACTGTCTTGGCTTGTATATCTTTTCTTTCTATCCTGCTATGCTGGACTGCTGCCTAACCAAGTTGGCTTTTGATTTGTGTATCTTTTTCTGTCTGCCTGCCTACTGTACTGTCTATCTCTGCTGCTGAACTGCCATTGAACTCAGTCTAACCCTGCCTGCTTTATCTCTCTTTACTCTCTCTTTACAGTACAGCTTAAGATTTTTATATGATTTTTATTTGTACTGTTCTGAAGGGGCCCTATGGGAAATGATGAATTAAGATGTTTGCTTGCATAATACATCTTGCATCTCCTTTATCCAGTTTTGACAGTTTGGATAGATTTTCTGCTTTTTGATATCTTTTTCTCAAATCTTTCCATGACAGCTTTTGAGCTTGTGACAGCAAATGTACTTCCTTGATTTTCTTTGAGTGGACTTTGTTTTGGATTGAAAGTTTGGATTGAACTTTTTTCAGTTTAGTTTGGATTTTGGATTTTGAACTTCTATGCAGCTTGAATTTTATGACTTATGCATTTGACATTTGCATTTCATGAGATAAAATAATCTTCCCTCTCTGTGAACCGGGAGAAGTCCCGTGATTTGCAGAGAGGGCAACTGATCCCAGTCAGTGGCCCCTAATGATGAGCAATTTTTAACTGTCTTTTCCAATTTAATGCTTTCTGACTTTTCTTATTCTTTTTGCAGATGAAAAATGGAATACCGGAGCGGAATGAAGCGCGAAGAATATTTAGAAAATAGGATAGTTTTTCATTCTATGTAATATTTAAATTAAATGTAAATTATTGTTTGTAACAACAATTTGTACAAATGATTTGAATATCAATAAAAATCAAAATTATCCAATTGGTTCCATTTTCTTTATTGCTTATTTATTTATTTAAAATTCTTAGAATTAAAACAATTGAAAAATAAATTCAATCATTTAATTTCAGAATAATAAATAACTAAAATAAAACAACATTGATCCAATAAACCTGTCTTATCCAACATCCAAAGCAAAGCAGCAATTAACCCAGATAGACTGATCAAACACATGAACACTGTGAATCCAATACTGCATCTTGTATCTGATTGGCCCAATCAAAACGTACTGAATTCAAACCACTGTCTCTTTTACTGATTAAACCAAGATAACGCGAATTTTAATCCGAATCTTGAAATAAACCGCAAAGTGCTGTGGAATTCAAATTCTTCTGAGAATATGCCCATAAAACCCTAATTCCCGATTAAATGCCAAATCACGCTCGCTTGATCAAAATTGAACCAAAAATCAACCAAACCCTAAGCCCACTGTATGAAACAATTCAAAGCTCTGAAAATCAGTAAAACCCTAATTTTGCTTGACTGTCAAGAAAAGTCCGTTTGTACGATTCTTGAGCCAGTTTGAAAAGTCAGGAAATGTTTGAAGCTGAGATTTCTTGGGGAAAAGCGCGAGGGCAAATTTTGGGGTACAACACTCATTGTCTTTCTTTTACATTTTGTTGTTTTAAGATGGCTATCCCTTACACACACCCACACTCACAAATGCAGGTACCCTTCCATTCCGGATCCCATGGGTAACGATACTGCTATAACCTTCAGTGACTCTGAAGATCTGATCTACCAAGACGAATACGAAGGTGAGGAAGATTGTGAGGTGCCATGGGAATTGGCCAAATTACTACAGCAAGAGGAAAGAGCAATTCAGCCTCATGAGGAGCAGTTGGATACAATCAACTTGGGTACTGAGGAAGATAAAAAGGAAATCAAGATAGGTGCCAATCTAGAGCCGAGTGTCAAGGAGCGCCTAATTCAGCTATTGCATGATTATGTTAAGATATTCGCATGGTCATACGAAGAAATGCCAGGACTGGATACAAACATTGTGGTACACCGTATACCCACAAGAGAAGACTGTCCACCAGTGAAGCAAAAGGTCTGCCGCATGAGACCTGACATGTTAGAAAAGATCAAAGCAAAAGTTATGAAGCAGTTCAATGCTGGATTTTTGGCTGTTACTTCCTATCCACATTGGGTTGCTAACATTGTGCCAGTTCCTAAGAAGGACGGCAAAGTGAGAATGTGCGTGGATTATAGAGATTTAAATAGGGCCAGCCCTAAAGACGATTTTATACTTCCGCACATCGACATCCTGGTTGACAACACAGCTCAACACAAAGTATTTTATTTCATGGACGGATTCTCAGGCTATAACCAGATCAAAATGGAACCCGAGGACATGGAGAAAACTACATTTGTCACACAGTGGGGTACGTTCTGCTACAAAGTGATGCCATTCGGACTGAAGAATTCCGGGGTAACCTATCAATGCGCTATGGTAGCTTTGTTTCATGATATGATACATCATGAGATAGAGGTCTACGTAGATGACATGATAGCCCGATCACAAACTGAAGAAGAACACCTTGATCGCTTGCAAAAGCTATTTGTCAGGTTAAAGGAGTACAAGCTAAGACTGAACCCAAACAAGTGTACATTCGGAGTCCGGTCTGGTAAACTCTTAGGATTCATTGTCAGCAACAAAGGCATCAAGGTTGATCCTGCCAAAGTCAAAGCTATACAAGAAATGCATGCTCCTCGCACTGAGAAGGAGGTAAGAGGTTTCTTGGGACGCCTAAACTACATTGCTAGGTTCATTTCTCACCTAACATCTACTTGTGAACCAATCTTCAAGCTGTTGAAGAAAGATCAGGTATTTATATAGAATGATGACTGTCAGATTACTTTCGATAAAATCAAAGAGTATTTGCTAGAACCTCCTATCTTGATGCCACCCGTCGAGGGAAGACCGCTAATCATGTATCTGACCGTCCTAGAGAATTCAATGGGGTGCATACTGGGGCAGCATGACGAGTCTGGCCGAAAAGAGCATGCCATTTATTACCTTAGAAAAAAGTTTACCGACTGTGAAACCAGATATTCACTGCTCGAGAAAACTTGCTGCGCTTTGGTATGGGCTGCTCGCCGGCTAAAGAAGTATATGTTGACTCATACCACTTTGCTGATATCTAAGATGGATCCGATCAAGTACATCTTTGAGAAGCCTGCTTTGTCTGGAAGAATAGCTAGATGGCAGATGATCCTGACGGAATACGACATACAGTACACGACCCAAAAATCTATAAAGGGGAGTATGCTAGCTGACCATCTGGATCATCAAGCTGTTGAAGATTACCAATCCATGAAGTTCGACTTCCCGGACGAAGACATCATGACATTGGACAATGTTGAAGTTTTCAGACCATATGACAGACCTGAACAAGGATCCCTATGGACCCTGTACTTTGATGGGGCATCAAATGCGCTTGGTAACGGTATCGGCACTGTACTCATATCTCCAGAAGGATGCCCTACTCATTTCACCGCCAGACTTTGCTTCAACTGTATGAACAACATGGCAGAGTACGAAGCATGCATCTTTGGACTCAAGGCTGCCATAGACTTGGGAATCAAATCCTTAGATGTGTTTGGGGACTCAGCTTTGGTCATCAGTTAGATCAAAGGAGAGTGGGATACTAAACATCCGAACCTCATCCCTTACAAAGAACATGTCTTGACATTGCTACCACATTTCGAGCAGATTACCTTCGAGCACTTCCCGCGAGAAGAAAATCAGCTAGCAGATGCTCTAGCTACATTGTCATCCATGTTTAAACTTAACTGGGATAATGAGGCTCCCCAAATTACCATTGAACGGATGGACGAAACGGCACATTGTCACGAGATTAACACCGAAGAAGTAGTGGACCACCCATGGTTTCATGAAGTTAAAAGGTATCTCGAGGCTCAAGAATATCCAAAAGGAGCTTCAGCCAATGACAAAAAGTTCTTAAGGAGATTCTCAGCTAAGTTCTTCCTAAGCAATGGCATCCTATACAAGCGCAATCATGTGTCTATTCTGCTCCGTTGTGTGGACAAGACTGAAGCTGAAAGGATTATGGTAGAATTGCATGAGGGCACCTTTGGCACTCACTCTAGTGGGCATACGATGGCAAATAAGATTCTACGGGAAGGCTATTACTGGTCTACCATGGAAGCTGACTGCTATCAACACTCTCGGACTTGCCATAAATGTCAAATCTATGCAGACAAGGTCCACGTGCCTCCGGTTCCTCTAAATGTCTTAACAGCTCCTTGGCCTTTCGCTATGTGGGGAATCAACATGATTAGAGAGATCAAGCCTACAACATCCAATGGACACCGCTTCATTCTGGTGGCCATTGATTACTTCACCAAGTGGGTCGAAGCAGCTTCCTTCGCATCCGTTACTAAGAATGTGGTTGCCCGCTTCATAAAGAAAAATCTTATTTGCTAGTACGGTATCCCCAAAAGGATCATCACTGATAACGGTACAAACCTTAACAATACTATGATCACCGCTTTGTGCGAGCAGTTCAAAATTCAACATCACAATTCATCTCCCTACCGGCCGAAGATGAATGGTGCAGTCGAAGCTGCTAACAAAAATATCAAGAAGATCATACAAAAGATGACAGTCACCTACAAGGACTAGAATGAAATGTTACCGTTTGCTCTCCACAGGTACCGTACCACGGCTCGCACATCAACTGGGGCAACACCTTATTCTTTAGTTTATGGCATGGAGGATGTTTTACCTATCGAGGTTCAGATTCCCTCTTTGAGAATCATAAAAGATGCTGGTTTGAGTGAAGACGATTGGATCCAAACCCGGCTTGATCAATTGAACTTAATTGATGAGAAGAGACTTACTGCTGTTTGCCATGGTCAGACGTATCAAAAACGGATGATCATGGCTTTCAACAAGAAAGTCAGACGCCAAGTATATAAAGTTGGAGATCTAGTGATCAAGCGCATCATTTTGCCACAAAGTGATCCCAGGGGAAAATGGACTCCTACCTATGAAGGACCATTTGTAATCAAAAACATCTTTTCTGGTGGGGCGATGATCTTAACCACCATGGACGGCGACGATCTGCCGCACCCTGCAAACGCAGACATAGTCAAAAGATACTACGCATAAGAGACCCGCTAGGTTGACACACCTAGGCAAAAAAAGGGCATACCGGTGAATCGAAAACCCGAAAGGGTGGTTCAGGCAAAAATTAGGGATAAATAAAAAATCTGTACACCCGGCAAGTTGAAAACCCGAAAGGGCGACTTGCGCAAAAAAGGATTTCCCGGTGGACTGAATGTAATTGCAAGCTTCTCAAGTCATGTTTAAAGCATTGGTTTTGATGAAGACAACATGGATATCAACATTCAAAGGATGTGCAAAAAGTTTATCAATATCATATAAAACCTTGTTACAAGTCTTGAAGATTAGAAGAAGAATTATTAAAGAAACAACAAATGTCAAAAGGTATAAATAATTCTTAAACTTGAATATAGATGTTCACAAATATGCATTCATAATTATATACATATCCCACATTTTTAACAATAAGAAAAACTATGTTTGAAATCTTTTTCAAAAGGATTTTTTTGAAAATAAACTTTCAGGAACCGGTTCCTACCTAACAGGGAACCGGGTTCCAAACTTGTTCAAAAAACACTTCCCTGGAATTTGTACCAGGAACCGGGTTGTACCTATAGGGGAACCGGTTCCTGCGTGTTATTTTTGAATTCTGGGTTATAACGTTCACTAGGAACCGGGTTCTGCCTGGGTCGGAACCGGTTCCCAGCGAACCAGTACAGATTTTCTTTTGTTTTTTGAACATAATTCAAATGGTATTCTTTCATGATTGCATTGCATCTTTTCATATCAAATGGCATGAATGAAGAGGTATTTATGACATTATAAATTGTGCAGATTTTCAAATTCAAATAACCTTCTTCAATTAACAATTTTCATCATTCAAATTTGCATATTCTTACAAACTTTCAAGTGTTCTTAAAAATCATAAATTTTGTGAAACTTGCCATATACATTTTTATTAAGAAATCATTACAAGTTTCATACATTCATTGTGAACATTTATAATCATTGCTTGAGAATTGTTTCTTTCTTGAAGAAGAAGATCAATCAAAGATTGATAGTGCTCTCCATCTCTTTCAAATAAATCATTGTATTACAAAAAGAAAGTATTCCCTTACTATCCAGGATTGTTGGAAGTAAGTGTTGTGATTTGAAGAGGATTGTTCTTCATTCACATTAGTGTTTGTTTGACCTTAAAGGTGTTAAGAACCTTTGGTCACCCTATAGGTTAGATAGTAAGCATAGGCTGTACAATCATTCTAAACTATAGTGAAATCTCTTTCGTGTTGGAAAGGGGACTGGAGTACTCTCGGATTGTGAGGGGAACCAGGATATATCGCCGTGTTCTTTACTTTTCCGTTTTTATCGTTTTCATCACCATAATCAAGAAAAGATAAGATATAGTCAAAAACCTTCAAACACTTAACCACAAATTACTACAAGTATTCTCATAAAACCGAATAAATTTTTATATACCTAATTCACCCCCCCTCTTAGGCACTCTTAGACTTACAATTGGTATCAGAGCAAGTTATAGGTAAGTTGTTCCTAAAGATCCAGAATGGCTTCCGCAAATCAAAATCCGGTTTTCAAAGATGGTGGTAGTAACAACAAGCCTCCATTGTTTTGTGGTGAATACTTTGACTTTTGGAAAATTCGCATGAAGGCTCATCTTGAAGCGCAAGGAGAAGAAATATGGAATGCTGTTGAGAATGGTCCATTTACTCCGGTGTGTGTTGTCAATGGTGTTGGGTCATCAAATCCTAAAGCATCATGGGATGACGATGACAAGAAAAAAGTTCTCTTTGACAAAAAGGCAATCAATATTCTCCAAAGTGCTCTTAGTATGGATGAATTTTTCCGAGTATAGGCATGTACAACGGCAAAGGAAATTTGGGATACTCTTGTAGAAACTCATGAAGGAACCGCCGAAGTCAAAAGGTCTAGATTGAACACTTTGAGTCAAGAATATGAATTATTCAGAATGCTGCCCGGAGAATCCATCCTTGACTTGCAAAAGAGATTCGTTCACTTGACAAACAATTTGAAGGCACTCGGTAAGACTTTAACTAGCGATGAATTAAATCTTAAAGTGCTTAGGTCTTTAACTAGGGAATGGCAACCAAAAGTGACGGTAATATCCAAAAAGAAAAGCCTAGGAACTATGACTTCCGCAACACTTTTCGGAAAGCTTCAAGAATATGAGACGGAACTTGGAAGGCTTGAAAAACATGAGAATCATGAGAAGAAATCCAAAGGCATTGCTTTGAAAGTTGATTCAAAAGAAAGTCAAGATAAAGATGCATCGGAGGAAGATGAAAACTTCTTGCTTCTTGTAAAAAGGTTAGGAAAATATTTTGGTCATAAAAATAATCTTCATAATGCTAACTTTGTCAAAAGAAAGAAATTTTATAAGCATAAAGATAAAGAAGCCTCCACATCAACACAAGATGTCACATGCTATGAATGTGGAAAGCAAGGTCACATAAAGCCGGATTGTCCAAAACTCTCCAAGAAAAATGGATTCAAAGGCAAAAAGGAGTTCAAGAACAAAAGGGCTTATGTTGCATGGGAAGATAATGAGATAAGTTCTTCATCCGATTCGGATAGTGACGAAAGTGCAAATCTAGCATTGATGGCTTCACATCACTCCGACGATGAAGAAGAGGTTAGTAATGAATTTAATCTTTTTGATGATGATGTTCAAGGTGCAATTGATGAACTCTTGAAAGAATGCAAAAGTTTATACAAAAAGGTGTCAAAACAAGAAAAAGAACTTCTAATTTGTCTAGAAAAAATTGACACCATGACTAAAGATTTTGATCTTCAAAAACAAAATTTTATTAAAGAAAAGGAAAACTTTGCATGCTCCAAGTGTGAATCAAATGTCTTTCAAATTGTTCAATTGAAAAGAGTCATTGAACGATATGAAAAAGGACAAATAGGATTGGAAGGATTACTAAGCCAACAACGTTATCCAAATGATAAAAGAGGTCTTGGTTATGTGAATACTAAGAAACCAAGTAACAATCCCACTGTTTTTGTAAAGGCTAGTAATAGTTCCAATCCCAAGAAAGTAGAAAAGAAGCAAGTTGTTCATAATCATCAAAAGAAAAAGGCTAATGTATCTAAAATAAAACAAATTCCTAGATACAAGAGCAAATTTGTTCCAAACTGTTTTTACTGTGGTATTATTGGACACACACCCAATGCATGCTATATTAGAAATTTCAGTATGGCTTGTGGACATTATGCATGGATGAAAAAGGGAACCAACTATGAAGGACCCAAGGAAACTTTGGTACCTAACAAGAAATAATTTGTTTTTGTAGGTATGCTTGAAATCCACATCAAATGTTTGGTATCTTGATAGTGGATGTTCAAAGCATATGACAGGAGATGTACACCAATTTTCATATCTAGTACATAAAGCCAAAGGGTATGTCACCTATGGAGACAACACCAAAGGAAAGATACTTGGCGTTGGAATAGTTGGCACACCTCCATCCATTCAAATTGAGGATGTTCTCTATGTTGAAGGATTAATGCACAACCTTATTAGCATAAGTCAACTTTGCGATAGAGGGTTCAAGATCAAATTCAACAAAGAAGAATGCCTTATTATGGATGGGGCAACCAATGAGGTAAAACTCAAAGGAAAAAGAATTAATAATATATTTATGATTTCCCTTGATGATCCATCCTTGAAGGTAAATTGTCTCATGGCAAACAATGATGATTCATGGCTTTGGCACAAAAGGATTGCTCATATTCATATGGAACACTTGAATAAACTAATCAAGCGTGATCTTGTCATTGGTTTGCCTAATAGAAAATTTGTCAAAGATAGACTCTGTGATGCTTGTCAAAAAGGGAAACAAACAAAATCATCTTTCAAATCTAAGAATGTGGTGTCTACTACAAGGCCACTACAATTGTTACACATGGATCTCTTTGGTCCATCAAGAACAAAAAGCTTCGGAGGTAATGTATTCGCTTTGGTTATTGTTGATGATTTTTCTAGATATTCTTGGACTTTGTTTCTTGTGCAGAAAAGTGATGCCTTTAAAGCTTTTAAGAAGTATGCTAAGCAAATCCAAAATGAAAAATCACTAAAGATTGTATCCATAAGAAGTGATCATGGTGGAGAATTCCAAAATGCACAATTTGAAGAATTTTGTGAAGAACATGGTATCTCTCATAATTTTTCAGCACCTAGAACTCCACAACAAAATGGAGTAGTTGAAAGAAAGAATAGGTTTCTAGTGGAACTTGCAAGAACAATGCTTAGTGATGCAAATCTTCCTAAATATTTTTGGGCGGATGCGGTTAGTACGGCATGTTATGTTGGAAATCGAGTTATCATTAGACCTATAATAAAGAAGACTCCATATGAACTCTTCAAAGGAAGAAAGCCAAATATTGCTCACTTCCACATTTTTGGATGCAAGTGTTTTGTTCTTAACAATGACAAAGACAATCTCGGTAAGTTTGACGAGAAATCCGACGAAGGTATATTTCTTGGTTATTCTCTTTCTAGTAAAGCATATAGAATTTATAATAAAAGAACTTTAACTATTGAAGAATCTATGCATGTATCTTTTGATGAAACTAACACCTCTAAAGAGGAAGTAGTTGTGTGTGATGATGATGATCCTATAGATTTACCCCCAGAAGAACTTTCAAATGATCAAGTTGTGAAATCACCGGAAAATCAAGAAGACATTGTACAACAAGATTAAAACATCAATGATCTACCAAAAGAATGGAGAACTCATAGAGACCATCCTATTGACAAAATTATTGGTGACATTAGCCAAGGAGTATCAACAAGATTAAATCTAAAAGATGCTTGCTTAAACATGGCGTTTGTTTCTCAAATTGAACCTACCAAAGTTGATGAAGCCTTAGGAGATGATCAATGGATTATTGCTATGCAAGAAGAATTAAATCAATTCGAGAGAAATCAAGTTTGGGAACTTGTTCCTAGACCAAGTGGTAGTGAAAATGGAAGTGAAGATGATGGTGATGAGATGAATGAGGATGAAGACTAAAGACTTACTTTTAATTTCTATGTCATTTCTTTCATTTTGGTGTTTTACTTTGTTATGTCTAGACAATGTTCCATCTTATGTTTCGTGATGTTTAGGTTTCTTATGTTTCGTTGTTATATGTTGTATCGAACAATTCGTTATGTTCGTGTTTTAGTGTGTGGTTGTGTTTAAAATTGTTTGTGTTTTTTAAATGAATTTGTTTCACTCTTTTTCCCCATCCTTTTTGATGTTAACAAAGGGGGAGAAGAATATGCATATGTGTTGTTTTGTTTCAAAGAAATTGCAGGCCAAAATAACTATCATAAAACTCACTCCAAAATTCAAAGAATCATGGACTTAGGGGGAGCATACAATTTAGGGGGAGCCTTGCATTTGCTTAACATTTTTGCTACACAAAACAACATAAACATTTCAAGAATTGTTTTCAAGACTTGGTTGTCATCATAAAAAAGGGGGAGAATGTAATTGCAAGCTTCTCAAGTCATGTTTAAAGCATTGGTTTTGATGAAGACAACATGGATATCAACATTCAAAGGATGTGCAAAAAGTTTATCAATATCATATAAAACCTTGTTACAAGTCTTGAAGATTAGAAGAAGAATTATTAAAGAAACAACAAATGTCAAAAGGTATAAATAATTCTTAAACTTGAATATAGATGTTCACAAATATGCATTCATAATTATATACATATCCCACATTTTTAACAATAAGAAAAACTATGTTTGAAATCTTTTTCAAAAGGATTTTTTTGAAAATAAACTTTCAGGAACCGGTTCCTACCTAACAGGGAACCGGGTTCCAAACTTGTTCAAAAAACACTTCCCTGGAATTTGTACCAGGAACCGGGTTGTACCTATAGGGGAACCGGTTCCTGCGTGTTATTTTTGAATTCTGGGTTATAACGTTCACTAGGAACCGGGTTCTGCCTGGGTCGGAACCGGTTCCCAGCGAACCAGTACAGATTTTCTTTTGTTTTTTGAACATAATTCAAATGGTATTCTTTCATGATTGCATTGCATCTTTTCATATCAAATGGCATGAATGAAGAGGTATTTATGACATTATAAATTGTGCAGATTTTCAAATTCATATAACCTTCTTCAATTAACAATTTTCATCATTAAAATTTGCATATTCTTACAAACTTTCAAGTGTTCTTAAAAATCATAAATTTTGTGAAACTTGCCATATACATTTTCATTAAGAAATCATTACAAGTTTCATACATTCATTGTGAACATTTATAATCATTGCTTGAGAATTGTTTCTTTCTTGAAGAAGAAGATCAATCAAAGATTGATAGTGCTCTCCATCTCTTTCAAATAAATCATTGTATTACAAAAAGAAAGTATTCCCTTACTATCCAGGATTATTGGAAGTAAGTGTTGTGATTTGAAGAGGATTGTTCTTCATTCACATTAGTGTTTGTTTGACCTTAAAGGTGTTAAGAACCTTTGGTCACCCTATAGGTTAGATAGTAAGCATAGGCTGTACAATCATTCTAAACTATAGTGAAATCTCTTTCGTGTTGGAAAGGGGACTGGAGTACTCTCGGATTGTGAGGGGAACCAGGATATATCGCCGTGTTCTTTACTTTTCCGTTTTTATCGTTTTCATCACCATAATCAAGAAAAGATAAGATATAGTCAAAAACCTTCAAACACTTAACCACAAATTACTACAAGTATTCTCATAAAACCGAATAAATTTTTATATACCTAATTCACCCCCCTCTTAGACACTCTTAGACTTACAATTGGTATCAGAGCAAGTTATAGGTAACTTGTTCCTAAAGATCCAGAATGGCTTCCGCAAATCAAAATCCGGTTTTCAAAGATTGTGGTAGTAACAACAAGCCTCCATTGTTTTGTGGTGAATACTTTGACTTTTGGAAAATTCGCATGAAGGCTCATCTTGAAGCGCAAGGAGAAGAAATATGGAATGCTGTTGAGAATGGTCCATTTACTCCGGTGTGTGTTGTCAATGGTGTTGGGTCATCAAAGCCTAAAGCATCATGGGATGACGATGACAAGAAAAAAGTTCTCTTTGACAAAAAGGCAATCAATATTCTCCAAAGTGCTCTTAGTATGGATGAATTTTTCCGAGTATAGGCATGTACAACGGAAAAGGAAATTTGGGATACTCTTGTAGAAACTCATGAAGGAACCGCCGAAGTCAAAAGGTCTAGATTGAACACTTTGAGTTAAGAATATGAATTATTCAGAATGCTGCCCGGAGAATCCATCCTTGACTTGCAAAAGAGATTCGTTCACTTGACAAACCATTTGAAAGCACTCAGTAAGACTTTAACTAACGATGAATTAAATCTTAAAGTGCTTAGGTCTTTAACTAGGGAATGGCAACCAAAAGTGACGGCAATATCCGAAAAGAAAAGCCTTGCAACTATGACTTCCGCAACACTTTTCGGAAAGCTTCAAGAATATGAGACGGAACTTGGAAGGCTTGAAAAACATGAGAATCATGAGAAGAAATCCAAAGGCATTGCTTTGAAAGTTGATTCAAAAGAAAGTCAAGATAAAGATGCATCGGAGGAAGATGAAAACTTCTTGGTTCTTGTAAAAAGGTTAGGAAAATATTTTGGTCATAAAAATAATCTTCATAATGCTAAATTTGTCAAAAGAAAGAAATTTTATAAGCATAAAGATAAAGAAGCCTCCACATCAACACAAGATGTCACATGCTATGAATGTGGAAAATTTTTCTCATTTTTTATAACACCATCCTCTTACTAGGATGTCTGTCTCCTTTGTACAAAATACTTATTTAAAGTAAATACAAAGATATCTCTTTCAAAGTACAAAAACTATTTGCCTTTTTTCTTTACACTTGTGTTTTTATTTGCAAAAATGTCCAATGATTCATTGATGAACATATGCATTTGAACATAGTTACTATTTACAAATAAGCAAAGTGGAAAAGAACAATTGTTGACAGATTGAAAGGATAGGAAAACATCTTTAGGCTATTCCATGAGCAATCCCTACAGTACATCATCTAGATCCCCAACGGAGCTAAAATTTCAAACCCTTAATCCCCATCAGAATTAAAACTTCTAATTATCAATCCCCAACAAAAACCTTTCAGACAATCCAATTTCCCCAACAAGTTATCTTGAAGCCTGGAAATCAATCAGATAACAATTAACTTTTGTCTCTCCCAAACCTAGGATAACTTCCCAGTAGAGTGGCAGACAATCGAAAACTCCTGAACTTACTCCCCAGCAGTAAGCCTTCTTCCTCGCAGTGTTTTTATTTTTTAACAGAATGAAGATTCTCATTCTTAATTCCCCAGTGAAGTCGTCAAAGTTTTCATTGCTCCCCAATGGAATACAGATTCTAAATCTTAATTCCCCAGTGAAGTCGTCAAAGTTTTCATTGCTCCCCAATGGAATAAAGATTCTAAATCTTAATTCCCCGCAAAAGTCATCAGAGTTTTCTCTGTTCCCCAACTAAATAAGGATTCTCTTTGTGTAATCCCCGGTAGAAGTCATCAAAATTCGCTGGATTCTCCAAGCAGATTACTCAAGCACCTTGGCATTGCTCACAACATAATTTTTGTCAATACTCCAACTTCAAGACATGAAGGATCCTCATATCCCCACAGAAGTTGTCAAGGATTTTCTTACTCTCAGCAGTTAAGGATTTGTTTTCCCCGGCAGCAATCAAGGGTTTTATTATCCCCAGCTGTCAAGGATTTATTTTCCTCAGCAATACAGCAAATCAGCTTGCATGCGAATACACTACATCCTTATATCATAAACATTGATAAAACACATATATTGCATCATGCATTTCATGCAACATAACTTTGTGTTTCAACTAACGTGTTACCCTTTTCAAGAAAAGACTAAAAAGCTACCATTAACGGTATACAATCATGATACAATACAAATACACTCCAGACACGGAAGTCATTCTGTTGCTCATTCAGATTCAGATTTTAGATACAGTTCAGATACGCTCCAGATACGGATGCCATCCTGATACTTATTCAGATTTCAACTATCAGATACAATCCAGATACACTCCAAACACGGATGCCATTTTTTTCACTTATTCCGATATTCCCCAGCTCAGAGACGCTCCCGACACGGACGCCATTCTGGCCCTTATTCAGTTTTCCGATTCATGATACAGCTCAGATACACTCCAGACACGGAAGTCATTCTGTTGCTCATTCAGATTCAGATTTCCGATACAGTTCAGATACGCTCCAGATACGGATGCCATCTTGATACTTATTCAGATTTTAACTATCAGATACAGTCCAGATACACTCCAGACACGGATGCCATTCTGTCACTTATTCCGATTTTCCCCAGCTCAGAGACGCTCCAGACACGGACGCTATTCTGGACCTTATTCAGTTTTCCGATTCATGATACAGCTCGGATACACTCAAGAAACGAAAGTCATTCTGTTGCTCATTCAGATTCAGATTTCAGATACAGTTTAGATACACTCCAAACGCGGATACTATTCTATTACTCATTCAGATTCAAACTTCAGATACAGTCCAGATATGCTCCAGACGCGGTTTCCATTTGTGATACGGTGGGAGAACTGACTTGAGGTTTTGCGTTTCTGTTTGCAAATGTGCGGTTTAGCAAGAGTCGCCACCGACTTTTTATTTTATCCAATAGAAAGGTCAAAAAGCACAGGAAAGACCTTTGAGATGTTTTCTTGGGTTCGGGGGGTAGATTATGAAAAGGGAAGGTGCTAGCACCCTTTTCATCCATGGTTATCCATGGGCTCTTAGTTACTTGTTTAGATCACTTGATTTTGCTTTTCAATTGTTTGAAATGGTGCTTTGTGTGTGGTTTTTTGAAAATGCTTTGAAAAAGAGGCCTTGTGTAGGAAACCTTTGTAATGATTCTTGTTTGAATATATACAAAGGTGTTTGTCTTTTGAAAAAATATTTCAATGTTTGAAAGTTTGTTTTGTGAAATGTTTTGAAATTGTGTTGTGAGGTGTGTTTGAAAATAGCAAGGATGTTTTTGCAAGTTTTGTTCAAGTAACTAAGAGTTGTCTACCCTATCTACTCAAGAGTCTTTCCTACACATTTTTAAGCCTCTTACATTGTTGTTTTACCATTGCATTTGGTAAACAACCTTGTATTTGGATGTTAAACGGGACAGACGCGGGTCATCGTATGGACCATGATAGCAATTATGCTAAGTATCTTTAGCAAATTTTTGAGGTACTAGATCATTTTGTTTAGGCAACCAATATAGCGTCATCTAGGGACTATGATCTTTTGTTTTGTTTTTGTTTTGCCAAAGTACTCAACATGCATAACATGGCCTTTTTCAAGGCAACAAGTGGATGAAACCCTAGGGGTGCATGTGTGCATTGTGTTGTCAATTTACATGCTTTTTTGTCTCTGTATTAGTCAAGCTATTTGTTTGATTTTGGATTTTTGCATACAAACCCTAATCTCTATCATGGCATATTTGTAAGCATAAAGTGCGCGAAATAAATCTACACTATTACAACATTTGATATGGGGAGAGGGATACAATTTTTGAATGGGGGATATTTGCAAGAAAAATAAAACCCTAATATTTACTATTACATCCAAATTGAATAAATGGTACAAATAATAAATAGACAAGTATTTAAATGGTCAATTTAAATAAATATGCAAAATATCATGAATATGCAAAAGATGTTTTTGTTTATTTTTATGTATGTAAAAATAAAATATTTAATGTATATATAAATAAAATATTTAATGTATATATATAAAAAAAAGAAATAAAAGATTATTATATTTTTTTATAATGGTAAAAACCCTAATTTTCTTTTAAGAAAGTAAATATATATTAAATGTATTTTTTATGTACAATAAAATAAAATAATGTATATACAAAAATAAAATATATTTAGAAAAAATATTACTTAAGTATAAATAATAAAAAAAAGTAAAAGTATAACATTTTATGTATTATTTTCAAGTTTTCATTAAATAAAATAAAAGTACATACTAACTAAATCATTTTTATGTTAGAAAAATAAAATAAAATAAAATAAAAAAATAAATGTGAAAATTTATAAAAATAATTTTGGTATTTTTTTTATGTTTAGAAATAATAAAATAAAATCAGAAATGAAAAATAAATGCAAAAATACAAAAATATAAAGAAATGGGCCAGGGGGTGCAGTCAGCAAGGCAGGGGGGTGCAAAGAGTGAGCCAGAACCAAGCCCAGCCTATGAACTTCATCTTCAACCTTTGTCAAAAAACAAAAACGCGCGCTTGACTTCAAACATGGAAAACCTGCATACCTGCTCTAATGCAAAAACTCATAACATCAAAGTTGTAGCATTTTTCAAGACGAATTTCACCATATAAGAAACTTAATCTGACTCTCAAAGACCAGAGAGAATTTCTCTGGCCCTAAATTCTAACCTAATTTTTTCAGGAAGTTCATGAATCAAATTCTCTTAACACGTTTAACTTAAATGAAAACGGAGCATATGTACAACTTCATGGCTATGAGTACTGCATTTTTTATTCACAAACCTAAGCCTAATGATTCCTAAATAGAGAGATAGGAAGTTGACAAAAACCTGTTTCAGTTGAACTCGTGTATGGCAATGTGGAGCTTTTCAGTGAGGCCTGAGATGTTTGGGAGCTTGCTTGAACCTCCTCTGACCTTCCCTAATGCCTAGTTTGTCTTGAATATGCTTGAACAAGCTTGTAGAACTCAACTTACACAAGCTAAAAACAGAAATGGTGAAGCTTGCAAATGGAGTTACAGTCACTGCCTAATGATTGGGATAGCTTGGATAGGTTATATGGAAGGTGTTTGAACATGTTTGGGGCAAAATGCACGAGCAACTTGTGAGGTAGAACTCAAGATGCAGAAGCTGTCCTGTTTTGCAAGAGGAAGATGATTTTGTGCTTTGGAAGGTTTTAGGGCTCAATGGCTCGTGTTTTTGGCTTAAGGGAATGTGTGAGACTTGTTTCAAAAGCTTGCAAGGGTTAGTTCTAACAGATGTGCAAGTTGTGGTGTATTTGACAAGTTTCTTGTATTTTAAGCCAAAGCAAGCAATGATGCAAGACAGGCCTGTACATGCTATCTATCAGTTGGTACTTTGTGATCTTGGCCCCCTCAATTGGTGGATATTGTGTGCTGTACCAGATCTTATTCAAGGCAAGAGATGTGGTTTGACATAAAGCAATTTTGACAAAAATGGCAATGTTGCCTTTTTGCTATTTTAGGATTAATTCTTTGTGTAATCCTCCCATGACCAAAACAAATCCTTAGACCAATGGATTTGCATTTAATTATTGAGTATGGAAGGGTTTTGGGACCTGTAATCAAGTACAAACAAGGCTGATTAGAGTTTGCAACTTGTATCAATATGAACATGCCATGGATCAAAAGTGAGTTTTTTCCAACTTCAAGCCTTCGATTCTTCCTAACCACAAATGATTTTGGAGAGTTCTTTGAAATTTTAGAAATCTTGTAACATGATATACAATCCATATTTGAAATGAATTTTGAGATTCCAAGTGGAACTATGTGAAAAATGGTCATGAAGATAGGTCAAAATCCTGCCTAAACTAGGGCAAAATTTCACTAAGTTAAAAGTTTCATGGACCCTTGTTCCAAAAAGCATAACTTGAGATCCAAACTTCTTTTGGGAAAACTTTGTGAATCAAAGTTGTATACTTTGTGGAGGACTACAACTTTCATGTTGGAAGTTTTGTTTGAATCCAATTTCATCATGGTGAAAATGTTGGGCAAAGTTGGAAAAAATTAAGGAAATTTCATAACTTAGAAAAATTCTAAGTTATGAAAATTTTCAATTTTAAACCCTAATTTGCAAAATTAGGTTTCTTGATGAACAAGTTTTATGTTTTGACACATATTGATGAAAAAATGACCCTTGGAACTTGATTTTGACCAAAAAGTCAAAGTTTGACTTTTCAGTGTACAGTCAAATTTTGATTAGTTGACTGAAAAATTCATCTGTCAATCCAATGCAATTGGGATCTTTTGAACCTTGTGAATAGGTCAAGATGATGCCATTGAGTCCTTGAATCTATGCTTGAACCCAATTTTCCATTGGCTAGGTCAAAAGTCAGATATTGCCCTTCTGCAGTCAAAACCCTAAAAATGACCATTTTGCCCTTTTGGTGATCTGATCAAGTTTCTTGAGGAGTTGTGGTCCAAACTTGATCAAATGGTTCATATGAGCTTATAATGTTGATGTGGATCAAAATTTATGAGGTTTGACTGTAAATTGGCCACAATTGACTTTTTCCCCAATACAGCTAATTTTTAGGTCAACTGTCCAATTGACTCGGCAAAAATTTGATTCAAGGCTTGAAACTTGGTATGGGTAATCTTATAAGTCCAACATGAAGTATGAAAGTCACTTTGAGCATTGAGAGTCCAAAAATCCCTGTGCAAACTCAAACCCTAATTTAGGTCAACAGTGCAAGGAGATGTCTTGAGCAGAGCAAAACCCTAACTTGGTCTTGAGTTCAAAGAGTCTTGTGAGGAGAAATCTTGGTAAAATGAGATGGATAATTTTGGGGTACAACAGCTGCCCCTATTCAATCTTCTTGAACCTGAAGAGTTATATTGGCGAGTTTGCCTTTCGTGACTCGAAGGTAAAAGAGGATTGGACACTAGAGTGCCCGTAAATTTGCACTCGTCGGAGTAGTTGAGGGAATGGGCTTAAAGATGCCATTTGGAGATGTGACAAAATCTTGTCGGAGATGGGCTTAAAGATGCCATCCAAGAAAATTTATCGCACAAGAGATTCCTTTGCGGGAGCCCGTATACCAGTTGTTGAGGAGGACTATGCCGGGGAATGCTAGTCTCTGTTGTGGTAGAAATAGAACTTCAGTCATCTGTTATTCTACTGGGGAGTCATCCTTTGGTTGAAGAGGTGACAGTGAACTACTATCTGGTCAACATCCAGGCTTTACAGTCTTGTATTGCTATTTGGTCAACATCCAGGCTTCACGATACTCTGCTTCCTATCTGGTCAACGTCCAGTCTTCAGAAGAATATCAAACGGTTATACAGTCAACACCCGGGTTTCCCTTTTGATTCTGGGGCCTACTAATATCCGGTTGAATTCGGGCTTCCAAGTAATTGGCTGAGTAAACAGCTATTTTGTCAACGTCCAAGTTTCACAGTATACCTTACTGTTATCTGGTCAACATCCAGGTTTCATAGTGTTGTATTACTATCTGGTCAACGTCCAGGTTTCACAATACTTTTCTTCCTATCTGGTCAACTTCCAGTCTTTAGAAGAATCAAATGGTTATCCGGTCAACATCCGGGTTTCCCTTTTGATTTTGGGGCCTACTAATATCCGGTTGAATCCGGGCTTCAAAGTAATTGGCCGAGTAAACTGCTATTTGGTCAACGTCCAAGTTTCACAGTATAACTTACTGTTATCTGGTCAACATCCAGGTTTCACAGTGTTGTATTGCTATCTGGTCAACGTCCAGGCTTCACAATACTTTTCTTCCTATCTGGTCAACGTCCAGTCTTCAGAAGAATTTGCAGGAGATTAAACCATCTTCCGGTCAATCTCTGGGCTTCAGTGTAATCAATATAAAATCGGGTCAGATCCAGGCTTTATAACTGGAATAGGAATCTGCCCCTTTGAATTAAATAAGCGAACAGGAGAGCATCCGTGTCAGGAGCATCTCTAAGCCGTTTTCTGAGCTTTGAATGCCTGTTTTAGGTAGCTATCAATTTCATCCTGAAAAGGGTATCATGTTAGCTGAAACACAAAGTTATGTTGTATGAAATGTATGATGCAATATATATATGTTTTATCAAATGTCTATGAATGTAATGTATGCGTATGTAAGCTGATTGGCTGTTTTGCTGAGGAAAATAAATCCTGGATAGCTGGAGATAATAAAATCTTTGACCGCTGTCGGGGAAAATAAATCCTTGACCACTGCTTGGAGATTCGGGCTTTTTGACAACCTCTATGGGGAGAAGCTATACCGCTGGGGAGATCAGGAGTTTGGGTTGCATGCCAATCTACTGGGGACTTCAAGAATGAGAATCTCTATTCCGTTGGGGATATCAGGGAAAAACTGAATGGTTTCCGCTGGGGATTTGTAGGTCAAAGTTTCCTTTCCGCTGGGGATCTTAATGACGTGCTGATTTGATCGGCGACTTCACTGGGGAAGAATAACTCTCTGGGGAATTATTTGGTTTTAAAGCGACTCTTCGGGGACAATGGAGGAAACTGGATGGCCTCCACTGGTGTTCAAAGGCTGAAGTTTTGGCTCTGCTTGGGGAAGAAAGTTTCATCTTCACTGAGGGTTTGTTAGTTCAACGTTTTGCTCCGCTGGGGATTGGGAGTTTGAAAACTCAGCTCTGATGGGTATTCTTGAAACTTAACTTCGCTGGGGATATGCATTTCAAGGTTTTAGTTCCACCGAAGATCTGGATGATGTATTGCAGAGGATTTCTCCTGGAATAGCCTAAAGACATTTTCCTATACTTTCATCCTATCAGTAATTATTCTTTCTTATTTCGTTTTATTTGTAAGCAGGGATTATATTCAAATGCATATGCTCATTTAATAAATCATTGGACGTTTTCAAATAAAACACAAGTGTAAAAGAAAGAAAAGGCAAATAATTTCTGCACTTTGAAGTATCTTTGTATTAACTTTGTGTAAGTATTTTGTACAAAGGAAACAGACATCCTAGTAAGAGAATGTTGTCATAAAATTGAGAAAGTCTTTATACAAAGAAAGATGGCTATGTGTAACAATTCCATGGGGTTCCCATTCTGCTATAGCCTTCGCAACTCTGAGTATCTTGTCCATTCGTCGCTTCTTCTGTAGATGATTGGATTGATCATAAGCTTGGAGCTTGTCCATGAAGAGGTCGTCCTTAAAGTGATCCGACGAGACATAGTCATACGCTTTAATTCCCTAACTTTTGCCTGGATCGCCCTTTCAGGTTTTCGATCCACCAGGAAACCCTTTTTTTCCCAAGTCGCCCTTTCGGGTTTTTAACTTGCCGGGTGTACATATTTTTTTATTTATCCCTAATTTTTGCCTAAACCGCCCTTTCGGGTTTTCGATTCACCGGGATGCCCATTTTTTCCTAAGTCGCCCTTTCGGGTTTTAAACTTGTCGGGTTGTTTATGCATAGTATCTTTTGACTATGTCTGCATTCGCAGGGTGCGGCAGCTCGTCGCCGTCCATGGTGGTTAGAATCATAGCCCCACCAGAAAAGATGTTTTTGATCATAAATGGTCCTTCGTAAGTAGGAGTCCACTTTCCCCTGGGATAACTTTGCGGCAAGATGATCTGTTTGATCACCAGATCCCCGACTTGATATACCTGGCGCCTGACTTTCTTGTTGAAAGCCTTGATCATCCATTTTTGATACGTCTGACCATGACAAACAGCAGTAAGTCGCTTCTCGTCAATCAAGTTAGGTTGATCAAGCCGGGTTTGAATCCAATCGTCTTCACTTAAACGAACATCCTTCATGATTCTCAAGGAAGGGATCTTAACCTCCATAGGTAGAACAACTTCCATGCCATATACCAAAGAAAAGGGGGTTGCCCCAGTTGAAATACGCGCCGTGGTACGATATCCGTGCAGAGCAAACGGTAACATCTCATGCCAGTCCTTGTAGGTGACTGTCATCTTTTAAATGATCTTCTTGATATTTTTGTTCGCAGCTTCAACAGCACTGTTCATCTTTGGCCAATAGGGAGATGAATTGTGATGTTGAATCTTGAACTGCTCGCACAGAGGGATGATCATAGTGTTGTTCAGGTTTGTACCGTTATCTGTGATGATCCTGTCGGGGATACCATACCGGCATATGAGGTTCTGCTTGATGAAGCGGGCAACCACATTCTTTGTAACGGAGGCGAAGGAAGCTGCTTCGACCTATTTGGTAAAGTAATCAATAACCACCAGGATGAAGCGGTATCCATTGGATGCCGTAGGCTTGATCTCTCCAATCATGTCGATTCCCCACATTGCGAATGGCCAAGGAGCTGTTAGGACATTGAGAGGAACCGGAGGAATATGTACCTTGTCAGCATAGATTTGGCATTTGTGACAAGTACAGGAATATTGATGACAACCAGCTTCCATGGTAGACTAATAGTAGCCTGCCCTTAGAATCTTCTTAGCCATCGTATGTCCGCTCAAATGGGTGCCAAATGTGCCACTATGTAGTTCAGTCATGATCTGCTCGACTTCAACCTTGTCCACACAACGAAGCAGGACGCAATCATGGTTGTGCTTATATAAGATACCATTGCTTAGGAAGAACTTGGCATCAAATCTCCTTAAGAACTTTTTGTCATTGACTGAAGCTCCTTCAGGGTATTCTCGAGTCTTGAGATACCTTTTGATTTCGTGAAACCAGGGTTGTTCCACTACTTCTTCGGAATTAATCTCGTGACAATGTGCAGGTTCGTCCATTCGCTCGACGGTTTGGGGAGCCTCATTATCCCAGTTAAGTTTAAACATGGAAGACATTGTAGCTAGAGCATCCGCTAGCTGATTTTCTTCTTGCGGGAAGTGCTCGAAGGTAATCTGCTCAAAATGAGGTAACAATGTCAGGACATGTTCTTTGTATGGGATGAGATTAGGATGTTTAGTGTCCCACTCTCCTTTGATTTGACTGATAACCAAAGCTGAGTCTCCGAACACAACCAATGATTTGATTCCCAAGTCAATAGCAACCTTGAGACCAAAGATGCAAGCTTCATACTCGGCCATGTTGTTGGTGCAGCTGAAGCAGAGTCTAGCGGTGAAAGGTGTATGGCAACCTTCTGGAGAGATAAGTACCGTGCCGATACCGTTTCCAAGTGCATTTGAAGAACCATCAAAGTACAGGGTCCATTGGGATCCTTGTTCAGGTCTGTCATACGGTCCTACCTTCAATGTTGTCCAATGTCATAATGTCTTCGTCGGGAAAGTCGAACTTCATGGATTGGTAATCTTCGACAGCTTGATGAGCTAGATGGTCAGCTAGTACACTCCCCTTTATAGCTTTTTGGGTCGTGTATTGGATATCATACTCAGTCAGGATCATTTGCCATCTAGCGATTCTTCCAAATAAAGCAGGCTTTTCGAAGATGTACTTGATCAGATCCATCTTAGAAATCAGCAGAGTGGTATGTGTCAACATATACTGTCTTAGCCGGCGAGCAGCCCATACCAAAGCGCAACAATTTTTCTCGAGCAGTGAGTAGCGAGTCTCACAGTAGGTAAACTTTTTGCTAAGGTAATAAATGGCATGCTCTTTTCGACCAGACTCGTCATGTTGGCCCAGTACGCACCCCATTGAGTTATCCAAGACAGTCAGATACATGATTAGCGGCCTTCCTTCGACGGGTGGCATCAAGATAGGAGGTTCTAGCAAATACTCCTTGATTTTATCAAAAGCAACTTGACAGTCATCATTCCATTCAACCACCTAATCTTTCTTCAACAACTTGAAGATCGGTTCACAGGTAGATGTTAGGTGAGAAATGAACCTTGCAATGTAGTTTAGGCATCCCAAGAAACCTTTGACCTCCTTTTCAGTGCGGGGGGCAGGCATTTCTTGTATGGCCTTGACTTTTTCAGGATCAACCGCAATGCCCTTGTTGCTGACGATGAATCCCAAGAGCTTACCGGACCTGACTCTGAAAGTGCACTTGCTAGGGTTCAGTCTGAGCTTGTACTCCTTCAACCTGACAAACAGCTTTTGCAGATGGTCGAGGTGTTCTTCTTCTGTTTGTGAACGGGCTATCATATCGTCTACGTAGACTTCGATCTCATGATGTATCATGTCATGAAACAAAGCTACCATGGCTCGCTAATAGGTTGCCCCAACATTCTTCAATCTGAATGGCATCAATTTATAGCAGAAGGTACCCCACTGAGTAACAAAAGTAGTCTTCTTCATGTCTTCGGGGGCCATTTTGATCTGGTTGTACCCTGAAATCCATCCATGAAATAAAATACCTTATGTTGAGCTGTGTTGTCAACCAAGATGTCAATGTGTGGTAGTGGAAAGTCATCTTTAGGGCTAGCCCTGTTTAAGTCTCTGTAGTCCACACACATTCTCACTTTTCCATCTTTCTTAGGCACGGGCACAATGTTAGCAACCCATTGTGGATAGGAAGTAACAACAAGAAACCCGACATTGAACTGCTTCATCACTTCGGGTTTGATCTTTTCAGACATATCGGGCCTCATTCGGCGGACTTTCTGTTTAATTGGTGGACAGTCTTCTCTGGTAGGGAGACAGTGAACCACAATATCTGTGTCGAGTCCCGACATGTCTTCATAGGACCAGGCGAAGATCTCAACATATTCATTCAATAGCTGAACTAAACGCTCTTTGACATTTGGCTTCAGGTTGGCACCCACTTTAACCTCTCTTCTGTCTTCGGCGGTACCCAAGTTGATAGTCTCTAACAGTTCTTCATGGGGCAGAATAGCCCTTTCTTCCTGTTGTAGAAGTCTAGCCAACTCTCCAGGCACTTCACAGTCTTCATCACCTTCGTATTCGGCATGATTGACCAGATCTTCAGAGTCACTGAAGGCCATAGCAGGATTGTTACCCATGGAATCCGGAGTGGATGGGTACCTGCATTTTGTGAGTGTGGATGTGTGTAAGGGATAGCCACCTTTAAACAAATTAAAATGTAAAAATAAATAAAATGAACACAAAAGTTTATAGATGAAAACGTCCATGATTCATTAAAAATGGCATATGAAAATGAAGAAATCAAGCCCTTACAAATGGACCTATATGCCCCGGGTAAGGCACAAGGCAAAACGAATGTATGAATTGTTCAAAAACTATTACAGACCAACGAAAAATGTTCAAAAGATAAATTACTGATTGATGAAAGTAATGGGAACGAAGTCTTTCGCCTCCCAGTTGTTCAGCCCTCCTTCAATGGTCGGGAAAATCAAATCTTCAAAATTGCTCTCATCTTCCACATCTTCCAAAGCATGAACTCCGTGATGAGTGATCTTTAAAGGTGGCCCTCTATCCCGGGAGCGACGCACAGCCTTCTGACTAGCAGCAGTGAAACCCAAACCGAACTTATCTGTCTTGAAAGGAAAATATGGTAGCTGACCCCACACTTTACTTCCTCCTTCCTTGATCACATCCTTCACATCTTTAAGGGATGACATCCGGGACATAGGCTTGGTAACTGCAGGCACAAAAGTCATTGTCTTAGCCGTCACAACTTCAGAAGAAACCTCTTCAAAGTGTTGGAAAGGTGTTTCTATGAATTCACCATCTAACTCCACATAGCGGAAAGAGTTAAGGTGGCTTATCATATACTCCTCCTCACCATGAACCATTATGATTTTACCTTGGACTAGATATTTTAGCATTTGGTGTAGAGAAGAAGTGACTGCCCCAGTGTTATGGATCCATGGCCTTCCCAACAAGCATGAATATGAAGGACGAATGTCCATCATATAAAATGTAGAGTTGAAAATTTCTGTTCCCACCTTAATTGGGATGTCCACCTCTCCGTGAACCATCCGCTTAGAACCGTCGAAGGCTCTAAAAATGATATTACTGGGCTTTAAGGTCAAACCATCACAGTCTAGTCTGTCCAATGCTTTCTTTGGTAGGACATTTAAAGACGACCCGATATCAACCAGAACGTGAGCGAGTGTGGTCCCTCTGCACTCTACCGAAACATGCAGCGCATCGTTATGCTTTCTTCCCTTAGATGTTAGGTCGGCATCAGAGAAGCCAAGACCACTGTCGGCTGTAAGGCTGGCTACACACTCTTGAAACTGATTCGCAGAAGTTTCTTGAGGCACGTGTGCCGTTTTCAGGAATTTGATCAAGGCTTTGGCATGAGCCTCGGAACAGAGCAATAGGGTGAGCATGGAGATTTTTGAAGGGGTTTGCCCCAATTGTTCTACGACATCACAGTCGCTCTTCTTAATTATCTTTAAAATTTCCTCCATTTCCTTTTGGGTGGTCTCGGGGATAACCAAAGGCTGAGCCCTCGTCCTGACGGGCACTTCTTGGATCCCCTTACCTTTATCAGCAGTAACAGCAGAGGGTACAACTTCAGGAGTAATAATTTTTTCAATCACTGGACTTCGCACAGATATCTTGACTGGCACAGGAACACTTGAGAGTCTTAAGATTGCCCTTGGAGGAGCAATCTCCGGAGAGAAGATTCTTCCGCTGCAGGTGATCTTACTTGTCCCCGCAATGTTTCCTACGTCAGGAGTTTCTTCATCGGAATTCTCTTCGACTGATTCAATCTGCTTAACACCGTGATAGAAGATCTCTCCTCCATAATTCCACGGTATCGTCTTGTTGGATTTATATGGGATAGGCCCCGGCATAGTAATCTTCAGTGGTACAAACTTTGGATCGGGTGTAATCTTAACAGGTATTTTGGAGACCTTGGAAAGATTGTCGGAAATGGTGATTATAGAAACATCATTGATTGGAGTAACAAGAGTAACAGGAGTTTTCTGAAAGAGGATCTCTTGATTATCCATTAGGCGTTGGACGCCTAACTTCAATAACGGACCGTCGGATTGTAGGGACGAACAAAAGTAACAATCTTTTTCACAGCCTGGAAAAATCCCGACTTTCAACAGATTCTACTTGATCATTGGCAAAGGGGTCATCAAGTCATCAACAACAGCAACATACAAATCCTCTTCAATAGCATGGACATTGTGACCGTGCTTCGGGATTGGGAGAGAAATCACATTCGGCTTTTCGGGCGCATCGAATTCTACCTCCCTGGCATCTATTAAATCTTGGATCTTGTTTTTGAGGGCCCAACAGTTGTTGGTGTCGTGCCCTATGCCGTCTGAATGATAGGCACATTTAGCATTGGCATGATAAAAAGGAGAAGTTGTATTCGGATTTTGTGGCGAATCTCTCAAGGTTGTAAGGTTCAGCTTCAAGAGATGGGGAGAACCTGGACATGCGTCATGTTTATTTTGGTGAACTGCCTAGCAGGCCTTCCCCCTCTTTGTTGGTTGGTTCTTGGTTGATCATTTCTAGGTTGATCAGCTGCAGTCTTTTGGATCATTACAGCCCCCACTGTTGGCCGACGCTCTTCTATTCCTCGACCCTTTTGAGTGTAAACAGCTGACACCTCTTTCTTGGCTGGAAAAGGTTTTTTGACAGCGGCAGAAGCAGATGTATCTTTTTGAATCTTACCACTCTTGATGCCAGCTTCAACTTATTCACCAGTCAAAATTAATTCAGTGAATCCCGCCGATGAACTCCCTATCAGGTGATTAAAGAATGGACCAGACATCGTCCCCAAAAACATATCGACAAGCTCTCTTTCAGACAATGGTGGCTGTACCCTTCCAGCCAGGTCCCTCCACTTCTGGGCATACTCCTTAAAGCCCTCATTAGAAACCATACCCATACTCTGTAGTTGAGTACGAGTAGGTGCTAAGTCGGTATTATATTGATATTATCGGTAGAAGGCAGCAGCCAGATCCTCCCAATTATGTACGTCAGCCCTCTCAAGCTGGTAGAACCAGTCCAATTGTGTACCCGAAAGACTATCTTGAAAAAAGTGGACCCACAGATCCTTATCAGAAGAATGAGGTTGGATCTTTCTGACGTAAGACCGTAGGTGCATCTTCGGGAAAGACAAACCATCATATTTAGCAAATGTAGGCACCTTAAATTTAGGGGGAATCACAATCCCAGCAACCAACCCTAGCTCTTCGAAATCCAGCCCAGGCACTCTTTGTACCTCCATAGCTGCCAACCGCTCTTCCAGATTCTTATACTTGTCGTCTGCAGGAGGGTACTGCTGCTCAGAGTAATCTTCATCCTCTTCTTCTTCTTCTTTAGCCTCAGACTCGGATGGTACTGCAACTCCTTTTCCTTTACCTACCCATTCATCAGATGTTGAAGGGAAGTCCAGGACCCTTCTAGATTGGTTCTCAAATCTCCTCCCCAGAGTGGCCACACCAGCTCTTTTTTTCTTTTTCTCCTTTTATTTTTCCTTCTCTTTCTCTAACAGTGCTTTAAGGTCCTCTTGACCCTTTGCCAAGGTCATGAGGAGTTGTTGGAACTGCGAATTCTGTGCTTCCAGATCTTTGACTGTCTGCTCTATATCCATCTTGCTGAAATAAATAGCAGAAAGATAAGGAAACCTGGTGTGAAGACCTGTTTATGCATATGATGAATGATATGTATTCATGTAATGCATTCAAGGATTCAGAAATTCAAAGTTGTTGCAAACAAAAATAACACACGTCATATTAATAAGAAGAAATTTGTTAGTACATAAATGCCCCATGGGCAAAATATTACAAAATTCTAATGTAAAAAGACGTTGCACATCCTCTTTGGTGCGATGTAAGTGTTGAGAGTCTGCTCTTCATGGAGTCGACGATTAAGTTCCAAAACCTTCTTCTAACTGGCGTAGAAGCTGGCTTCAAAAGTATTCCGTTCTTCCTTGAGCTGTATCCAACTCTTTTGCAAATCTTCCAATGATGTTGGCATGTCAGGATGTAGGAGGGTGTATGGAACCTCTCCTTCCATAACAGGCTCTTTGATCACAAGGAGGATGTAGGGGTAAGGAATCATAAGACTCTGGGCGCGGGTTCGTACCCACTTGAGGTAAGTCTCAAGGGGGATGGAATTCTTATGTCCTAGTGTCTTACTGTCCACTTTGTTGGGTATCCTCCAAGCTCGGATAAACCTTTGTCGAAGTCCTTGAGCGTCGTTGTCGAAGTCAAAAACCAAGTATGGAATCAGCATGTCATGAGAGCCATCCCTTCGGGCATACCCGAATTGTCTCAGAGCTAAATAAGGGTTGTAGGTAATGCCTCCCTTAATGCCAAGTAATGGGACATTAGGGAATTCCCCACAACGATCAATGATGATGACATTTTCTCTGGACCGAGAACACCAATGAACATCAGAATGTGTAAGAGTCATCAACCGTTGTGATCACCTCAAACCTTGCTCATTCTTCAAGACTGATTGGGGAAGGTGAGAAATAAACCACCTTGCTAGAAGAGGAGTACAACACATGAGAACACCTCTTTTCCTCATTGTTCGTGTGTAAAATGAGTGGAGGATGTCCCCAAGCAATGTAGGCACATGATTCCGAGATATGAAAATCTTGACAACATTCACATCTATAAGATGATCAGGGTTTGGGAATAAGACCAACCCATAGATGAGAAGTGCTACAATCTCCTCAAAAGCTTGTAGATCTAGAGAATTCCAGCAGTCTTGTGCCTTCTCAAACAAAAACTTTGCCAAGAAACCCTTGACACCACTTCTGGTTTCCCAATGACCTTTGATATCAGATGGTTGCAAGTGTAGGGCTTGAGCAACATCTTCAGGCTTTGGCTCTCTTTCCGTACCGTTGTAGGGTAGTTGATGGAGAATAGGAATCCTCAGGAGTTGAGAAAATTCCTCCAAAGTAGGTACTAGTTGGTAATCAGGAAATGTGAAGCAATGATGTAGGGGGTCAAAGAACTGGAAGAGAACTTTCACCACGTCTTCTTCAATGTTGGAGTTAACCAAGTTGAGAAGTCTACCATGTCTTTCACTGAAGGGAGAATTATCTGGAATCTTGGAAGTAAGCTCCTTGAGTAGAGGAGGGATTCTCACAAGGTTGACCTGAATTATTTTCCTGCCAAGTGATTCCATGACCTACAAAACAGGAACAAAGATGAAGATCCAAATCCTTGAAATGGTTAGTGGATGCATATGATGCTTCATTATGTTCATGATGTATGCATAAGTATATGTACAAGCAAATCACACAAGATCCTAGTTTCAGGCTTGCATGGGGTTTCATAGGTAAGTACCCTCTTGAAGTTAGTTGGCTCAACCTACCCTATAAATAGTAACCGGGTTCTAAGGAGATCAATATCACTGGATTATTTTCTGTGTTCATTGTTTCAGTTTAGCCACTTTACTGGCGACCGAAATATTCCAAGAAAACAACCCTCAATGAGTGTAATGTCGAGTATCTACCAACTTCGGACTGCACCAAAGCCGGTCATCTCACTACCCCTAAAAAGGCCAAGATGGTCAAGTAAAAGGTTCTAAGAGTTCATTAGTGCTTCATGACATCACTCAGCGGCCTCGTATTCTCTTTGATCGACTCAAAGGCTACCGGTACCCACAAATATGTCGCACTAATATAGCTATTGCTTCAACCATGTCGGTATACCCCACACAGTTTCCATAATGTATTGTTATTTACCTATGAATGTTTCCCAAATACGGGTAGAGGATTTCAAACCCAAACAATAGAACCAAGTGTAAAGCAATCAAAGTAAACAAGGTAAGCATGTAAAGGTGATCTAAACCCTAAGGTAACCCCACTTTTATTAATAATCCCCAGCAGAGTCACCAGTTCTGTGATACGGTGGGAGAACTGACTTGAGGTTTTGCGTTTGTGTTCGCAAATGTGCGGTTTAGCAAGAGTCGCCACCGACTTTTTATTTTATCCAAAGGAAAGGTCAAAAAGCACAGGAAAGACCTTTGAGATGTTTTCTTGGGTTCGGGGGGTAGATTATGAAAAGGGAAGGTGCTAGCACCCTTTTCATCCATGGTTATCCATGGGCTCTTAGTTACTTGTTTAGATCACTTGTTTTTGCTTTTCAATTGTTTAAAATGGTGCTTTGTGTGTGGTTTTTTGAAAATGCTTTGAAAAAGAGGCCTTGTCTAGGCAACCTTTTTAATGATTCTTGTTTGAATATATACAAAGGTGTTTGTCTTTTGAAAAGATATTTCAATGTTTTAAAGTTTGTTTTCTGAAATGTTTTGAAATTGTGTTGTGAGGTGTGTTTGAAAATAGCAAGGATGTTTTTGCAAGTTTTGATCAAGTAACTAAGAGTTGTCTACCCTATCTACTCAAGAGTCTTTCCTACATATTTTTAACCCTTTTACATTGTTGTTTTACCATTGTATTTGGTAAACAACCTTGTATTTGGATGTTAAACGGGACAGACGCGGGTCATCGTATGGACCATGATAGCAATTGTGCTAAGTATCTTTAGCAAATTTTTGAAGGACTAGATCATTTTGTTTAGGCAACCAAGATAGCGTCATCGAGGGACTATGATCTTTTGTTTTATTTTTGTTTTGCCAAAGTACTCAACATGCATAACATGGCCTTTTTCAAGGCAACAAGTGGATGAAACCCTAGGGGTGCATGTGTGCATTGTGTTGTCAATTTACATTCTTTTTTGTCTTTGTATTAGTCAAGCTATTTGTTTGATTTTGGATTTTTGCATACAAACCCTAATCTCTATCATGGCATATTTGTAAGCATAAAGTGCGCGAAATAAATCTACACTATTACAACATTTGATATGGGGAGAGGGATACAATTTTTGAATGGGGGATATTTGCAAGAAAAATAAAACCCTAATATTTACTATTACATCCAAATTGAATAAATGGTACAAATAATAAATAGACAAGTATTTAAATGGTCAATTTAAATAAATATGCAAAATATCATGAATATGCAAAAGATGTTTTTGTTTATTTTTATGTATGTAAAAATAAAATATTTAATGTATATATAAATAAAATATTTAATGTATATATATATAAAAAAAAGAAATAAAAGATTATTATATTTTTTTTATAAGGGTAAAAACCCTAATTTTCTTTTAAGAAAGTAAATATATATTAAATGTATTTTTTATGTACAATAAAATTAAATAATGTATATACAAAAATAAAATATATTTAGAAAAAATATTACTTAAGTATAAATAATAAAAAAAAGTAAAAGTATAATATTTTTATGTATTATTTTCAAGTTTTCATTAAATAAAATAAAAGTATATACTAACTAAATTATTTTTATGTTAGAAAAATAAAATAAAATACAAAAATAAATGTGAAAATTTATAAAAATAATTTTGGTATTTTTTTATGTTTAGAAATAATAAAATAAAATCAGAAATGAAAAATAAATGCAAAAATACAAAAATATAAAGAAATGGGCCAGGGGGTGCAGTCAGCAAGGCAGGGGGTGCAAAGAGTGAGCCAGAACCAAGCCCAGCCTATGAACTTCATCTTCAACCTTTGTCAAAAAACAAAAACGCGCGCTTGACTTCAAACATGGAAAACCTGCATACGTGCTCTAATGCAAAAACTCATAACATCAAAGTTGTAGCATTTTTCAAGACGAATTCCACCATATAAGAAACTTAATCTAACTCTCAAAGACCAGAGAGAATTTCTCTGGCCCTAAATTCTAACCTAATTTTTTCAGGAAGTTCATGAATCAAATTCTCTTAACACGTTTAACTTAAATGAAAACGGAGCATATGTACAACTTCATGGCTATGAGTACTGCATTTTTTATTCACAAACCTAAGCCTAATGATTCCTAAATAGAGAGATAGGAAGTTGACAAAAACCTGTTTCAGTTGAACTCGTGTATGGCAATGTGGAGCTTTTCAGTGAGGCCTGAGATGTTTGGGAGCTTGCTTGAACCTCCTCTGACCTTCCCTAATGCCTAGTTTGTCTTGAATATGCTTGAACAAGCTTGTAGAACTCAACTTACACAAGCTAAAAACAGAAATGGTGAAGCTTGCAAATGGAGTTACAGTCACTGCCTAATGATTGGGATAGCTTGGATAGGTTATATGGAAGGTGTTTGAACATGTTTGGGGCAAAATGCACGAGCAACTTGTGAGGTAGAACTCAAGATGCAGAAGCTGTCCTGTTTTGCAAGAGGAAGATGATTTTGTGCTTTGGAAGGTTTTAGGGCTCAATGGCTCGTGTTTTTGGCTTAAGGGAATGTGTGAGACTTGTTTCAAAAGCTTGCAAGGGTTAGTTCTAACAGATGTGCAAGTTGTGGTGTATTTGACAAGTTTCTTGTATTTTAAGCCAAAGCAAGCAATGATGCAAGACAGGCCTTTACAGGCTATCTATCAGTTGGTACTTTGTGATCTTGGCCCCCTCAATTGGTGGATATTGTGTGCTGTACCAGATCTTGTTCAAGGCTCAAGAGATGTGGTTTGACATAAAGCAATTTTGACAAAAATGGCAATGTTGCCTTTTTGCTATTTTAGGATTAATTCTTTGTGTAATCCTCCCATGACCAAAACAAATCCTTAGACCAATGGATTTGCATTTAATTATTGAGTATGGAAGGGTTTTGGGACCTGTAATCAAGTACAAACAAGGCTGATTAGAGTTTGCAACTTGTATCAATATGAACATGCCATGGATCAAAAGTGAGTTTTTGCCAACTTCAAGCCTTCGATTCTCCCTAACAACAAATGATTTTGGAGAGTTATTTGACATTTTAGAAAGCTTGTAACATGCTCTACAATCCATATTTGAAATGCATTTTGAGATTCCAAGTGGAACTATGTGAAAAATGGTTATGAAGATAGGTCAAAATCCTGCCTAAACTAGGGCAAAATTTCACTAAGTTAAAAGTTTCATGGACCCTTGTTCCAAAAATCATAACTTGAGATCCAAACTTCTTTTGGGAAAGCTTTGTGAATAAAAGTTGTAGACTTTGTGGAGTACTACAACTTTCATGTTGGAAGTTTTGTTTGAATCCAATTGCATCATGGTGAAAATGTTGGGCAAATTTGGGAAAAATTTAAGGAAATTTCATAACTTGGAAAAATTTAAGTTATGAAAATTTTCAATTTTAAACCCTAATTTGCAAAATTAGGTTTCTTGATGAAAAAGTTTCAAGTTTTGACACATCTTGATGAAAAATGACCCTTGGCACTTGATTTTGACCAAAAAGTCAAAGTTTGACTTTTCAGTGTACAGTCAAATTTTGATCAGTTGACTGAAAAATTCATTTGTCAATCCAATGCAATTGGGATCTTATGAACCTTGTGAATAGGTCAAGATGATGCCATTGAGTCCTTGAATCTATGCTTGAACCCAATTTGCCATTGGCTAGGTCAAAAGTCAGATATTGCCCTTCTGCAGTCAAAACCCTAAAAATGACCATTTTGCCCTTTTGGTGATCTGATCAAGTTTCTTGAGGAGTTGTGGTCCAAACTTGATCAAATGGTTCATATGAGCTTATAATGTTGATGTGGATCAAAATTTATGAGGTTTGACTGTAAATTGTCCACAGTTGACTTTTTCCCCAATACAACTAATTTTTAGGTCAACTGTCCAATTGACTGGGCAAAAATTTGATTCAAGGCTTGAAACTTAGTATGGGCAATATTATAAGTCCAACATGAAGTATGAAAGTCACTTTGAGCATTGAGAGTCCAAAAATACCTGTGCAAACTCAAACCCTAATTTAGGTCAACAGTGCAAGGAGATGTCTTGAGCAGAGCAAAACCCTAACTTGGTCTTGAGTTCAAAGAGTCTTGTGAGGAGAAATCTTGGTAAAATGAGAGGGCAAATTTTGGGGTAAAACAGCTGCCCCTGTTCAATCTTCTTGAACCTGAAGAGTTAGATTGGCGAGTTTTCCTTTCGTGACTCGAAGGTAAAAGAGGATTGGACACTAGAGTGCCCGTAAATTTGCACTCGTCGGAGTAGTTGAGGGAATGGGCTTAAAGATGCCATTTGGAGATGTGACAGAATCTTGTCGGAGATGGGCTTAAAGATGCCATCCAAGAAAATTGATCGCATAAGAGATTCCTTTGCGAGAGCCCGTATACCTGTTGTTGAGGAGGACTATGCCGGGGAATGCTGGTCTCTATTGTGGTAGAAATAGAACTTCAGTTGTCTGTTATTCTACTGGGGAGTCATACTTTGGTTGAAGAGGTGACAGTGAACTGCTATCTGACAACATCCAGGCTTTACAGTCTTGTATTGCTATCTAGTCAACATCCAGGCTTCACGATACTCTGCTTCCTATCTGGTCAACGTCCAGTCTTCAGAAGAATATCAAACGGTTATCTGGTCAACACCCGGGTTTCCCTTTTGATTTTGGGGCCTACTAATATCCGGTTGAATCCGGACTTCAAAGTAATTGGCCGAGTAAACTGCTATTTGGTCAACGTCTAAGTTTCACAGTATACCTTACTGTTATCTGGTCAACATCCAGGTTTCACAGTGTTGTATTGCAATCTGGTCAACGTCCAGGCTTCACTATACTTTTCTTCCTATCTGGTCAACGTCCAGTCTTCAGAAGAATTTGCAGGAGATTAAACCATCTTCCGGTCGATCTCTGGGCTTCAGTGTAATCAAGATAAAATCTGGTCGGATCCAGGCTTTATAACTGGAATAGGAATCCGCCCCTTTGAATTAAATAAGCGAACAGGAGAGCATCCGTGTCTGGAGCATCTCTAAGCCGTTTTCTGAGCTTTGAATGCCTGTTTTAGGTAGCTATCAATTTCGTCCTGAAAAGGGTAGCATGTTAGCTGAAACACAAAGTTATGTTGCATGAAATGTATGATGCAATATATATGTTTTATCAAATGTCTATGAATGTAATGTATGCGTATGTAAGCTGATTGGCTGTTTTGCTGAGGAAAATAAATCCTGGATAGCTGGAGATAATAAAATCTTTGACCGCTATCGGTTAAAATAAATCCTTGACCACTGCTTGGAGATTCAGGATTTTTGACAACCTCTGTGGGGAGAAGCTATACCGCTGGGGAGATAAGGAGTTTGGGTTGCATGCCAATCTACTAGGGACTTCAAGAATGAGAATCTCCGTTCCGTTGGGGATATCAGGGAAAAACTGAATGGTTTCCGCTGGGGATTTGTAGATCAAAGTTTCCTTTCCACTGGGGATCTTAATGACGTGCTGATTTGATCGGCGACTTCACTGGGGAAGAATAACTCTCTGGGGAATTATCTGGTTTTAAAGCGACTCTTCAGGGTCAATGGAGGAAACTGGATGGCCTCCACTAGTGTTCAAAGGCTGAAGTTTTGGCTCTGCTTGGGGAAGAAAGTTTCATCTTCACTGAGGGTTTGTTAGTTCAATGTTTTGCTCCGCTGGGGATTGGGAGTTTGAAAACTCAGCTCTGATGGGTATTCTTGAAACATAATTCCGCTGGGGATATGCATTTCAAGGTTTTAGTTCCGCCGAGGATTTGGATGATGTATTTCAGGGGATTTCTCCTGGAATAGCCTAAAGACATTTTCCTATACTTTCATCCTATCAGTAATTATTCTTTCTTATTCTGTTTTATTTGTAAGCAGTGATTATATTCAAATGCATATGCTCATTTAATAAATCATTGGACGTTTTCAAACAAAACACAAGTGTAAAAGAAAGAAAAGGAAAATAATTTTATGCACTTTGAAGTATCTTTGTATTAACTTTGTGTAAGTATTTTGTACAAAGGAAACATACATCCTAGTAAGAGAATGTTGTCATAAAATTGAGAAAAACTTTATACAAAGAAAGATGGCTATGTGTAACAATTCCATGGGGTTCCCATTATGCTATAGCCTTCGCAACTCTGAGTATCTTGTCCATTCATCGCTTCGTCCGCAGATGATTGGATTGATCAGAAGCTTGGAGCTTGTCCATGAAGAGGTCGTCCTTAAAATGATCCGACGAGACATAGTCATACGCTTTAATTCCCTAACTTTTTCCTGGATCGCCCTTTCAGGTTTTCGATCCACCGGGAAACCCTTTTTTGCCCAAGTCGCCCTTTCGAGTTTTCAACTTTCCGGGTGTACAGATTTTTTTATTTATCCCTAATTTTTGCCTGAACCGCCCTTTCGGGTTTTCGATTCACCGGGATGCCCATTTTTTCCCAAGTCGCCCTTTCGGGTTTTCAACTTGTCGGGTTGTTTATGCGTAGTATCTTTTGACTATGTCTGCGTTCGTAGGGTGCGGCAGCTCGTCGCCGTCCATGGTGGTTAGAATCATAGCCTCACCAGAAAAGATGTTTTTGATCACAAATGGTCCTTCGTAAGTAGGAGTCCACTTGCCCCTGGGATCACTTTGCGACAAGATAATCCGTTTGATCACCAGATCCCCGACTTGATATACCTGGCACCGACTTTCTTGTTGAAAGCCTTGATTATCCGTTTTTGATACGTCTGACCATGACAAACAGCAGTAAGTCGCTTCTCGTCAATCAAGTTAGGTTGATCAAGCCGGGTTTGAATCCAATCGTCTTCACTTAAACCAACATCCTTCATGATTCTCAAGGAAGGGATCTGAACCTCCATAGGTAGAACAACTTCCATGCCATATACCAAAGAAAAGGGGGTTGCCCCAGTTGAAGTATGCGCCGTGGTACGGTATCCGTGCAGAGCAAACTGTAACATCTTATGCCAGTCCTTGTAGGTGACTGTCATCTTTTGAATGATCTTCTTGATATTTTTGTTCGCAGCTTCAACAACACCGTTCATCTTTGGCCGATAGGGAGATGAATTGTGATGTTGAATCTTGAACTGCTCGCACAGAGCGGTGATCATAGTGTTGTTCAGGTTTGTACCGTTGTCCGTGATGATCCTGTCGGGGATACCATACCGGCATATGAGGTTCTGCTTGATGAAGCGGGCAACCACATTCTTTGTAACAGAGGCGAAGGAAGTTGCTTCGCCCATTAGGTAAAGTAATCAATAGCCACCAGGATGAAGCGGTGTCCATTGGATGTCGTAGGCTTGATCTCTCTAATCATGTTGATTCCCCACATTGCGAATGGCCAAGGAGCTGTTAGGACATTGAGAGGAACCGGAGGAATATGTACCTTGTCAGCATAGATTTGGCATTTGTGACAAGTACGAGAATATTGATGACAGTCAGCTTCCATGGTAGACCAGTAGTAGCCTGCCCTTAGAATCTTCTTAGCCATCGTATGTCTGCTCAAATGGGTGCCAAATGTGCCACTATGTAGTTCAGTCATGATCTGCTCGGCTTCAACCTTGTCCACACAACGAAGCAGAACGCAGTCATGTTTGCGCTTATATAAGATACCATTGCTTAGGAAGAACTTGGCAGCAGATCTCCTTAAGAACTTTTTGTCATTGACTGAAGCCCCTTCAGGGTATTCTCGAGTCTTGAGATACCTTTTGATTTCGTGAAACCAGGGTTGTTCCACTACTTCTTCGGTATTAATCTCGTGACAATGTGCAGGTTCGTCCATTCGCTCGACAGTTTGGGGAGCCTCATTATCCCAGTTAAGTTTAAACATGGAAGACATTGTAGCTAGAGCATCCGCTAGCTGATTTTCTTCTTGCGGGAAGTGCTCGAAGGTAATCTGCTCGAAATGAGGTAACAATGTCAGGACATGTTATTTGTATGGGATGAGATTAGGATGTTTAGTGTCCCACTCTCCTTTGATTTTACTGATAACCAAAGCTGAGTCTCCAAACACAACCAAAGATTTGATTCCCAAGTCAATAGCAGCCTTGAGACCAAAGATACAAGCTTCATACTCGGCCATGTTGTTGTTGGTACAAGCTTCAATTTTAAACCCTAATTTGAAAAATTAGGTTTCTTGATGAACAAGTTTCATGTTTTGACACATCTTGATGAAAAATGACCCTTGGCACTTGATTTTGACCAAAAAGTCAAAGTTTGACTTTTCAGTGTACAGTTAAATTTTGATCAGTTGACTGAAAAATTCATCTGTCAATCCAATGCAATTGGGATATTTTGAACCTTGTGAATAGGTCAAGATGATGCCATTGAGTCCTTTAATCTATGCTTGAACCCAATTTGCCATTGGCTAGGTCAAAAGTCAGATATTGCCCTTCTGCAGTCAAAACCCTAAAAATAACCATTTTACCCTTTTGGTGATCTGATCAAGTTTCTTGAGGAGTTGTGGTCCAAACTTGATCAAATGGTTCATATGAGCTTATAATGTTGATGTGGATCAAAATTTATGAGGTTTGACTGTAAATTGGCCACAATTGACTTTTTCCCCAATACAACTGATTTTTAGGTCAACTGTCTAATTGACTGGGCAAAAACTTGATTCAAGGCTTGAAACTTGGTATGGGCAATCTTATAAGTCCAACATGAAGTATGAAAGTCACTTTAAGCATTAAGAGTCCAAAAATCCCTGTGAAAACTCAAACCCTAATTTAGGTCAATAGTGCAAGGAGATGTCTTGAGCAGAGCAAAACCCTAACTTGGTCTTGAGTTCAAAGAGTCTTGTGAGGAGAAATCTTGGTAAAATGAGAGGGCAAATTTTGGGGTACAACACCATTATGGAACTTATTCCGATTTCCCCCAGCTCAGAGACGCTCCAGACACGAATGCTATTCTTGCTCATTCAGATTCCAACTACCAGATACAGTTCAGAGACGCTCCAGACGCGGATGCTATTCTGTTTCTCATTACAAGTCTCCAGATACAGTTCAGATACGCTCCAGACGCGGATACTATTCTGATACTTATTCTTCTGACTTACAACTTACAACTTAGCAAACATTCTTGGATGGCATCTACAAGCCCATCTCTAACAAGATTCTATCATCTCTCCAAATGACATCTTTAAGCCCATTCCCTCAACTACACTTTGATGAGTGCAAATTTACGGGCACTCTAGTGTCCAATCATCTTTTACCTTCGAGTCACGAACGACAAAGTTAGCCAATCTAACTCTTCAGGTTCAAGAAGATTAAACAGGGGAAGCTGTTGTACCCCAAAATTTTCCCTCTCATTTATCAAGATTTTCCTCACAAGACTTCTTGGACTCCAGACAGGATTAAGGTTTGCTCAGCTCAAGACCTCATCTTGCACTGATGACCTGAAATTAAGGTTTGAGTTTGCAAAAGTATTTTTGGACCATCAATGCTTCATATGACTTTCATACACCATCTTGGACCCGTAAGATTGCTCATGACAAGTTTCAAGCCTTGACTCACATTTTTGACCAGTCAATTCGACAGTTGACCTAAAAATCAACTGTATTGGGGAAAAAGTCAACCATGGCCAATTTACAGTCAAACTTCATAATTTTTGATCCACGACCATATTTTAGACTCATATGTACCATTTGATCAAGTTTGTATCACAACTCCTCAAGAAATCTGATCAAATCATCAAAAGGGCAAAATGGTCAAAATTAGGGTTTTGACTGAGAAAGGGAAATTTCTGATTTTTAACCTAGACAATGACCAATTGGGTTCAAGAATGATTTCAAGGACTAAATGGAATCATCTTGACCTAATCACATAGTTCAAAAGATCTCAAATACATAGGGTTGACAGATAAATTTTACAGTCAATTAATCAAAAGTCAACTGTGTAGTGAAAAGTCAAACTTTGACTTTTTGGTCAAAATCAAGTGCCAAAGGTCATAATTCATCAAGATATGTCAAAATGTGAAACTTGTTGACCAAGAAACCTAAAATTTCAAATTAGGGTTTTAATTTGAAAATTTTCATAATTTAGAATTTTTCTAAGTATGGAAAATTTCTTATTTTTCCTAACTTTCCACAACTTTTTCACCATGATGCAATTGGATTCAAAGGAAACTTCCAACATGAAAGTTGTATTCCTCCATGAAATCTACAACTTTGATTCACAAAGTTTTCAATAAAGATGCTTGTATCTCAAGTTATGAATTTGTGAATAGGGGTCCATGAACTAAATAACTTAGTGAAAATTTGCCCTAATTTAGGCAGGTTTTTGACCCAACTTCATGGACATTTTTCACCTAGTTCCAAGATGTATCTCAAAATTCATTTCAAATATGGATTGTAGAGCATGTTGCAAGATTTCCAAAATATCCAAGAACTCTCCAAGATCATTTGTGGTTAGGGAGAATCGAAGAAGAGAAAATGGCATTTTGTCACTTTTGTTCAAGCCATTTTCACAATGCACCAAGTTGCAAATCTGATCAAGCATGCTTGTACCTTACATTACAGGTCCTAAATCCCTTATACACTCCATAATTAAATGCAAACTCATGGGATAATGGATTTATTTTGGCTGTTGGAGCATTGTACAAAGAATAAATCCATTAATGGCATAAAGGGCACATTGCCATTTTCATAAAGCAAACTTTTTGCAACTTTACAATTCTTGAGCCATGGACCTGTTCTTTTGTCACAAGAAATGTCCACAGATATCAAGCATGGGTTACCAAATCTCATCATCTAAAGAACTAGCCAGTACAGGCCTTTGGCACAAGTCATTTCACTTTTCTTCAAAAGCAAGAAAAGTTGCAAAAGTCAAGAGAACTTGTACATCTGATAAAGGGAGGACTTGGCATCATTTCAAAACAGATTCACACACTTATCTCAAGCTAGAACACGAAGGCTTATGCTCTGAAACATTCCAAAACTCAAAAACATAAATTTCTGCCCAAACATGGGAGCTTCTGCAAAACTCTTGCCAACTCAATATTTGCTCGTGCGTTTTGCCTTGTAACACTTCAAACACCTTCCATACATCACATCCAAACTATCCAAGCATTCATCCTGCAACTGTGAGCCCTGTTTCAGACATCACCATTTTCATTTTTGAAGGTTGCAGCTTGACTTCTACAGGGAGTTTCAAGCATCCTCAAGGCAAGCTAAGCATTGGAATAGCTTGAGGGAACTTCAAGGAAGCTCACACGATCATCAGGCCTCACTCAAAGTCCCTACATTGCCATATCCAAATCCAGCTGAAGGAGGTATTTTTCAAAACTTTATCTCTCTATTTAGGCATCCTCAAGCCACAATTTGTGAAGCAAAAATGTAGTCTCTAGCACGGTGAAGCTGTACATATGCATAGTTGTCATTTATATTAACTGAGCTAAGAGAATTTGATTGTTGAATATGCTGAAAAAACTAGGTCAGAAATTAGGGGTGATTAAATTCTCTCTGATCTTTGAGAGTTAGTTTACAAATTTTATATCATTGGAATCGTGAGATGAAATGCTACATTTTTCATGTTACAAGTTTTTATTTTTTGCAAAGAATAGCAAGTTACAGGTTTGAACTCAGAACGCGCGAAGGAGAGGGAACCAAGGACAGGGACGAAGCTATTGTCTTGGGCTTTTTTGCTTCTGGCGTATTACTTTTGCACCCCCTTGTATATTTTGTTTATTTTTCATATTTTCTTTTATATTTTTATATTGATTGTTTTTATTTATTTTTCTGAATCACAAAAATCATGAAAAATATTTTCTTTATTTTTTACATTTTTATTTTATTTTTATTATTTTTTTCACATATAAAATAGTTTTATTTTAATAAATAGAACTTATTTTCTTATTTATTTGTAAATACATTTAATAAATACTATATATTTTATTTTATTATTTCACACATAAAATAATTATTTTCATACATATTTTAATTTTTAAAATTTGTTAATAATATTATTTATTATTTCTTGTACATAAATGGATAAAATAAATAATATAGAACATATTTTTCTTTTAATAAAAAAAACTAGGGTTTCACCCTTTCAAAAATAACAATATTATTTTTCTTATTTTTAGGACTTAAATAATTTTATTTTTTTCATACATAAAATTAATACAAGACATTTTTGCATAAATATATTTTATTTGCATATTTAAATATTTGTATATTTATTTATCTTGTACAATAATTCAATTGGATTGTAATAGTATTTTAGGGTTTTATTTTGCGCAAATATCCCCATTCAAAATTTGTATCCCCCCTCCCATAGTAATTGTTGTAATAGCTTAGATTTATTTTACGCAATTTATCGCATTATACCATGTTTAGTAAAACTAGGGTTTGCATGATAAGACAAAAATCAAACAAATAGCAAAGACCTAATGCAAGACAAAAATGCATGAAAATGACACACATTGCACACAAGCACCCCTAGGGTTTCACCCACTTGGTTGCCTTAAAAAATGGCCATGGTATGCATGCAAAGTATCTTGGCAAAACAAAACAAAACAAAAAATCATAGTCCCTCGATGACGCTATCAAAAGGTTGCCTAAACAAAGATGATCTTGGTCCCTCAAAATGCTAAAGATACTTGGCAACATTGCTATCATGGTTATACAATGACCCGCGCCCGTCCTGTTTAACATCCAAAGATAGGGTTGCCTACCAAATCAATGGTAGGTCAACAACATCAAAGGAATGAAAAATGCATAAGAAAGACAATTTAGTAGGTAGATAGTTCTAAGTTACTTGCTCCAATTCAAAACAAATCCTTTCTATTTTCAAAAACAAACACACACATTTCAAAACATTTCCAAACATCTTACAAAAAATTGAAACATTTTTCAAAAGACAAACATCTTTGTATACATTCTTACGAACGAGAATCATTACAAAGATTTCCTAAGAAATGGCCTCTTTTCAAAATACTTTCAAAACCATACAAAGCACCATTTCAAACAATTGCAAAAGCAAGGCAAGTGATCTAAACAAGTAACTAAGAGCCCATGAAAAACCATGGATGAAAAGGGTGCTAGCACCTTCCCTTTTCATAATCTACCACCCGAACTCAAGAAAACATCTCAAAGGTCTTTCCTGTGCTTTTTTACCTTTCCTTTTGGATAAAAGAAAAGTCGGTGGCGACTCTTGCTAACCGCGACATTTGCAAACACAAACGCAAAACCTCAAGTCAGTTCTCCCACTGCATCACATTGTTCTCTTCTTTGAGGGAGGAGTATTGCCTTATAGACTTCATGAGATTTTTGTAGGAATGTTTAAATCCATTTTTTCGAACACACCGATTATATTTCTTCACAAATAGTCCCATTTCTCCATCATCCGAAATCTCATCATCACTAGAGTCACTATTCTTACTTTTCTATTCATTTGAGAATTTAGAGCTAGAAGCCTTAAGAGTTTTGGACTTCATAACTTTCTCCTTGTGACTTTCCTTATTCTTATTTTTATTCTCAAGCTTCTTTTCATATTTATCCAAGAAATTGAGTTCTTGCTCGTGTTCTTCAAGCTTACCAAAAAGTGCAGTGAGATCAAGTGTTTCAAGATTGTTAGATTCCATGATCACGGTGACCTTAGGTTACCAACACCTAGTAAGACATCTCAAAAATTTATTAGTAAAAACAACATTAGAAATAGGATTACCTAGTAAGTTTAAACGATTAATAAGATGAGAGAAAGTCTTTTGCATTTCCGCAATGGTTTCACCATTTTTCATGCGAAAGAGTTCAAACTCTTGAGTGAGTGTATTAATCCTAGCTTGTTTATTCTCATTAGTTCCCTCGTGGGAAACGTGTAAAGTGTCCCACATAGCCTTAATGGTTTGACAATGGGAAATGCAATAGAACTCATCAACACCAAGTATGGATACAATGATGTTCTTAGCTTTCCAATCGTAATACCACTTTTTATTATCATTCTCATCCCATAGATTTTCCAGATTAGGCATAGTATTGCCATCAACATCATATGTTACCATTGTTGGACCATTTTGAATGGCTTCCCAAACAACTTTATCATATGACTTGATATGAATTAGCATACAAGTTTTCCAATAAGTATAATTTTCTCCTATGAAAATTGGAGCTCTCTTATGATCCCCCTTAGGTTCGTAAGCCATTTTCTAAAGAGTGTTCTTAAGTCGGAATGAAGCGAGCTCTTAATGCCACTTGTTAGATGATGACGCGTATCTAGAGAGGGGGGGGGGGGGGGGTGAATAGAGGTGGAAAAAAAATTTCTAGAAAAAATCTAGAAATTAACTTGTTTTCAAAGCTTTGATGCGGAAGCAATTAACTGGATAAGTCGCCTAAATACAAAATATCGGAAACTCGGATATACAAATTACGAAAGATAAATCTATGAGATAAAATTTAGTAATAGATTGATACAAACTCAAATCAACAATCCATTTATTTATTGTTTGAACACAATCACTTTGCAATGTTATTTCCAAGGCTAAATAATCAAAGAACAAACTTGATCGTTTTATCAAACACTTGGCGTGCAAGTGAATTTTTTGAATTTCTCTTTGATAAGTGTTGATATACAAAACCATTTATAATCAAAATTGATTATAAGCTATATCCACACCTATTTCAAAAAAAAAATTTGAGAGAAAAATTCTTACAAATCAATTACTATCACAATGCTATTTGATAAAAAGATTGATGAAATTGAAAGTGAGTAAAAGAGGAAAAGTAAAAACACACAAGGAGTTTGTCTACACAGTTCCCCACTGTCGTCCTCACATGTGGGTACGTCTGCGCCTAATTCCAATGGAACTAGGATAATTCTTATATGAAAAATGTTTAATACAATGGAAGAGTTAGAAACAAAAATACAAAATTCTCCAATTTGGTGTTGATGCTCCTTCTTCTAAGCTTTAATCTTAAGCAAGTTCAAATCAACCGATGGATGCAACCTATTCACCGCTTAAGCTACTTCCTTAAAAGGATTTCAAACTCCCCAAGGTTCCTTGCAAATATTTCAAACACTCCAAATAATTTTTCACTCGAGTAAATTTGATTAAAAATTATCAACACAAGATCAACGATTCTATCATCCAATTGTTGCTACTTCCTTAAAAATATTTCAACCACTCTAAGGTTTCTTGAAAAGATTTCAAACACTCCAAGGGATTTTTCACATGGACAATTCCTTCTCGCACGAAAACCCCCAATTCAACAAATGATGATGGAGGACAAACCCGATGGTTTTTCCGGATGAAGACCCCTACAAGAACTCAACCTAAACCAATTGGAAATCTGTAATTCTTCATTCAGATGGCACCTCGACGGAACATCGTCATAATGTAATGTTAGTGTGTATGCATAGATTGGAAGGTTGAAGATGAAGAGAAAAATTAGGCTAATTTTATGGTATCATCAAGTTGGAAATTATGCATGAATGGATATTTATAGTTTGGAAACATTTAGGGCAAAAAAGACAAACCGAATAAAAGAAAATGAAAGTTTGAATAAAACATATTTTATGTGTCGACCCCAAAATTGTATGTGTCGACACATACTGTATGAAAAAGCTGCATGTGTCGACCTGAAGGACTCTATGTGTCGACCTGAGAAAGTTAGTAGCTACAGGCTTTAATACGTGAGTAAATGTGTCGACCTGAAATATGGATGTGTCGACACATAAAATAATAATTTTTTCAATTTTAGAAATCTTTCAGTATGTGTTGACCTGTATGGTGCATGTGTCGACCTGTGAGTTACAAAAGACCACAGGCTTTAAAACACAGTTACATGTATCGACCTGAAGCTTGGATGTGTCGACACATGCAAGGTAAAATTATGCAGAAAGTGATTTTCAATGATTTTGGTCAATTTTAAAGTGATTTTAGATGATTCCTAAGACCTATGATGAAACAGAGTTCCACAAGACAAAGAGACAAAATTAATTTTACCGATGTGCCATCTTTCTCGGTTTTGACATCATTTAAAACTCCGTATGTTGAAATTGTACTCACAAACTCCCCCTTTTTGATGATGGCAAAACTTTCGGCAATGCCTTACAAAGGCTCCCCGTGTCTTTATGCTTCCTATCTTCATCTCGCATATGCTTCTCCCCTTTTGATAATATCAAAAAGAAGATAGAAATCAATTAGAAGTACCAATGTTTCCAAACAATTAACAAATACCAAGCAGAGACAAAGTTTGCCTATAAGAGCAACAATTACACATCCCCATATATATGTAATTATGCAACTTTTAAATAACAAGAATCACACATCACAAAAATGTAATGTAATGCAAAAGAAATGAAAAATAATCTGAGCATCATGAATATGTAACTTTTCATAATGGATCTCCCGATGTCGCACATACATATGCCAACCATAGCGACCACATAATATCACCACTAACCTAAAAATGGACATGTTTATTAGACAGGGTGATGATGGTAACATGGACCATACATTGCAAAATAAGATAAGGGAAATAACCACATCACATGCTTGCATATTAGGAACAAATTTATACAAATGTGAAAGAATTAATACATGAAATCATTGTAAACATATAGGTCAATAACACACAATGGTTATTAATTGGAAATTTTTGGAAATGAACAATCATGGTTTTCATCATTTGAAAGTGTATGAAGCATCTTTGAAAGAACTATAGAAATATGCATTTAGGTAAAACTTACGTTCAAGGAGAAATTGAAACGATATCACCTTACTCTTGAAGGGTTGGAAGTTGCACTCGCAAAGCATTGCACACTCAACACATAGTTAGAGAGATTACCTAAAGTGCAAGTTACAAGATAGAACTAGGCAACATTTGAGATGTCAATGATCCCCAATTCTCTGTGTATGTTGACAAAATGTTCGATTGCGAGTGGTTTAGTGATGATATCAACCAGCTGATTTTTACTATCAACATGCTCAAATGCAACATCTCCTTTTTCAACATGATCACGAAGAAAGTGGTGACGTATATCAATGTGTTTATTCCTTGAATGTAGCACCAGATTTTTGGTTAGATTAATGGCACTAGTGTTGTCGCACATGATATGAATACATGATAGTTTAATATCAAAGTCCAATAGTTGTTGTTTGAGCCATAATATTTGAGCACAACAGCTACCGGTTGCCATGTGTCCCGCCTCGACAGTTGACAAAGCTATGGAAACTTGCTTTTTACTATTCCAAATTACCAAAGATTTTGCAAACAAGTGATAAGTTCCACTAGTACTTTTCCTATCCAATTTGCAACCAGAAAAATCAGAATCAGAATAACCAACCAATTTATAATCGTTTCCCTTGGAATACCAAAGCCCGAATTTTAAGGTACGAATAAGCTATCTAAAGATTCGTTTCACCGCTTTTAAATGAGATTCCTTGGGAAGCGCTTGATATCGTGCACACATATAAACACTAAACATAATATCGGGATGAGATGCCGTAAGATAGAGAAGTGAACCAATCATACCTCTATACCTCTTTACCTCAGCGTCCTTACCTTTCTCATCCTTATCTAGATTATAGTTTGTTGCCATGGGAGTGTCAATATCCTTAGCACTATCCATTTCGAATCTCTTAGGTAATTCGAGATAATACTTGGTTTGACATACAAACATTCCTTCATCGAGTTATTTAATTTGAAGCCCTGGAAAGTAATTCAACTCCCTCATTAGGCTCATCTAAAACTCTCCCTGCATAAGCTTAAAGAACTCCTTGACAAGATGAATATTAGTATATCCAAAAATTATATCATCTACATAAATCTGAACTAATAAAATATGCTTTCCTTGACATTTAATAAAGAGAGTAGTGTCAAGTTTCTCTCTAGAGTATCCTTGTTTAAGAAAAAATTTGGTGAGTCTATCATACCATGCCCTAGGGGCTTGTTTAAGACCGTACAATGTACATTTAAGCTTGAAAAAATGATTAGGAAACACATCATTTTCAAATCCGGGAGGTTGAGAAACACACACCTTTTCACTTATGTATCCGTTAAGGAATGCACTTTTTACGTCCATTTGAAATAATTTGAAATTCTTAGAACAAGCATAAGTTAATAAAAGACGTATAGCCTCAAGTCGAGTCACCGGAGCATAAGTCTCCTCATAGTAAATGCCCTCCTCTTGGTTATACCCTTGATCCACAAGACGGGCCTTATTTCTTGTTATCACACCATGCTCGTCAAGCTTATTCCTAAATACCAATCGGGTGCCTATGATTTGATGATTTGTAAGACGAGGGACAAGATCCCAAACATCATTTCTTTAAAATTGGTTTAATTCTTATTTCATGGCAATAAGCCAATTCTCATCAAGTAAGGCATCATTAGTGTTTTTTGGCTCAACTTGTGATACATAAGCATGATGACAACAAAGACTACTTATTTTAAAGCGAGTCATTACCCCCTTTTTGATATCACCAATAATGTTGTCAAGTGGATGATATTTGGAGGTTCTCTACTCCAAAGGAATGCCATCATTTTCTTATTGGCCTTTATCAACTATCTTTTCTTGGGAACTATCCCCATCCTCCTCAATTTCCACCGCTTTAGGTTGATCTACTCCTTCGTCCGTGTCTTTGAGTATGTCTCCCGTGGATGCACCTACACCATGAAAATAAATACCTTTACAAACACTATTTGTGGAAGTCTCATCAAAAGTAACATGAATGGACTCTTCGAAAACAAGTAATCTCTTTTATAAACTCTATATGCTTTACTAGATTGAGAATATCCAAGAAAAATACCTTCACCAGCTTTCGCGTCAAATTTTCCAAGATTGTATTTTACATTATTTAAAACAAAATATTTACACCAAAAGACATGAAGATGAGATAAATTTGGTTTTCTACATTTCAAAAGTTCATAAGGAGTTTTTTCATGAATTGGACGTATAATTATCCTATTCAAGACATAACATGTCGTGCTAATAGTATCAGCACACAAATATTTTGGTAGACCACAATCGTTGAGCATTGTTCTTGCCAACTTCACTAAAATGTGATTTTTCCTCTCAACAACACCATTTTGTTTTGGAGTTCTAGGATATGAAAAGTTATGTTCAATTCCAAATTTATCACAACATTCTTCAAAGAGGTGGTTTTCAAATTCACCTCCATGATCGCTTCGAATAACAACTATCTTTGAGTTCATTTTATTTTGAGAAATCTTGGCAAAACGTGTGAAAGCCATGAATGTTTCATCCTTTCTACGCAAGAAAAATGTCCAACAAAATCTAGAATAATCGTCTATAATCACTAAACCATAGTAATTTCCACCTATGCTTTTAGTTCGCGAGGGACCAAACAAATACCTGTGAAGGAGCTCAAGTGGCCTTGATGTACAAATTACTTTCTTAGATTCAAAATAGGCTTTTCTTTGCTTACCCTTTTGACATGCATCATATATGTGGTCTTTAGAAAATTTTATTTTTGGTAGACTGATTACTAAATCTTTTGAGACAATTTTATTAAGTAAGTCAAAGTTGACATGAGTTATGCCATAGCCAAGAGTCTTCACTCAAGGTGACATGACATTGATAATTATTCAAGGAAATCTCTTTTAAGTCAAGCATATAAATTTTAATAACCCTAAAACACTTAAACATGTAACCCAGCTTTTTATTATGTTCAGTTATGACACAATCTTTTGCAAACAACACTTTATATCCATTATCACATAATTGACTAATGCTAAGAAGATTATGTCTAAGACCTTCAACTAATATAACATTTGAGTTAATAATAGTTGAGGGATTACCTAAACTACCTTTTTCAAGTATTACACCTTTGTTGTGATCACCATAGGACACAAACCCATTCTTCTTCGCCATAAAGTCAGAGAAGAATGATATGTCTCCCGTCATATGTCTTGAACATCCACTATCTAAAATCCATTTTCTCGTCATAGCATCAATACAATCATCCTACAAAAAAAGGGTGGTAGGTACCCAATTCGCATTGGGTCCTTGAGAGTAAGTTAAATAAATGTTGCTTTTGGGCAACCATTGAAAATCACTCTTAGGAATCAAGAAAGTCCTAAACTTACATTTTTCAATAATGTGACCCTTTTTGCAAAAATAGTGTCAAAATATGCTATGATGAGAATTAATAATGCTATTAGGAACTATTTTACCCCAAAATTTCCCCTCTCTTTTCTCAAGACACTTCTCATCAAAGATCTCAAATGCTCAAGCGTTAATCAGACAAGCTCACCTCCTAAGCACTGGGTCCAAAATTAGGGTTTTGGTTTTCTCAAGGACAATTGGATTTTTGATACTTCAAGTTACTTTAACGGTTCATTATAGGTCTTTAATATTTCTCATACCAAGTTTCAAGTCTTACACTACAAATTTGCTCAGTCAATTGCTCAGATGATTGAAAATCAGCTGTATTAGGTAAAAGTCAACTGTGGTCAACATACAATCAAAATTCATGATTTTTGGCCAAAATCAACATTGTGAAGTTATATTCATCAATTGATCAATGGTTGATCACAATTCCTAAAGAAAAGCATTCAAATCACCAAAGGGGCAAAATTGTCAAAATTAGGGTTTTTACTGAGAATGACTGATCATTGACTTTTGACCTAGTACATGACCTAATGGCTTGAAGCATGATCTCAAGGAATCAAACTCAACATGTTGACTTAATGTAATGTCTCAAATTATTTCTCAAGATCAATGGATTGATAGTTGAAATTTAATCAATTGATGAAAAGTGAACTGATACACAAAAAGTCAAACTTTGACTTTAGCCCAAGTGACATTTTCACCCGCAACTTCCAATTTCTGACAAGTCTCTAGCTACCAGTCATATGCCTCAACTGCCAGCATATGAGTACCATATCAAACCTTCTGCCCTGGAGTGCAGTCCATTACACGGAAAATTCTCTCAATCTCTTTCAACCAATCCAACGCTCTGTCAGGATCATACTTACCCTTGAAGGTATGCGGATTCTCCCTCTGAAAAGTTACCAAACTACGAGATCCAACATTCCCATCAGTGTTTGGCTGACTCTCCATAGCATCTGTCATTGCTTCTAAAGTAGCAGCAAGTGCAACGTCATTCCTTCCAACCATCTCAAATTTATGATCATAACACAAATAATGGTTAGAATTCAAATTAACAATACTGGATTATTAAACAAAACTATGACTAAACAACTTGGTCGGACGAACCGACCTACTCTGATACCACTAATGTAACACCCGATTTCTACCAAACGAATTATATAAAATCAGAGTTTCAAAATTTCCAACAACATATGGAATGTTACACTTTCACCTTAAAACAACGACATTCAATCACTTATAGTTCATATACATAACACAGAAAACTCGAATGAACTGATAACAACTTGTTTAGTCTTTAAAAAAATAAAACAACTTTCATTACTACGCAGAAGATTCACAAAATTCAACTGAAAACACCATAACATTTTGTCCAACTCAAAACAACTTTAAGAAAACAAGTCTTTAATGAAAACAACTTAAAAATTCTGCAACATAATGAAAACAAACAATAAAGAAAACATGCGTTCATTCCCCTGAGTGCTACGTATCAGAGCGACAACACCGACTCGGACTAACGAAGGTAACAACTATCCTTCTTGATTACCTGCATGTTACCAACAGAGGGAAACATTCAAACATAAGGGGTGAGATATCGAACCATATAATTGAGTGCATGATAAACAATATATTAGATCGGATTATATAAAATCATCATTCACAACTTTCAACCAATATCAATCATCACAAGTCAATAACACAACAACTTAAATATGCAACACGAAATGTGACTCGTTACAGTGCACATGCATGTGGTACCATTGGAGCAGAACTCTCAACTTAAAAATCTGCTAATTAATAGAGGCGTCAACAAGGCAAAAGCCTTCAACTTAATTTGTCAATCCAGGCCAACTTACCGAGCATCCACTCTAACTTGATATGCTATGTATGCGACACAATATGAATGTCAGAATGACGACAATAATAGTTACATAGCAACACAATAACAAATCAGCATTGGCCATAGGCCTACAACTTATAATTTTCCCATAAATAGAGGCAATTCAACAAGATACAACATCACCTGTAATTTCATATTTTTCAACAAAAACATCACCCAACAAATCAACCAAAAATTACTACAAATAAACTGTATAATTATTCAGACTATTTCGACTAAAACCGATAAATTAATTATCAATCAAAAAGTTCTATTATTTCTACTTTATACTAAACTTCTTATTACGACTCAGTTAGATTATTACTACACTGCTATTGAATAGTCTATACTGCTGATATTGGTTCTGTCAAAAAAGTTACTAATCTGCTATATGACATTCTGTTACATGTATACTACCTGTCAATTAATATTGTCATACTACATATATATTAGTTTCAATCTAATTGTTACTTTTGTTAATTGTCAAACATGCTACTTTATGCTACTAACTATTATTCCTGCCATTTAGTGCAAATATACTGAATGTGCTATTAGAGCTACTACCAAATATTTACTAAGTATGTTAGACTAAATAATTGATTGAGTCTACTATGTAATTACACAAATTCTCAATTTTCCGCTACTAAATTTAACTAAAACTCATAACTAAAATATCAATAATTTAGTAAAGATGTATTATTATTTAGAACCTCCAACTTACCCTACTGACAACTCTAAACGTGTCAGAATTACGCAAAACAAATAAAAAGTGACTTTTAATAACTTAAAATAACTCTATTGATAATTTTAACAACAGTATTGGCAACTCTAACAACCCTATTGACAACTCAATTGACAATTATAACAACTTCATCGGAATTGAAAATAACTTAAATTAGCTAAATAATCCAAATAATTATCTCTAACTCAAAACTCTTAAAGATCATTATGTTAATAATACTAAATAATTAATATAATAATTATTATTATTACTAAGATTATAATTAGTATAATCTATTATTTTTACCAAATGAAGTTTTATATATATAACATATGAATCAGTAGAGTTAATCTAACTCAATTTCCAAATTGCCGCTACAGTTTCAAACGTGAAGCCCTTATGTTCTTCACTACAGAGGCATATATGTATATAACACTTATCGCTACAGTAAGGTGATTCTTTTAACATAGAAAGCTATCTGAAACAGTATAAGCACTTGGATTAAAAATGAAATATTATATATTGATAAATTTAAATGTGATACTGCTAGGGTATATATATATATATATATATATATATATATATATATATATATATATATATATATATATATATATATATATATATATATATATATATATATATATATATATATATATATATATATATATATATATATATATATATATATATATATATATATATATATATATATATATATATATATATATATATATATATATATATATATATATATATATATATATATATATATATATATATATATATATATATATATATATATATATATATATATATATATATATATTATTAGGTTCTCAATCATCTCTTAATTTCAATATTATCTCAATTTCAAACACAAACAAAAACAATTTTACAACCCAATTTTACATACCATTAATCACATATCCTATTATAGAGTCAGAATCCCATCCTTATCTTGGATTGAAGGTTGCTCTAACTCTCCGATTGACTCCTAAATTTTCCTCTTTTTTTAATTTCCACGTATCTCTTCTCTAACCCTTATTCCTCTTTTTCTGCCAAAACCTATTCTTTCTCCTCTTATTTCTACTTCTACTCCTTATTTCTAAATAACTAATATAATAACACTATTATTCTTATTATGTCTTATTGGACTTAAATTCCTACACCCTCTTTTCTACTATTTCTATCATTAAAATAAGTCCATATCAAATAATAATATTATTCTAATATTAGTCTACAACTTAATCAAATTAATCAATTAAAATAAAAACGAAACAACTTAAATCAACATTTCACAACTTCGAAAATTTAATCCAAAAAAAATCAAAAATATTTAATTAAATAATTAATTAAATATTAGGTGTTACAGGCGTTATTTCCCTAGGAATCTACCTTAGGCATAATATTCCTTGATAAAGATTCCCCTTTTCCTGGTTTCTTTATCCTTAAATCCAGCTTCGGCTAGTGCCTTTTGTTAAGAGTCCCCTTAGGCTGGTCTCTTTTCATTGTAAGTTCGCCTTTGATCGGCGTTCTTTCCCTAGAAATCTACCTTCGGCATAGTATTCCTTGATAAAGATTCCCCTTTGACTGGTTTCTTTATCCTTAAATCCACCTTTGACTGATACCTTTTGTTAAGAGTTCCCTTCGGCTGGTCTCTTTTCATTGTAAGTTTGCCTTTGATCGGCATTTGTTTCCTAGGAATCTACCTTCAACATAGTATTCCTTGATAAAGATTTCCATTTGACTGGTTTCTTTATCCTTAAATCCACCTTCGGCTGGTGCCTTTTGTTAAGAGTCTCCTTCGGCTGGTCTCTTTTTATTGTAAGTTTGCCTTTAATCGGCGTGCTTTTCCTAGAAATATACCTTCGGCATAGTATTCCATGATAAATATTCCCTTTTGGTTGGTTTCTTTATCCTTAAATCCACCTTCGGTTGGTACCTTTTGTTAAGAGTCTCCTTCGGTTGATCTCTTTTCATTGTAAGTTTGCCTTTGATCGGTGTTCTTTCCCTAAGAATCTACCTTCGGCATAATATTCCTTGATAAAGATTCCCCTTTGGATGGTTTCTTTATCCTTAAATCAACCTTCGGCTGGTGCCTTTTGTTAAGAGTCCCCTTTGGTTGGTATCTTTTTGTTGTAAGTTATCCTTTGATTGGCGTTCTTTCCCTAGGAATCTACCTTCAGCTAGTATTCCTTGATAAAGATTCCCTTTCGATTGGTTTCTTTATCCTTAAATTCACCTTCGGCTGGTACCTTTTGTTAAGAGTCCCCTTCGACTGGTCTCTTTTCATTGTAAGTGTGCCTTTGATCGGCGTCCTTTCCCCAAGAGTCTACCCTCGGCTAGTATTCCTTGATAAAGATTCTCTTTTGGCTGGTTTCTTTATCCTTAGATGCACCTTCGGCTGGTATCTTTTGTTAAGAGTCCCCTCTGATTCGTCTCTTTACTTTCATATGTCTTACCTCAGCCTGGAATGCATCTCTTGATAATAGAAAATACAGAAAAAAACCAAAGTTACAATAAGATTCGATTGGTTTCAGAGTGCAAATTTTACGGTTCTATTAAGTATTCAATCCTCTTCCACCTCGATTGTATAAAACGCGTCCGCCAATCTCACCCTCAGGTTAAAGAAGATTGAATAAGGGCAGTTGTTGTACCCATAAATTTGCCCTCTTTATTTTGACATTAATTTGGCTTATATGGCATCATCATATGCATACATATAATTGGTTCTATGGTTATGGGATAAAGGTATTTCAGATGAGCTTTGGTAAATTGCAAAAGATGTTTACTTCGTCAATAGACGCTCTCAGGATTTTTTATGCTAATAATTGGTCCACCATTTTGCAACGATTCACGTATTTGGAAATTCACAAGGTCAATCCAATTTGTCATATTCAAGTATTCTTTTACCAAGATATCTCTCATGACGTATTCTCAAATTTATGGGTGGATCAAGAGTCAATTCTTTGAAGAAGTTTTCTGAATGTGCAAGTTTTCTCGAAGAAATATAGTGGAAAAGTGTGCTGAAAGTACAGTTTTTTGGACACTAAAAAATTCATAACTCGAAGACCATTTCTTCTTTTGAACCTGTTCCAGTGGCAAAAATTCTGTCTCGAAGTCCTCTAAATTTTTATCTCTCACGACCGTAAGCTAATTCTGCTTAGAAGGTCTCCAAAGTTATGGATTTATCAAGTGTGTTCATACAGGAAATTTGTGGCAAATATTTATCTGCACCATATTCAAAAAGTCATAACTCGGTCAATTTTTATTGTATCGAGCCCATTCCAATGAAATTTTCTTACAAATGGAGTTATATAAATTTTGGTTTCAATTTCCACGAGCAAACGGTACCCCAAAGGCTTCTGTTTTTGGTCCGAAGTACGCGCAACTCTTTGAAAATCCTATGCTGGAAGTTAATTTTTTGTTTGAGGCGAAACTTCGAAAATTAATAACTTTCTCATCGTTTATCCGATTGAGCCCATCTTTAGACACGAGGTCGTTCTAGACATTGGATACATTTTGGTTTCACATTTGAACTTCAAAAATCGCACTAAGGTCCCTGTGAATTTGTCCTGAACGTGTCAAGCTCTGATGATTCAAAAATTTGTACTTTGGTTTGTGGTTATTTGAGGCCAATTACCCAAATCCACTCAAAAGAAGCTCACACTATATATTCTCATTGACAAAAATTTCTAAGAAGGCTCTCATAATTTAAAAATATCACAGACACAAAACTTCTTTTCTCTCAATTCTCTCAAAGATCAAATCAAGGTTCTACACATTTTTTATCAAGAACACAACAACAATTTCATCAAAATCCAAAAGTCAAGATCAAGAGCAATTCTTCTCTAATTTTTTATCCCTTCGTTGCCTTCTCTATACCTAAGCCTCCTCTTAACTTCTATCGGTGAGTTTTCTCGAATTAAGCACTTCTTAAAATAAATGATTATTTGAGAAGCACTTTTTGATCAAGCATGAATTCAATCTAGATTGAATTTTGAATAGAGAATATAGATCTAAGCCTAGAATTGTGAATTGATTTGGTAATTATGTGTAAATCCGGAATTGGGTAGTTGAATTAAGTGCTTATTGTATTAAGTTGATTTATATGAAAGTGTTTAATTGATTAAAAAAATTGATGATATTGCATGAAGTTTAATTGTTGATCTTAATCAATCAAGTGTAATTTGAATATAGGCTTTGAATTATACAAAATCATGTGTTTGATGTGTGAAGATCTTGTGTTTGATCAATTGCCTAAGTCATTGGAAATGCTAAAAAATTTGTTAAAACTGCCTCTGACACGAGGTAACCGGTTACCCAGTTATGGTAACCGGTTACCCCAAGTCAGAAGCAAATTTCCAAAATCTTCAAAGTTTTGGTAACCGGTTACCCAGTTATGGTAACCGGTTACCCCAAGTCAGAAGCAAATTTCCAAAATCTTCAAAGTTTTGGTAACCGGTTACCCAGTTATGGTAACCATTTATCCCAAGTCAAAAGCAAATTTCTAAAATCTTCAAAGTTTTGGTAACCGGTTACCCAGTTATGGTAACCGGTTACCCAGGCAAAAATATCAACTTTTACTTTGTTTTATTGCATGTTTGCACATATTATCTTGTTAATTCTAACTCCTTTTGTGAATGATTTGCAAGGTACATTATTAGGATTTTAATCTTTAATTAACACTTGATTATCAGTTGAAAGGCGTTTTATGCAATCACTTGTTAGTGAAAGTTTGTGTATGATGCGCAAATGACTTGTTAGTGAAAGTTTTATGCAATCCACTCATGTCATTAAACTTTAATTATATAACATTAGTATTTTATCTTATATTTTGTTAATTAATAATTTATTAAATATATTATATTAATTAGTTATTAAAAACCAAAATATTAATATTTAAATTATAAAAATAAAATAAAACACAGGACACTTAAATCCAATTGATGTGATTAGCGATGACAAAAAAAATCATACCCGCGGATAAAATATGGCACGGGTACGAGGAGGTAGCTTAATAGATATCCACGGATAAAATAAATTGATATTTAAATATCCGTTTAATAATGGATATAAATTCAAACCAAATATCTTGAGAGGAACACACTCTCAAGATTCAAGTCTTCACCACTAGGCCACTCACACGCACACATAAATACTTAAATATTACTACCTCTAGTCATATTTATAAGAGACAACTTACTTTTTAGATACATTGAATAATTATTCAATGTATTTAAAAAATACATGATTTTTTATAAATTGGACCGAAGAGATTATTATACTATGATTTTTCATCTTCGAAAAACTAGTTTTCTCGTATATATATATATATATATATATATATATATATATATATATATATATATATATATATATATATATATATATATATATATATATATATATATATATATATATATATATATATATATATATATATATATATATATATATTGAAGATTTCTTTGAAGAAAATCTTTTACAATCCATACAAATCATATTGGTCTTTCATATTTAAGCTTTTTCTTTACTTTATGAGGGAGTATGATCTTGTACTTTTGCTTGTTTTTTCTAAGATACCTCACATGCATAACATGGCCATTTTGTAAGGTAACCAAGTGGATTTACCCAAGGGGTGCTTGTGTGCAAGTATATTGATTTTAATGTTTTGTTTAGTCTTTGATTAGGGCTTGCTACTTGATTGATTTTAGTCTTTCCATACAAACCCTAATTACTAACATTTGTATAAAGCGATAAATTATGGAATTTAAAATTACTACGCTATTACAATACTTGTGGGGGGGGGGGGGGGGGGGGGTGTACAAATTACAAATGGGGATTGCTAGAAAATAAACCTAATTATCTATTACAACCATATTGAATTTGGATAAATAATGTACAAAAATGAATAAATATACAAGAATGTAAAATGGAAAGAAAATGGACTTTTGTTTGGATTTTTTAGGAAAAGGGTTTTGTTTTAACCTAATTAACTAAAAGAAAAATAATTAATTGAATCAGTAAAAAGTAAACCTAAATTTACTAGGAAAATAATTTAAATAAAACTCTAATCTATTAATTGATAAAAAAGAAATTAAGTTTATAAGAAGAATATTTTGGTATTTTTGTCTTAAAAATAATTTATAGAATATAAAATATTTTTTTGGTCTTTTTATATATTAAAATAATATATTTTAATTGTGTAAAAGAAAATAACTAAAAAAGCCTAGTTTCTAAATAAATTTACAAATCAATTAGTAAAATAAATAAAGTATGATTAAATGAAATAATTTTTTTGTAAAAAATAAGTAAATAAACTATATAAAAATATAAATCTAATATTTTTATATTTTTTCTGTTTTTTTTTAGTATTAGATAAAATATTTAAGAAAACAAATAAATAAAAATGAGAAAAATAAAATAAAATGGGCCAGGGGTGTGAATAGTCAGCAAGGGGGTCAGAAGTAAAAAATATATATAAGGCCCAAGGGGATGAGGCCCAGCGCTGCCAAAAAAAGTCAGAATATGTGAAAAATCACAAAAGGTAACGCTGGTGCTTGAACCCAGGACCTAAGGGTGAACAGGCGCGCGCTTTACCACTGGGGTGGCTATACATCCATTCATATAAACAAAACAACAAATATATGATAGAAATTAAGTCCATGGCCTGAACTTCATCTTCAACCTCACGCCCAGCCAGAGTACCTGCATCTTGTTCATCTCTCATCCATTTGCAAAAATGTAAACATGAAACTTGTGGCAAATTTCCTCACGATTTCAGAAATGCAAAGCAATAAAATTATAGATCAAAGACAAGCATGCATTTTAATGGCCCTAATCTGAATCCTAAAAATTTCAGAAACTTCATTCTTAAAATTCTCTAAGTTCAACCAATATAAATGAAAACTATGGACATGGTTAGATTTAGAGCAATGATATTTACATTTTTTATTCACAAATAAACCATTAATTATGCTTGTATGAAGAGTTCAAAGTTGAGATAACTTACCTCAAAACTGGAAATCGTGTCCTGCAAATGAGCACTCCTCAAGGTGTTTTGTTGATCAGTATAGCTCCATTGAAGTCCCAGGAAGCTAATGCAATGATTAGCTTGGTTAGAGGGTGGCTGAAATGGTCTGGAGAAGTACACTTACAATGCTATGCTTTTGAACTTGGAAATTGAGGAAGATGGTGTTACAGAACTGTGACATGGTAAGGGATGACTTCTAAATGATGTTTAGGAGCTTTAGGAACAAAGAGGCTTGAAAACGCACGAGGGAATTATGAATTTTAAACTTTTGGTCAGGTTATGTGAAAATGGAGGTATGAGATGCAAATCTGAGTTCTTGGTGTTTTCAGGGCTCAAGCATGCGTGGGATTTGTGACAAAATACTTGTGTATGTATAAGAAAAAGGCTTGAGTGCTTTGGAGAGTCATAAGTACAAGTTATAAGCTGATTGTTGTGTTACTTGATTTTCAATAAAAGTGGGAAAACAAGTTTCAATGTGTAGTACAAGCATGGGCTGGGTGATTGTAAGTGTTGAGATCAACTTCTCTTGAGTTATAGGACATGTATGATCAGAAAAAAACAATTTCAAGGCTCAAGAACAAGTTTTGTGCAAAAAGCTACTTTATCAAAATGGCATTGTGCACTTTCTTCCCAAAATGGATATAAAGCATGGCCTTGCATTGAATGCTTGAATTGAGACCTCTAACAGCTGTGCAAGCAATTAATTATGGAGTGCCTAACAAGTTTGAGGCCTGTAAAGTAGAGATTATGCAGCATAGGTTTTAAATTTGAATCTTGTTCATCACAAAATGACTTGTAATTCAAGTGTGAAAACCCTAACTTCATCTCTTCGATTCTCCCTACTCAAGAATGATCTCGAGGAGTTCTTGGACATTTTGGAAAGCTTGTAATGTGCTATAAAACCCCTCTTTAAATAACTTTTGAATATTCCTCTTGGAACTATATGAAAAAGTGCCATGAAGTTAGGTCAAAATCCTGACCAAAACTAGGGCAAAATTTCACTAAGTGTCCAATTTCAAGACCATGACTTTAGGAATTAATAACTTGAGATCCAAGCATTTTTAGGAGAAGTTGTGTAAATCAATGTTGTAGATATCATAGAGATCTACAAGTTTCATGTTGAAAGTTTCTTCTGAATCCTCTTGCATCATGGTGAAAAATTGGCCCAAAGTTTCTTCTGAATCCTCTTGACTTTTTGATTTATTGATGAATAAGTTTCATATTTTGACATGTTTTGATGAATTGTGATCTTTGACTTTGGAGTTTGACCAAAAAGTCAAAGTTTGACTTTTCAGTGTACAATTAACTTTTTGATCAGTTGATTGAAAATTCACTATCAGTCCAATTGATATTGAGCAATGTTTTAGGTCATGCCATTAGGTCAAAATGATGAAATTGAATTCTTGAAATCATGCTTCAAACCAATTGACCATTTCCTAGGTCAAAAATCAGAAATTGCCCTTGTTTAGTCAAAAACCCTAATTTTGACTTTTTTGCCCTTCTGATGATTTGATCAAATTTCTTGAGGAATTGTGATAAAAACTTGATCAAATGATACATATGAGTTTATAATGTTGACGTGGATAAAAAATTATGAAGTTTGATTGTAAATTGGCCATAGTTGACTTTTCCCCCAATACAACTGATTTTTAGGTCAACTGCTCAGTTGACTGAGCATAAGTGTGATCCAAGGCTTGAAACTTGACATGAGTAAAATTGGTGGTCCATAATGATCCATGAAATTCATATGAAGCAATGAAAGTTCAAATATCCTTGTGCAATCTCAAACCCTAATTTTGGTCATCAGTGCTTGAGGAGGTGTCTTGAGCTGATCAACCATAGTGCAGTCTTGAACCAAGAGAGGTCTTTGTGAGGAAATATTTGATAATATGGGAGGGAAAATTTTGGGGTACAACAACTTCCCCTGTTCAATCTTCTTAAACCTGAAGAGTTAGATTGGCGGATCCGCCATTTGTGACTTGAAGGTGAAAGATGATTGAACACTAGAGTGCCCAACAATTTGCACTTGAAAATGGATGGTGAATGGGCTTATAGTTGCCATTTGGAGGAATGTTGGTGAACACTGGAAGAAGTATCGGCACATTGTTAATTTATACTAAAACTTGATGTTTTACCCGTGGGAGACATGAGTTAGTAAAAATGCAAATGCCTGTATGATGTTCATCAGATTTGGTATTATGCTAAATGCATATGGTATGTACATGCTTTGATGTATGAATGTGAGATGTATATTTTGTCCGCGGAAATAAATCCATGTCTGCTGCTGAGGACATTCTGGGAGGTTGAATCCCTGATTGCCATTGGGAATGAAGAATATGCATATCTTCACACTTTATTGAAAGGATACTTTCGCTGGGGAATATTGCTTGAATGTCAGCTGCTATATGGTCGGATACAGGCTTCACGATTTGCTGAGGATGAAGTAGTCAATTGCTATCTGGTCGGGTGCAGGCTTCACAATGACTTACTGGGGGAAGAGACAAATTAACTGTTATCTGGTCGGATTCCAGGCTTTGCAAAAAAATTTCTTGGAATTGAATATTTATCTGGTCGAATCCAGGCTTCATAACAACTTGCTGAGGATACAGAAGTTAACTGTTATCTGGTCGGATCCAGGTTTTGCAGTAACTTGATATGGTAACTACTATCTGGTCGGATCCAGGTTTCATGGTCTTTGGAAAGTTGTACTATTATCTGGTCGAATCTAGGTTTCATAGTGTCTCTTTGGAGATCATAGTTAATTGTTATCTGGTCGGGCTCCAAGTTTCACAATAAACTGTTTGGGGATTTAGTTGTTATCTGGTCGGTTTCTAGGTTTCACAACGAATATCTGAGGGTAATTTCTATCTGGTCGAATCCAAGCTTCACAACAACTTGCTTAAAAAGGTGAAATTGAAAACTGATATCTGGTCAGATCCAGGTTTCATAGTAATTTGTTGGGGCAGAGGCAAATTCTACCGGGGAAAAGAAGTTAAACCTTGGTCGGGTTAAGTCCAGGTTCTTCTATATCTTTGAAGAGTTAGACTATTATCTGGTCGGGTCTAGGTTTCATAGTATCTTGAAGTTGAGATCAACTGTTATCTGGTCGGGTCCAGGTTTCAGATATTCAAACTGTTATCTGGTCGGGTCCAGGTTTCAGCAATTACTTGAAAATTATGCTAATATCTGGTCGGGTCTAGGATTTATAGTATTTTTTTTGGAAGTAGTAAAGGCTTTACTGACGGCTTTACTGGGGATCAGGGGTTGTGGCCCTATAATTTGCAATAATCTGAAATAAAATTCAAACTGGATAGTGTGGACTCAGTCGGGTAGGACAAAATCAACTTGGGGAGGATACACTCAACCGGGGAGGATAAACTCAGATTGGGGATAACAGCCTTGGCCGGGGAAGATATGCTCAGTTGGGGAACTCCGTGGTGTCTTGACTATTGTATGTTGGGGAAATTTGAACTTGGTTAGGGAGTTATGCTCTATTGGGGAAAGGTTTATCGTAGATGTCTTTGTGGGGATAATGATAATGAGATAACTCTGTGGGGATATTTCAAATACATTAAAGAGATGCTCGCTGTTGCTTAGCAGGACACATGTGCCAAATAGTTTTAATTATGTTTGTAAGTATGAAGTGCGCCTAAGAGGGGGGTGAATTAAGTACTTTAAAAAATAATGGTTTTAGTGTTGATAGATATTATTTTTCTGGTTAATGGTGAGTTTAGGAAAGAGTAAAGTGCAGAAAAATAAAGAGACACGGGCGATATATCCTGGTTCCCCTCACAGTCCGAGAGTACTCCAGCCCCCTTTCAACATGAAAGAAATTTCCTTATTGTGGCAAACTTAAACAAGAACTACCAAAAAGCCAAGAACAATCCTCTTGGACCAAGAACAATCCTCTTGGATTTTCACTATGTCAACAATGAGAAAAATCCTCTCAAAGTGACTACACTTGTATCCAACAATCCTGGAAAGACAAGATTTAAAAACACTTAAACTTATTTCCAACAATCCTGGAAAAATAAGTAACTAACTATCAATGTTTGATTTTGAGTGAGTTGAGTAGTATTAATCACTTAGAGTGATTTAACAATGAATGATCTTCTCTTCTAATAATAATATTGTACAATGACTCAAGATATAATTTCTCAAAGTTTTTTGTTTAACAATGTATGAAAATGTGCAGAAAACTTATGTATGAAAGTGAAGAAATGCTTGAGTTTGTATTTTTAAAATTCAAGAAATATATTTGGAAGAGGTTTTGAAAATGATTTTGAAAATGAATATTTATATGTTCATAACACCCTTTTGAAACATCATAAAGTTCTGAAAATGAATCAAGAACAAATGCCAAGATTGAGTGAAAGGTTTCAATGAAAAGGTATTATGAACAGGCATGTGAAAAGCTGCTGTTTTTCAAAATCGTGCAGCATGCAATCGATTGCACCCTTTGTGTAAATCGATTGCATGGGGTTTCAACAGCTATATTTTCAAAAGTTTTAAGTGTGCAATCGATTTCACAAGCAATGTCAATCGATTGCATGTAAAGCCAGTAGCAAAAAATAAGTGAGTGCAATCGATTGCACAAGCAATGTAAATCGATTGCACTGAGAAACAGAAGCAAACGTTTTGAAAATTTTAAGTATGCAATCGATTGCACAAGCAATGTAAATCGATTGCACTGAGAAACAGAAGCAAAAGATCTGAAAATTTGAAGCATGAAATCGATTGCACTCAAGTGAAAAATAAATTTTAACTTTGAAAAAACTTGAGTAATTATTTATAAAACATTTCTTATTCACCATTGAGCATCTATATCTTAAGATCAAAGTAGATAATATCATTATACCTTGAAAGTTGTTAAGAGCTTTGAACTGAAGATTTTGTTCATAGATGCTTTGAGCTTGATCACAAATCTTTGCCTTCTTTGTCAATCATGGTTTGTCTTCATCAAAATAAAAGTTCATTTGAGAAGCTTGATTTTACAATGTTCATATGCATATGTTCATTCAATTTTAGTCATTGGACAAATTTGCATTCAAAACAAATACAGAAAATTTTCACTTCAAAGTATATTTGTATTGATGTTTTGCCCGTGAATAGGCGTTTATGTACAGAGAGACGGAGATCCTAGTAAGAGGAAATCATCGAAAGAAAAAATCAAAATTGAGAAAGAAAAGACAAATAGCCATGTGAAATGATCTTATTACCTTCCAACTCTACTATTGCCCCAATGTCTTCGAATGTCCCTTGCCGTTGATAGAAGTTGATCGAATTGATCTTGGAGCATTGAACTTGGACCTTGGTGATAAAATTGAATGCGTTGATTCCACGGAACATAGTCATACGCTTTTAATCCTTAACTTTTTCCTGGACCGCCCTTTCGGGTTTTCAGCCCACCAGGATACCCCTTTTTGCCCAAGTCGCCCTTTCGGGTTTTCAACTTTCCGGTTGTACAATCTTTTGCATATATCCCTAATTTTTGCCCAAACCTTTTGGTTTGCCGGGATGCCCTTATTTTTCTTAGGTGTGTCAACCTAATGGGTCTCTTATGCGTAGTATTTTTTAATTATGTCCGCGTTTATAGGATGTGAGAAATCTTCACCATCCATGGTAGTCAGCATCATGGCACCACCAGAGAACACTCTCTTGACAACAAATGGCCCTTCATAGGTGGGAGTCCATTTGCCTCTGGGGTCGCCTTGTGGTAAAATTATCCGCTTTATCACCAAGTCACCAACTTGATATACTCGAGGCTTCACCTTTTTGTTGAAAGCCTTGATCATCCGCTTTTGGTACGTCTGACCATGGCAAACAGTAACTAATCGTTTTTCGTCGATCAAGTTCAGATGATCCAATCTCGTTTGAATCCACTCGTCTTCTCCTAGGACTGCCTCATTCATAATTCTTAAAGAGGGAATCTGAACTTCTACTGGCAAAACAGCTTCCACGCCATAGACTAGAGAAAAGGGAGTTGCCCCAGTTGATGTTCTAGCTGAAGTACGGTAGCCATGTAGAGAAAACGACAACATCTCATTCCAATCCTTATTGGTTACTACCATTTTTTGCATAATCTTCTTGATATTTTTGTTGGCCGCTTCGACTGCACCATTCATTTTCAGTCTATACGGAGAAAAATTGTGATGCTTGATCTTAAACTGAGTGCAAAGCTCAGTGATCATAGCATTGTTGAGGTTAGTCCCATTGTCGGTGATGATCCTTTCAGGGATACCATAACGGAAGATGAGGTTGTGTCTGATGAATCTGGCTACCACATTCTTGGTGACTGAGGAAAACGAGGCGGCTTCGACCCATTTGGTAAAATAATCGATAGCAACAAGAATGAAGCGATGTCCGTTGGAAGCTGTGGGCTTGATCTCTCCAATCATGTCAATGCCCCACATTGCAAATGGCCATGGAGCGGTCATGACATTCAGAGGGATAGGAGGCACATGGACCTTGTAAACATAGATTTGGCATTTGTGACTAGTTCTTGAATGTTGATGGAAATCAGTCTCCATCGTTGACCAATAGTAACTGGCTCTTAAGATTTTCTTAGCCATCGTATGTCCCCTTGAGTGAGTACCGAAGAGACCATCATGCATGTCTTCCATAATTTCCTCTACCTCCTTCTTGTCCACACCTCGGAGTAGAGTTGAATCATGGTTGCACTTGTACAATATCCCATTACTTAGGAAGAACTTAGCTGCAAATCTTCGTAAGAACTTTCTGTCATTGATAGATGCCCCCTCTGGATACTCTTGTGATTCAAGGTATCTCATTACCTCATGGTACCATGGCTTTTCCGCATCGGTGTCAAGATCATAGCAATGTGCGGGTTCGTCGAATCTTTCAATTGTTATCATATGGGCTTCATTGTCCCATCTGACTTTGAACATTGAAGACATGGTTGCCAAAGCGTCAGCCAACTGGTTTTCTTCTCTAGGGAAGTGCTCGAAATGATCTCTTCAAAGTGAGGAATTAGGGATAGCACAAATTCCTTGTAAGGGATAAGATTATGGTGTTTAGTATCCCAATCTCCTTTTACTTGGCTGATCACTAAGGCGGAATCCCCGAACACATCCAAATGCTTGATCCTCAAGTCAATAGCAGCTTTCAGACCTAAGATGCATGCTTCATACTCGGCCATATTATTTGTGCAATCGAAGCATAGTCTGGAAGTGAAAGGAGTGTGGAAACCTTCAGGAGAGATGATCACAACACCAATTCCGTTACCTAAGGCATTGGAAGCCCCATCGAATACCATAGTCCATCGGGATCCTGGTTCAGGTCCGTCATACGATCCAGATTTCATGCAGTCGATTACCAGCATGATGTTCTCATCAGGAAAGTCGGAGTTCATTGACTGATAATCATCCACAGCTTGATGGGCCAAATGATCTGCTAGTACACTTCCTTTGATGGCTTTTTGAGTCGTGTATTGAATGTCGTACTCAGTCAAGATCATTTGCCATCTGGCTATCCATTAGGAAAGGGAAAGTTTCTCGAAGATGTACTTGATTGTGTCCAACTTAGAAATCAATAGAGTGGTATGCATCAACATATACTGTCTTAGCCGGCAAGCAGCCCATGCCAGAGCGCATCAAGTTTTCTCGAGCAGTGAATATCTAGTTTCACAGTCGGTAAACTTTTTGCTCAAGTAATAAATAACATGCTCTTTTCGTCCAGACTCGTCATGTTGGCCAAAACACACCCCATAGAATTCTCTAGTACTGTCAAGTACATGATCAAGGGTCTTCCTTCAATTGGAGGCATGATAATAGGAGGTTCTTGTAGGTATTCTTTTATTTTGTCAAAGGCAATCTGGAAATCATCGTTCCATCTGACTACCTGATTTTTCTTCAAGAGTTTGAAGAGTGGCTCACAAGTAGCAGTCAAGTGAGATATGAAACAGGCAATGTAACTGAGATAATATCATTATACCTTTAAAGTTGTTAAGAGCTTTGAACTGAAGATTTTGACCGTAGATGCTTTGAGCTTGATCATAAATCTTTGCCTTCTTTGTCAATCATGGTTTGTCTTCATCAAAACAAAAGTTCATTTGAGAAGCTTGATTTAACATTCTCCCCCTTTTTGATTATGACAAACAATCTTGCTTTATGCGTTGTAGTTTCCGGAAAGAGCTTTTCTCCCCCCAAGATGCAAAACTCCCCCTATGTATGAGAAGGTTGGAATCCTTTGTATTTGTTCATCTTGGTTGGAGAGTACCTTTAAAAAATTAAGACAAGGAAAAATACAAGCATAAAGTACCACATCTTTCCCCCCCTTTGACATTATCAAAAAGAAGGGAAAGATGCACAAACCAAACAGTAATAAAAGCAATATATCGAGAAAAACTTTAATTAAGCAAGCAACACAAATTGTTTAACTATTATACAGAAATTTAACTAACAAAACATAGAATAACAAGACAAGGACATAACAGAAAATAGAGTTGGCCAGAACTTCAAGGGTGATGCATGTTCTGGTGGTTATAGGACCAAGAGCCTTGATTCAAAAATTGTTGTTGAAGAGGGGGTTCTGTGTAGTGTTGAGGAGGTGCAGTTGGATTATTTGGATCATACGGTGGAATGTGAAGATAAGAGTAAAGGTATGAAATTATTGATTCATATCTATACGGAAGTCATTAATTCGGGTTATCGTAGAATCATTGATCGCATTCCATTGGTTGTTGATGTTGGTGTTCATGGAAGCAAGTTATTGAGACATGTAATCCATAAGCTCTTGATTGCTTGGACCATAGGGAGTAATAGGTGGAGGAGGCACAACTTCACCGCCTTCGACTTCTTGGTCATTCCCTTCATTGCCAACAACATCTTCACCAATGTAAGTGATAGTTTTTGTTTCTGGATTGTAATGCACGCCCATTCTGGAGTCAACATTCTTGGTGGAAATCTTATTCAGATTTGGATCCATATTCACTTTTTCAAACCCAGCAAAATCCACTCCAAATTCCTCCATAATTAAAGTAACAAAATAAGAATATGGAAGAAATTTATATTTTGTGTTGTACCCCAAAATTTGCCCTCCCATAATCTTCAAAGTTTTGACAAGAATCATCCACAATTGGTTCAAATTTACTCAAGGGCCACACAATCAACCATCCTCCTAAGCCAGTCAAACTAGGGTTTTGGTTCTCACAAGGAAGCTGAAGTTTTCAAGGGCTCAATCAAGTCTCCTATGCTCATACACATTGTCAAGTACCTACATGTCAAGTTTCAAGGCTCACAAGGTCAAGTTGCACAGTCAAAAACCCTAATTGCTCAACAGTCAACTGTAGGGGCAAAATGGTCATTTGACAGTCAAAAGTTCAAAATTTTGGTCAACATATCATTTTGAAGCCACAAACATCATTTGATTAATGCTTGATCATGATTCTCAAAGCTTGGCTTAAAAAATCATCAAGATGCAAAGGTTTCCTTATTTGGACAGCTGAAAAAGTCAACTGTAACTTGACCAAGGCATAACTTTTTCATGGTTCATCAGAAAAATCCCATCCAAAGCTCATTTTGAAGGGGAAGACATTTCCTACAACTCCTCTTCACACTCCAAGTCCAAGAAATGCTCTCACAAAAAGTTATCAATTTCAACATTATAGGTCATTTTCAAAAGTCAACAAAAAGACACTTTAAGTCAAAGACCATAACTTGAGATTGGTAAATCAAAATGACATGGGACCAAAGACATTGGTTAGAGGACTCAAAGACCTTTCCAAAATGTCCAAGAACATGGGCAAAGCTTAAAAATTGAGCAAGTTATGCATTGAAGAAGTTGGGAAATTGTTGTGAAATGGCCAAAATCATTTATCCTTGAAATCTCATTTTTGACAAAAGGGGCCCACTTTTTCCACTTGAATTAACTTGGCCATGCTTCCCACGTGTCCCACCTTTTATTTCAAATTTTTTAATTAATTTTTTCATTTTTAATTGATTTTATTAGATTTAATGAATTTTAAATCTTTTAAAATCAATGGAAAATCAAAAAGCCTAATTAAAGAGGATATCTGACTTTTATGGACCTTGAACTACCATTAAGCATATGCCAAATTCGTGCAAAGGGCCAAATAGAGCAAGAACTCAAAAATGAGTCAAAAAAGGAAGTTTGGTTATGGAAGTTTATGGAGGATTTTGAACTTGAATGCTATACATTATGGAGCCATAATTCCTCTTCATACACATTGCCTAATGTATATACAAGTGATCAGAAACCAAATAAAAGGCTAAGCTGCGCATAAACACAAAAAGCAAACTCACACTTTTAGCTTGAAAACTCAAATCTGAAAACATACTTGCAGTACGATTCAAGGCAAGATTCTTATCTCATTAGCTTCCTGAGGCTTCAAGAGGACTTTTCCAATCAAGAACATCGTCCCTAACCCTTTGAATCGGTATACAGAAGTCAATTTTTCCTCATAAAAATACATATTCGTGTTTTGATTTTGAGACATTCTCATAGCATTTTGTTTACATATTCATACTAAGCAATGTGTTTTGAAGCTAACCCTATATTCTAATTGCGTTTTTATGAACTATTGGAGAATCTGCCATTATTGTTTTTTAGGGTTCTTAAGCTTTTAAATTAGGGGTTTTTGAATACAACAAAATTGGAGAATCACGATGCCATGGTTGCAACCAGCATGCTTGGACGAAGAGATTAGATGCCTCACGCTCAATTTATGAGCCACTACAAGCTATTCGTTATTTTCTGGAAAGGCACCTTTTAGAACGGTCAAAAACCGTTGCTTCTTCTTTTCATGTTTCAGGAAATAAGCAAAGCGAGGAAGAAGATGCTGAGTTGTAAAGCAATGGTTGGCTGGTTCAAAAATTCGCGCTAAAAGTCCACCAGCGCTTTAGTTTTATTTTATATTAATTGATTGTTAATTGACAAACAAAGAAACAAAGTGGCACAGTTGGCAGGCATATACGTTGATAACCAAGAGGACCTGGGTTCGATCCCAGGTCCCTCACTCTTTCATATTATTTTGTTATTAATGTTTGTGTACAGGTTCAACGCTAAAGTCCACCATGCACCCACAAAATCAAACCTGCCACGCGTATGCCTAGATCAATCCAAGGGTCACAGTTTAAGGAATATCATGGACGTGAGTGTTGTACCCCAAAATTTGCCCTCCCATTTCCCCAACATTTTCTCATCACAAAACCTTTGAAGATCAAGATACAGTTAGGGTTTCCTCTGCTTAAGACTTCACCTTGCACTGTGGACTCAAATTAGGGTTTGTGTTTGCCCAAGGATGTTTTGACCTGAAAAGCCTAAGATGACTTTCATGCTTCATGTTGGACTCCCAAGTTTACCCATGCCAAGTTTCAAGTCTTGATTCCAAGTTTTACCCAGTCAATTGGACAGTTGACCTAGAAATCAGCTGTATTAGGGAAAAAGTCAACTGTGGCCAATTGACAGTCAAACCTCATGAAATTTGATCCACATCAACATTATGAACTCATATGGACCATTTGATCAAGTTTGGATCACAATTCCTCAAGAAATTTGATCAGATCATCAAAAGGGCAAAATGGTCATTTTTAGAGTTTTGACTGCACAAAGGCAATTTTTGACTGTTTGACCTAGCCAATGGTAAACCAAGCTCACATATGGCCTCAAGGACTCAATGGAATTATCTTGACATGTTCATCAAGCTCAAAAGATCCCAAATACACAAGATTGACAGTTGAATTTCCCAGTCAACTGATCAATTTTGACTGTATACTGAAAAGTCAAACTTTGACTTTTTGGTCAAAATCAAGAGTCAAGATTCATTTTTCATCAAAACTTGCCAAATCATGAAACTTGTTCACCAAGAAATCTCAAAATGCAAATTAGGGTTTGAAAATGGAATTTTTCATAACTTAGAATTTTTCTAAGTTATGAAAAACCCTAATTTTTTCCCAACTTTGCCCCATCTTTTCACCATGATCCATTTGGATTCAAACAAAAGTCAAAACATGAAAGTTGTAGCTTGTTGCATAATCTACAACTTTGATTCACAAAGTTTTCTCATTTGAAGCTTGTATCTCAAGTTATAATTTTTTGAATAAGGGCACTAAACCATTTTTTAACTTAGTGAAATTTGACCTATTTTGACAAGGTTTTCTACCCTACTTCAAGGCCACTTTTCATACCCTTCCACTTGGAATTTTGATTTGCATTTCAAAGATGGATTGTAGTACACATTCCAAGCTTTCCAAAATGTCCAAGAACTCATCAAACAACCTCATAACTTGAGAGATTCGAATTTCACAAGTTCGCAAAAATTCACTTTTGTTCTTCATCAAGACATGTTCATAATCTTGCCAATTTGAAATCAGTTTGCTTTATGCTTGATTACAGGTCCTAGAACCATTTCATACTCAATAATTTAATGCATATTCAATGTGTTAAGGTCATGTTCTTTGTGTTCTAACATTGCATAATGGTTTAATCCTAAACTAGATAAAGTGAAATTTCCATTTTTGAAAAGTTTAGCTTTATGTCAAGTTTGTAATCCAACAAGTACATGAAAGATCTGCTTTGCACAAGATTATGTGCATAACACACTGATCAAGAGAGGCTTATGCAGCACATTAGGAGGCCCCCTACTAACCTAAAACAACCAACTTGCTTTTGTTGCTTAAGATAGAAGAAAAGTCCATAACTTATGCTATCTCTCATCTCAGCTAAGACACACAACACAAAAGCTATCAAACACATTCCATAGACCAAATCCAAGCTAACACACGAGCCCTTGCCATCTGAAACGCTCCCATTGCTCTAATCACCTTGAAACTGCACAAACAGGGGAGCCCCGGCAGTTTGAGTGCAAACTCCCAATCCCTTCGAGCATTTTGATCCAAACCTTTTCCTCTACCTTCCCTACAACATATGCAAGCTAACCGTGTCCTAAAATCAGACCTGTAACACCTCCAAGCCACTTCACCATTTTTAATTTTCTGTTTTGCAGTTGGAGTTCACTAGCTCGATTCAGGGAGTTTCAAGACAAAGTAGGAATTAGAAAAGCATCCTTACACTTCAAGGAAGCTGTACAAGTCATCATTTCACTCTGAAACATCCTCCATTGCCAAGCTCGATTCCAACTGAACAGGTACATTCATGGAGTTCTATCTCTCTTATTAGGCATTGTTAGCTTTAGGTTTTTGAAGAAAACATGTCACAATCATAGCCCTGAACATGCTCATATGATTAGATTTCATTTATGTTTCGTGTGCTTAGAGAATTTCATGTCTGAACATTGATGAAAAGTTAGGTCAGAAATTGGGGGAGGAGAAATTCTCCCTCATCTTAGAGAGATAGGTCAAGTTATTTATATGGTTGAAACCGTCTCTTCATGCTGAACATTTCTTGTGTTATGAGTTTTTGCTGAAAAGCCAAGAATCAGGAGTTAGACATTGAGGAACAGGGGCGCGCGTTTTTCAAATGTTTGAAGCTGGAGGTTGAAGACAATGGTCAGTGGGCTGGGCCTGTGTTATTTCACTTTTCACACCACCTTTTTTGATTCACACCCCCCTGAGCCCATTTGTTCATTTCTTAACATTTTTGACTTTTTCTTTTTGGATTAACTTTGTTTATTTTTTCTCATGGCATTTAAAAATTAAAAATATTTTTTCCATCATTTTTTGCATTTATTGCATATTTATTTGTTTATTTTCTTTGTTTGTACATAAATATATATATATACCATTATTAGAATAAAATAGAAAAATGGTGTAAATACATTTTTATTTTTATTTACTTTCTGAAAATATTTCACACAAAAAATACTCTTTTATTTATTTTATTAAAATATTAAATAAATATTTATTTTGTGTATAATACATATTTAGGGTTTAATATATATATATATATGTGATTATTAATATATTTAAGACAAAATATAAAAATACTTGATTTTTTTTATTTTTATTAATATTTGATATAAAAATACCTTTTTCCATAATACACTTCATTTTATTTTATTTTTATAAATAATGAATAAATAGTTGTATTAAATTAGAAAATAATACCTTTTTTTCTTTAAAAATTAGGGTTTTTACCCTAAGTTCAAAATACCCCAAAAAAATAATACATTTTTTATTTTCTTTTCTCTTTTACATAAATAATATTTTTTCATACATATACAAAACATTTTTGTGCATCTTGCATTTTTATTTAATTTTTATACATTATTTAAATTGCAAATATTCAATTGATGTAATAATTTAGATTTAAATTCTTGTCAACATCCCCATTTGAACATTTGTACCCCCCTTCCCATATTTGGTTTTGTAATAGCTTAGTAATTTTAATTTCGCACTTTATTGCTTTCTAATGATAACATGTTAGAATTAGGGTTTGTATGCGAAAAACGATAAAAAATAGTTTGACCTAATACAAGATAAACAAGCATGAAAATGGATACACAAATCACACTTGCACCCCCTAGGGTATTCCACTTGTTGCCTTCAAATAAATGGGCCATATTGCATGTTGAACTTCTTTGGGCAAAGCAAACAATTTGAATGATCATAGTCCCTCGACAAAACTTTTCAAAAACAAACAAAAACAAATGATCAAGTCCCTTAGAGAAATTGCTCAAAGACATTTAACGCCGTTGCAATTATGGTCTAAAACGATGACCCGCGCCTGTCCCTTTCACATCCTAACACAAGGTTGCCCACCAAATACAATGGTGGAGCAAACTTGTTAAAAGGGTTAAAGTATAACAATGATCTTTTGAGAAATTTAGGAGTAGATGACCTCTTAGTTACTTGAATCAACTTGCAAAACAAAACACTTGCCTAATTTCAAAATCACACATCACTACACTTTCAAAATAACTTTCAAAAACAAAAATGAAAACTTTTTCAAAAGACATACATCTTTGTATACATCCCCACATGGATCATTACAAAGGTTGCCACCACATTGGCCTCTTTTCAAAACATTTTTTAAACCCACACATTCAAGCACCATTTAAAACAATTGAAAACAAAAGGCAAGTGATCTAAGCAAGTAACTAAGAGCCCATGGATAACCATGGATAGAAAGGGTGCTAATACCTTCCCTTTCTATAATCTACTCCCCGAACCCAAGAAACATCTCAAAAGGTTTTTGCTGTGCTTTTTAACCTTTCCTTAGGATAAAATAAAAAGTCGGTGGCGACTCTTGCTAACCGCAACATTTGCGAATACAAACGCAAACCTCAAGTCAGTTCTCCCACCGTATCACAGAACTGGCGACTCTACTGGGGAAGGACTTAAAAGTGGAGTAACCTTAGGGTTTAGATCACCTTTGTTTTCAATTGCTTGCTTTGTTTGCTTTTACATTTGTGGGCCTTGTATCGGAGTTTTATAGATCCTAACCCGGATCTGGGGATACCTTCTTAGAAAGTAGCAACAAGGCTGTGAGGGAACTGTGCGGGGTATACCGACATGGTTGAAACAGTCTGCTACGTTGATGTGGCACTTTGGTGTGTACCGGTAACCCTTGAGTTCAGTCAAGGAGAGTACGGGGCCGCCGCGTGGTGTCATGAAGCATCAACTGACCTTAGGAACCTTAATTGAACCATCTTGGCCTTTTTAGGGTAGTGAGATAACTGACTTTGGTGCAGTCCGAGGTTGGTTGATACTCGATATTACACTCAATTGAGGGTTGCTTTCCTGGAATATTTCGGTCGCCAGTTCAGTGGCTAAATCGAAACGATGAACAATGAAAGCAATCCATTGATATTGGGACCTTTAGAACCCGGTTACTTTTGATAGGACAGGTTGAGCCCACCAAACTTCAAGAGGGTAATACCCATACCCCATGCAGGCCTAAACTCTAAGGGTTGGTGTGACTTGTATGCCTTACCATGTTTGCCTTTGTGAATATTTATAGTGTATTTAATCATCACATCATTACATCATACAAACATCATGAGCATTGACTAACCATTTCAAGGGTTTCGAATCTTCATCTTTGTTCTTGTTTTATAGGACATGGAAACTGCTCGCAGAAAGACAATTCAGATTAGCCTTGTAAAGATCCCTCCTCAGCTTAAGGAACTTCTGTCCAGGATTCCCGAGGGTTCTTCATTCAGTGAGAGACATGGAAGACTCATCAACTTGGTTAACACCAACATTGAGGAGGACTTGATAAAGGTCCTGTTCCAATTCTTTGACCCTCTGCATCACTGCTTCACCTTCCCGGATTATCAGTTGGTGCCTACATTGGAAGAGTTCTCTCGACTTCTGAAGGTCCCTATCCTTGATCAACTACCCTACAACGGTACGGAAGAGGAACCCAAGCTTGAAGAAATTGCTAAAGCCTTGCACCTACAGTCATCTGACCTCAAGGGACATTGGGAAGTTAGAAGTGGTATCAAGGGTTTCTTAGCCAGGTTTCTGTTTGAGAAGGCCCAAGAATGTTGGAACTCCCTTGACCTACAAGCTTTTGAAGAAGTCATGGCCCTCCTTGTCTATGGTTTGGTGTTATTCCCTAACCCAGATCAACTTATTGATATCAGTGCTGTCCAGATCTTTATGACCAGGAATCCTATACCTACACTGCTGGGGGACATCCTTCACTCATGTTACACTCGAACCATGAGAAGAAGGGGTGTCCTTTTGTGTTGCACTCCTCTCCTGGGAAGGTGGTTTATTTCGCACCTTCCACAATCAGTTTTGAAGAACGAGCGGGGTTTGAGATGGTCACAACGGTTAATGACTCTCACGCATGCAGATATACATTGGTGTCCTAGGTCCAGGGAAGACGTCACTATCATTGATCGTTGTGGGGAGTACCCTAATGTTCCTTTATTTGGAATCAAAGGAGGTATTACCTACAACCCATGCCTGGCTTGGAGACAGTTTGGTTATGCTCGGAGGGATGGCCCTCATGACATGTTAATTCCTGACATAGTTTTCGACTTCGACAACGATACTCAAGGAATTCGTCAGAAATTTATCAGAGCTTGGAGGATGCCAAGTAGGATAGACAACAAGACATTGGGGCACCGGAACTCCATCCCGTTGGAACCTTACCTCAAGTGGGTACGAGCCCGCTCCCAGAAATTAGTGATGCCTTATCCTCATATGCTTCCTGTGATCAAAGAACCAGTCTTGGAAGGAGAAGCATCCTACACCATTCAACATCCCGACATGCCCACCTCCTGGGAAGAGATGCAGAAGAGCTGGGTCCAGCTTAAGGAAGAACGGAATTCTCTTGAGACCAGTCTACATGCTAGTGAAAAGAAGGTCCTGGAACTCACCCGCCTGCTGCACGAGGAAAGGAATCTCAACACCTACATCGCGCCAAAGAGGATGCGCAATGTTTTTTTACCTTAAGGAGTTATTTTGTAATATTTGGCCCATGAGGCATTTATGTACTAACGAATTTCTCCTTATTAATATGATGTGCATTCCTTTTTGTCTACAACAAATTTTGAATATTCTAAATCCTTGAATGCATTGCATACATACGCATTCCATTGCACCATATGCATAGCAGGTACCCTATTTCACAGGTTGCTTAATTTTCTTCGCTGTTTGTGTGAACAGTCATCATGAATCCAGACTCCTCCAGTGAGCAAGCAATCAAGGCCCTTCAGGCCCAAAGTGCACAGTTTCAAGAGATGGTCCTAAGCCTAGCCCAAGGTCAGCAAGAGTTGAAGACTCTACTCCTGAAGAAGAAGAAGAAAAAGAGGACTGCATTGTTCAACACCGGACGCAGATTTGGGAACACACTCCACAATGAAGCTGATCCAACTACTTCTTATGCTGAGAAAAACAGTCCCCAAGGGGGAGGAGCTCCTAGTCCCGCAGTCTCCGACAACGAGACGGACTATAACGACGAACAATACCCACCTGCTGCTGACAGATACAAGCAATTGGAGGACCGCTTAAGCGCCATGGAAATTCAGAATGTGCCGGGACTGGATTTCGGAGATTTGGGGTTATCTTCTGGGGTAGTCATTCCACACAAGTTTAAGGCGCCTGCCTTCGCCAAGTATGATGGGGTCTCCTGTCCAAAGCTACATCTAAGGTCGTACGTAAGGAAAATCCAACCTTACACGGCGGATAAGAACCTCTGGATTCACTTCTTCCAAGATAGCCTCTCAGGGTCACAACTTGAATGGTTCTACCAATTGGATGAAGCTAGCATCCGACACTGGGAAGATTTGGCAACCGCATTCTACAGACAATACCAATATGTTGCACCCCAAAATTTGCCCTCCCATATTCATCAAGATTTGTCAAAATCAAAGTCACAAAATTCCCCAAGGGTTGCACAGTCAAACTGTCTCCTATACAGTCAAAACTAGGGTTTGTGTTCTGATCAAGAATTGGAAGTTTTCAAAGGTCCAATCAAGTCTCATATGCCTACAAATGTGGTCAAACATCCTCATACCAAGTTTCAAGGCATTCAGCTCAAAATTGCACAGTCAAAACCCTAGTTTGCACTACAGTCAACTGTAGGGGCAAAATGGTCATTTGACAGTCAAAAGTTCAAATTTTTGGTCAACATATCATTTTGAAGCCACAAACATCATTTGATCAATTCTTGATCATGATTCTCAAAATTTGGCTCAGAAAATCATCAAGATGCAAAAGTTGCTATATTTGGACAGCTGAAAAAGTCAACTGAAATTGACCAGGGCATAACTTTCACATGGATTATCAGAAAAATTCCATCCAAAGCTCATTTTGAAGAGAAAGACATTTCCTACAATTCATCTTCATATTTCAAGTCCAAGAAATGCTCTCACAAAAAGTTATCAATTTCAACATTATAGGTCATTTTCAAAAGTCAACAAAAAGGGACTTTAAGTCAAAGACCATAACTTGAGATTGGTAAATCAAAATGACATGGGACCAAAGGCATTGGTTAAAGGACTCAAAGACCTTTCCAAAATGTCCAAGAACATGTGAAAAGCTTAAAAATTGAGCAAGTTATGCCTTGTGGAAGTTGGGAAATTTTTGGGAATTTTGAAAAGTCAACAATGGTTCAAATGACCTAAAAATGTAAATGGGCCCATTTTTCTTCCAAGTTTCTTCATGCCAAGCCTATACACGACCACTAGGCCCAAAGGGAAGTATTTTCTCATTTTTTTATTATTTATTTGAATTTATATTAATATTAATTCAATTAAATTATTTAAATATGTGAAAAATATAAGTTTGACCTAAAAAGATCTTTTTATGCACATTCCAAGGTCAATATTTCGTACACATCTTAAATAGGCAAGTTTTGGTGTGATTTGAGCTGATTGAACATAAAATGCACATGGAAAAGATTTGGAAAAGATATGAAGAAATCAAATATGTGAAATCATCAATGCAATGGATTTTGTCTAGTTTTCTTGACCTAAATCGTTCTATACATATTCAAGATCATAACCCTAATGGCCTTACACTCTAAGCTGCGCCCAAACAAGCTATTGCACATTGAAAGTTTTCCTTAAAAACTCAAATCTGAAAACGTGGTTAGAGGTCTATTCAAGCCCTAAAAACTATACCATCAGCTTCCTTGAAGGTCCCTGATCAGATTCCGACCACAGTCATCCTTCAGAACTCCACGAATTGGTATATCAAGCATGAACTGCATCAAGAAAAATTGACCATCGTGTATCAGGATTCATGCATATTTTGCATTTTTTGTTCATTGATTTATATTCATTATGATGTCCTGATGCTAACCCAACTATTTGATTGTGTTTTTACGCGCCCTACGTGAAATCACCATTAGCATTTTTTAGGGTTCAAGAAGCTTGGAATTGGGGTTTCTGAAACCAAGCAAAATTGATCCATGAAACCATGACTATTCAAACCAGCGTGTCCCAACGAACAAAAACCAGTCATCGCGAACAATTTATGTGGCCTCCTGGCCTAGTCGCTATTTTCTCATATGCCATTTTCTGCAACGGTGTCAAAACCGTTGCCTAATACTTTTATGTTTCAGAAAATAAAAAAGAGAATGAGGAAGATGGAGTCGTGGCAAGGAACGATTGGTCCGTTTGAATTTGTGCGCGCGAATTCATAAACACCAGTTGTTTTCCCATATTATATTTGTTTGTTTATTTTATATTAACAACGTGCAAATGGATCAGGTGGCAAGCATGAAGACTGGCAAAGCTCTTGACCTGGGTTCGAACCCCAGGTCTACGTTATCTTAATATTGCTTTTTATTATGTATTCAAGTGCAGGCTCCATGCTATGGTTCACCATGTACCATCACAATCCAAGCGTGACACGTCCTCCTGGGAATCAATCCAAAGGCATAAGATGGATGAATACGCTGAACCCCAGTCAAAGCATCATACAGGATTCCAAAAGTCAATGGACTCAGGCTTAATGGGCCTGAAATGCTAAGGCCTTACCTCCTAAATTGGGACTACACCCCACCCTGGTTTGCCAATTTTCATTATGTTTCTTATCTTTTTAATTATTATTTTAATTGTTATGTTTATTTTAATCATTGTTTATTTAATTTCTTAACCAAAAATACAAAAATATCATAAAATCAAAAAATGCCAAAAAATACAGTTTTTATTTTATTATTTCCATAAATAAATTGTATGTAAATTATTTAGTTTAATTAGGGTATAATTTTAATCTTTTTTAATAAAAATCCAAAAAATAGAATTTAGGTTTAATAACTTTTTATTTTCTTTTTAATTTTCCCCTTTTTTCAGAATAATAATATTATTTATTTATTTTCATAAATCAAAAATTGTACATAAATTAATTTAGAGTTAAATTAGGTTAAAAGTCAATATTTTCATAATAAACTTAAAAAAACAATAGAATTAGGGTTAGTCAATTATAATTAATTCCTTCTTTTTTCTTTTAAATCTAAAAAACACAAAATAACAAAAATATTTAATTTTAATTTCCTTATTAATTTTAATTGTTTGCAAAAGGGTCCAACGCCCTAGTTTTGTTTTAATTTCTTTATTTCGCACATTTATTTTATAATCGTTTAAATAATTTTGTATCTCTCCCAAAGCATTGTAATTTAAATTTCTCGCACTTTTATTCGCTTTATTTATTTTTCGCTAAATCGGGTTCGGTTTAATTTTGGCGATGTGGACCCGCGCCATTTGTAATAGCCTTAGATTTATTTTCCCGCAACTTATAACTGTTAAAATGCACGCAAGAATGAATGTCTTAATTAAAATCAAGCGTAGAACACAACAAACATGACAAGACAAATAACTGAAACATGACACACGATTCGCACACACCACCCCTAGGGTACGCCTCACTGTTGCCTTTCGAACGGTGATCGTCGAGTAGAGGACGTCTTAGTAAGTCCTCATGATCCGGGGACCTGGCATGAGGGTAGCTTCTAAGGTGTCTTCCCATTTCTCTGGTGATCACCATGTCCCTAAAATCGAATCGACCCGAACACCTCCAACGGTGGTGCTACCTACCTCTCAATGGTGGGATGGCGCTACTTTAAAGGACATTTACACAGACGAATTCCTTAGGGTAGGTAGACGACTCATGGATACTTGCTCTAATCTCAAAACAAACTCAAAAAGACTTTTCACACTGACACTTTTCAAAAGCTTTCAAAACAAACTTTTCAAATACTCTGACGTATGAGTCGAACTGAAATTTTTCAAAGAAACTTTTTTAAACCCACATTGAAAAGCAAACAAACAATTTTGAAAACACATTGAGCAAGTATCTAAGAGCCCATGGATAACCATGGATAGAAAGGGTGCTAACACCTTCCCTTTCTATAACCTACCTCCCGAACCGAGAGCAATCTCTTTAAGGAATTTTTCTGTGCTTTTGTCCTTTCCATTTGGAGAAAATAAAAGACGGTGGCGACTCTTGCTTCCGCGACATTTCGCGAACCAGCGATAAACAGTCAGTTCCAGATCCACCGATCACAGAACTGGCGACTCTGCTGGGGATAGAGATTTAAAGTGAGGTGTACCTTATGGTTAGATCATTTGTGTTTTCAATTGTCTGAATTGTTTGCTTTATTATTGTGGGTACTGTCTTGGGAGTTCTATAGATCCTAAACCCGGATCTGGGGGATACCTTTCTTAGAAAGTAGCAACAAGGCTGTGAGGGAACTGTGTGGGGTATACCGACTTGGTTGAAACAGTCTGCTACATTGATGTGGCACTTTGGTGTGTACCGGTAACCCTTGAGTTCAGTCAAGGAGAGTACGGGGCCTCCGCGTGGTGTCGTGAAGCATCAACAGACCTTAGGAACCTTAATTGAACTATCTTGGCCTCTTTAGGGTAGTGAGATAACTGACTTTGGTGCAGTCCGAGGTTGGTTGATACTCGATACTACGCTCAATGGAGGGTTGCTTTCCTGGAATATTTCGGTCGCCAGTTCAGTGGCTAAATCGAAACGATGAACAATGAAAGCAATCCCGTGATATTGGGAACCTTAGAACCCGGTTACTTTGATTAGGACAGGTTGAACCCACCAACTCAAGAGGGTACTACCCAGACCCCATGCTGGCCTTAAACCTTAAGGGTTTGTCTTGTGTGCCTTGTGTGCCTTATATGTTTGTCTTTGTAAATATCTGTGGTGTGTTTAATCATAACATCATGACATCATCCAGCATCATATGCATTGACTAACCATTTCAGGGGTTCGGATTTTCATCTTTGTTCTTGTTTTGTAGGACATGGAAACTACTCGTAGAAAGACAATTCAGGTCAATCTTGTAAGGATCCCTCCTCAGCTTAAGGAGCTTATATCCAGGATACCTGAGAACTCCTCATTCAGTGAAAGGCATGGAAGCCTCATCAGCTTGGTCAACACCAACATTGAGGAAGATATGATAAAGGTCTTGTTCCAGTTCTTTGACCCTCTGCATCACTGTTTTACCTTCTTGGATTATCAGTTGGTACCTACATTGGAGGAGTTCTCCCGGCTCCTGAAGATCCCTATCCGTGATCAGCTACCCTTCAGCGGTACAGAAAAGGAACCTAAGCTTGAGGAGATTGCTAAAGCCTTGCACCTACAGTCATCTGACCTCAAGGGACATTGGGAAGTCAGAAGTGGTATCAAAGGGTTCTTAGCCAGGTTTCTGTTTGAAAAAGCCCTTGAATGTTGGAACTCCCTTGACTTGCAAGCTTTTGAAGAGGTTGTGGCCCTCCTTGTTTATGGTTTGGTGTTGTTCCCTAACCCAGATCAGCTCATTGATATCAGTGCCGTTCAGATCTTTATGTCCAGGAATCCTATACCTACATTGCTGGGGGACATCCTTCACTCATGTTACACTCGAACCATGAGAAAAAGAGGTGTCCTTATGTGTTGCACTCCTCTCCTGGGAAGGTGGTTTATTTCGCACCTTCCCCAATCAGTCTTGAAGAATGAGCGGGGTTTGAGATGGTCACAACGGTTGATGACTCTTACGCATGCAGATATACATTGGTGTCCTAGGTCCAGAGGAGATGTCACTATCATTGATCGTTGTGGGGAGTACCCTAATGTTCCTTTACTTGGAATCAGAGGAGGTATTACTTATAGCCCATGCCTGGCTTGGAGACAGTTTGGTTATGCTCGGAGGAATGGACCTCATGACATGTTAATTCCCGACATAGTTTTTGACTTCGACAATGATACTCAAGGACTTCGTCAGAAATTTATCAGAGCTTGGAGGATGCCTAGTAGGATAGACAGCAAGACTCTGGGGCACCGGAACTCCATCCCTTTGGAGCCTTATCTCAAGTGGGTACGCGCCCGCTCCCAGAAGTTAGTCATGCCTTATCCTCACATGCTCCCGGTAATCAAAGAACCTGTCTTGGAGGGGGAAGTGTCTCATGTTATTCAGCACCCTGATATGCCCACATCCTGGGAAGAGATGCAGAAGAGCTGGATCCAGCTTAAAGAGGAAAGGAATTCTCTTGAAACCAGTCTGCATGCCAGTGAAAAGAAAGTCCTGGAGCTCACTCGCCTGTTGCATGAGGAGAGGAATCTCAACACCTACATAGCTCCGAAGAGGATGCGTAGTGTATTTTGGGATTGATTTGATTTTTGTACTTTTTGCCCATGAGGCCTTGATGTATTAAACGATGATTTCTTTAATGATAACGTGTGTTCTTTTCTTGTCTACAACAAATTTGAACCTTCGAACCCTTGAATGCATTGCATACGCATTTCATACATCATGTGCATAGCAGGTTTTTCCCCTTTTCAGGTTGCTTACAGTTCTTCGCTGTTTATTTCAGCATCATGAATCCTGGATCTGAATCAACAGAGACATCAATCAAGGCTCTCCAGGCGCAGAATGCGCAGTTTCAAGAGCTAATCATGGGTCTAGCTAAAGGCCAAGAAGAACTGAAGACTATGCTCCTGAAGAAGGAGAAGAAGAAGAAGAAGAGAAGAACTGTTCTGTTCAACTCAGGCCGAAGGTTGGGTAATACTCTGCAGCATGAAGAGGCTGGTTCTTCTGTTGGCAGGAGTCCTTCTCAGGCAGAAGTAAAGGTTCCTACTCCAGTGGTCTCCGACAACGAGACAGATTTTGATGAGGAGCAGTACCCTCCTGCAGATGACAGGTACAAACAACTGGAGGACAGGTTGAAGGCTATGGAGGTGCAACAGGCACCTGGGCTGGATTTCGGAGATCTGGGTTTGTCGACTGGTATAATTATCCCGCATAAATTCAAAGCACCATCCTTCTCGAAGTATGACGGGGCATCTTGTCCCAAGCTGCACTTAAGGTCCTACGTTCGGAAAATTCAGCCGTACTCTGCGGACAAGAATCTATGGATCCACTTCTTCCAGGAGAGTATTTCAGGGACTCATCTCGAATGGTTCTATCAGCTGGATGGGACCAAAGTTCGTAACTGGGAGGAGCTGGCTACTGCTTTCTACAAGCAGTATCAGTATAATGCCGACCTTGCCCCCACGCGTACCCAACTCCAGGGTATGGCGTTAGGTGCAAGCGAAGGTTTTAAGGAGTACGCTCAGAAGTGGAGAGACCTGGCTGGCAGGGTGCAGCCACCATTGACTGATCGGGAGCTGGTAGACATGTTCTTGGGGACCCTATCTGGGCCGTTTTTCAACCATCTCATTGGGAACTCTTCTGCTGGTTTCACTGATTTGATCTTGACTGGAGAAAGGATTGAAGCTGGGTTGAAGTCTGGGAAGATTGCAAAGGGGGCATCATCCTCTAGTTCGGACAAGAAACCGTTTAAAAAAGAGTCTAGTTCCGTGTATGGTTCTAGAAGATCAGAAAGAAATGAACACCGCTAATCTGTCAGTGCGGTCATGATTGCTAAGCCTGCTGCCGCTCCCCGACCAAACAATGCTCAGAAAGCTGAAAGACCCCGGAGGGAATTCACCCGCTTAGGCATGACTTTGTCGCAGATCCTGCCACAGTTGCTCGCAACTAATTTAGTGACTGTCAGGGAGGCGCCGAAGTTTCCAAATACTGCATCCCCCAAGTACAACCCGAACGCTCGTTGTGCTTACCATTCAGAAAGCCCGGGGCACTCTACCGATGACTGCTGGGCACTAAAGAACAAGCTGCAGGACCTCATTGACACTAAGGAGGTACAGTTTGAGGCATCTGACAAGCCTAATGTGGTGACAGCTCCCCTGCCTGCTCATGGAGTTAATGCTATTGGTGATGAAGAGGAAGTTGATGAAGCTGAGTTCGATAGCTGGATCTACCCAGCAACTGACGGTGGACTTAACAATTGGAGCGCAAAGGACAATCTCCCTGTTTCTTTTGTTACTAAGTAATAAATTTCCTTGTTTTGTTATTTTGTAATAGACAATGATAAACTCTATGACCCGGTGTCTTACCCGAGGCACCGTGGTTCTATTTGTGAGGGCATACAAACTGTCATTTTATACATCATGAATGAAAATCTTGGACGTACTTTTCGCATTGCAAATATTGTGTTCCTTTTCTGTCTTTCTTTTCCTTTACATAATTTTCAAAAACAGCTGTATTTACACACACACTCACTCATACAGGTTCCAATCCACTCTGGATCTTACTGATAACAGCTCTGCTACTGCCAATTATGACTTCGAAAATCCGATCAACTTAGCCGAAGACGAAGGTGAAGATGATTGCGAAGTGCCTGGCGAGCTTGCTAGACTGTTGCTTCAGGAAGAGCGGGCAATTCAACCCCATGAAGAGCCAGTGGAAACCATAAACCTGGGTACTAAAGCAGATCGAAAAGAGGTAAAGATTGGTGCCAACCTAGAGCTCAGCGTGAAGCAACGGTTAACCAAGATGTTACATGACTATATGGAGATCTTTGCCTGGTCCTACGAAGACATGCCAGGGTTGGATACCGATATTGTCGTTCATCACTTGCCGACTAGGGAAGACTGCCCTCCAATTAAACAAAAGGTTCGTCGGATGCGTCCAGAGATGTCCGAGAAGATTAAAGCCGAAGTCATGAAACAGTTTGATGCCGGTTTCCTTGCAGTGACTTCTTACCCTCAGTGGGTTGCTAACTTGGTGCCGGTACCTAAAAAGGACGGTAAAGTCAGAATGTGTGTTGATTATAGGGATCTAAACAGGGCCAGCCCCAAGGATGACTTCCCCTTACCTCACATCGATGTCCTTGTTGATAATACAGCTCAGCACAAGGTATTCTCTTTCATGGATGGCTTTTCAGGTTACAATCAGATCAAGATGGCACCTGAAGACATGGAAAAGACTACGTTTGTTACTCAGTGGGGCACCTTCTGTTACAAGGTCATGCCGTTCGGATTAAAGAATGCTGGGGCAACCTACCAACGTGCTATGGTTGCCTTATTTCATGACATGATCCATCATGAGATCGAAGTGTATGTGGACGACATGATCGCTAGGTCCCAGACTGAGGAAGAGCATCTAGATCATCTACAGAAGTTGTTCGACCGGTTGAAACTGTACAAGCTGAGATTGAACCCGAACAAGTGCACCTTCGGGGTAAGATCGGGAAAACTACTAGGCTTCGTGGTCAGTGATAAAGGTATTCAAGTGGACCCTGCTAAGGTCAAGGCTATTCAAGAGATGCCAGTTCCTAAGACAGAGAAGGAGGTCAGAGGATTTTTAGGACGCCTGAATTACATCGCTCGATTCATCTCTCATCTGACTGCTACCTGTGAGCCAATCTTCAAACTGCTGAAGAAAGATCAGGTAGTACGTTGGAACGATGAATGTCAGGCTGCCTTCGACAGAATCAAAGAGTATCTCCAAGAACCACCCATCCTTATGCCACCGGTTGAAGGGAGACCTCTGATACTATATCTGACAGTGCTTGACAACTCAATGGGGTGTGTGCTGGGGCAGCATGACGAGTCTGGCCGAAAAGAGCATGCCATTTATTACCTTAGCAAAAAGTTTACCGACTGTGAGACCCGATACTCACTGCTTGAGAAAACTTGCTGCGCTTTGGTATGGGCTGCTCGCCGGCTGAGACAGTATATGCTGACTCATACCACCTTGTTGATCTCAAAAATGGATCCGATAAAATACATATTCGAAAAGCCTGCTCTGTCTGGGAGAATTGCAAGATGGCAAATGATCTTGACGGAATACGACATTCAGTACACAACCCAGAAAGCCATCAAGGGGAGTGTATTGGCAGACCACTTAGCTCATCAAGCTGTAGATGACTACCAATCAATGAACTTCGAGTTTCCGGATGAAAGCATCATGATTGTAACTGATTGTGAAGTACTTGGACCGGATGAAGGACCTGAGCCAGGATCCCGATGGTCTATGCACTTTGACGGAGCCTCCAATGCTTTGGGAAATGGTATCGGCGCCATCATCATATCTCCACAAGGTACTCATACTCCACTCACTGCCCGGCTGTGTTTCAACTGTACCAACAACATGGCGGAGTATGAGGCGTGTATCATGGGTCTTCAAGCTGCGATCGACCTAAGGATCAAATTCCTAAGTGTTTTCGGAGATTCCGCTCTAGTGATCAATCAGATCAAAGGAGAGTGGGATACGAAACATCCAAACTTGATTCCTTACAGAGAATGCGTGTTGACCCTGATTCCCCACTTCACAGAGATAACCTTTGAACACTTCCCAAGAGAAGAGAATCAGTTAGCGGACGCGTTAGCTACAATGTCTTCAATGTTCAAGGTTAAATGGGATAATGAAGCTCCCCGGATCATCATCTGGAAACTGGACGAGCCGGCATACTGTTGTGATCTCGAAACTGAATTGGTGACTGAGAAGCCTTGGTACCACGAAGTGAAGAGATATCTGGAAGCTCAGGAATACCCTGAAGGTGCATCTGTCAACGATAAGAAATTCATGAGGAGGTTCGCAGCAAAGTTCTTCCTAAGCAACGGCATCTTGTACAAGAGAAACCATGATTCAACTCTATTGCGTTGCGTGGATAAAACTGAAGCGGAAAGAATCATGGAAGAGCTACATGAAGGGACCTTCGGTACGCATTCCAGTGGACACACTATGGCTAAGAAAATCCTACGGGCAGGATATTATTGGTCCACAATGGAAGCTGATTGCTACCAACACTCCAGGACATGCCACAAGTGCCAGATCTATGCAGACAAGGTGCATGTTCCTCCGGTTCCCCTGAATGTTCTGACTGCGCCGTGGCCGTTTGCAATGTGGGGCATAGATATGATCGGCGAGATAAAACCTACGGCATCCAACGGACATCGCTTCATCCTAGTGGCGATTGACTATTTTACAAAGTGGGTTGAGGCAGCATCCTATGCTACAGTAACCAAGACTGTTGTGGCACGGTTCATTCGGCACAACCTGATCTGTCGGTATGGTGTCCCTGAGCGGATTATTACAGACAACGGTACCAATCTGAACAACAAGATGATTGCTGAGCTTTGCGAACAGTTCAAAATACAGCACCACAATTCTTCTCCTTACAGACCGAAGATGAATGGGGCTGTAGAAGCAGCTAACAAAAACATCAAGAAGATCGTGCAAAAAATGACAGTAACTTACAAAGATTGGCACGAGATGTTACCGTTCGCTCTGCATGGGTACCGTACCTCAGCTAGGACGTCAACCGGGGCAACTCCTTTCTCTCTGGTTTATGGCATGGAGGCAGTCTTGCCGATCGAAGTGCAAATCCCCTCTCTCCGGATAATGAAGGATGCAAATCTGAACGAGGATGACTGGATCCAGACACGACTTGATCAACTCAACCTCATTGACGAAAAGAGACTTGCTGCTATCTGTCACGGTCAGACGTATCAGAAACGGATGATCAGGGCATTTAACAAAAAGGTCAGACCACAGGAATATCAAGTCGGGGATCTGGTAATCAAGAGAATCATCCTTCCTCAGAGTGATCCAAGGGGCAAATGGACCCCTACATATGAAGGGCCATTTGTGGTTAAGCATGTGTTCTCATGAAGAGCAATGATTTTAACCAATATGGATGGTGACGACCTCCCTCACCCTGCCAATGCAGACATAGTTAAAAAATACTACGCATGAAAAAAGACCCGCTAGGCTGACATGCCTAGGCAAAAATTAGGGCTTCCCGTCGAACCAAAAGGGTTCGGGCAAAATGAAGGGATGAAAATGAAAAAATCTGTACACCCGGCAAGTCGAAAACCTGAAAAGGCGGCTTGGGCAAAAATGGGTATCCCGGTGGACTGAAAACCCGAAAGGGCGGTCCAGGCAAAAATTAGGGATAAAAGCGTAATACTATGTCTCATTGATCACTTTGCATCCAAGATCCGGTATCTGCATCAAGCTCAAACGGCATCGATCAGTCAGCTTCACCTTCAACCAAGGTCATCAAGTGATGAGACGCTCAGAGTTATAAAGGCAATAGCAGAGTTGAAACCCAGTGGATCATTCATCTTTCACACAGCTGTTTTATTTTCTTTTGTACAAAACTTGTATAAACTCTTTTGTTCGGCGACGTACCTCTTACTAGGACGTCAGCCTCTTGTACACAAAACGCCTATTCATGGGCCATTCAAAATCAATACAAATATATTTTCAGTTAAACGTGCCAAGTGTTTTTCTTTTTCTGTTTTGTTTTGCGAAGAACGTCCAAGGTTCAATTTGTGATATATGCATTGACAATAATTTGCTAACTCATAAATATTTGCATACGAAACAAAGGAATTAATTGCAGGTGACACTAGAAACAGGGGCAATAAAAGAGTTGTCTGAGCAATCCAATTGTTCTATCCTCCAAGGTACCAAAGTAGGTTCAGCTAAAGAGCATGGCCAAGTGTATCTTAATTCCCCAGAGAGTGGTTCAGCAAGTCAATACATTCTCCTCCAAGCTATTATCAGAACATCAAGGAAATTGAGTGTCCTCCCGTAGATCTCAAAATTTCCCCAGCAGCAATACATATATTCTTAACAAGCATCCCCGGCAGTCTTAGCCTAAAGATTGTTCCCCGGCGGTATACCAATATTCAAAGGAATCACTTCCCTGCAGTTCAAACCTCCCCAGAAGAGTCCAACCCAAGTTCCCCAGGAAAGTTGGAATTCATATCTCCCCAAGCAATAAGCTTATCCCCAGTAGATTCTGGAAGCTTATCCCTCGCAGAGCACGAACGCGTCGTCCAGCTTTATTCAAAGAGTTATTTCCTTAACAGGATATAACTGGGTTATCCTCAGCCAAAAGCCACGGAAAGAGCGTCGTCGACAAAGTCTTCCTATCCCCAGCAAGTTATCAATAATTCAGCAAAGCATCTCCCCACAGAGTATTGCTTCCCAGCATGGTCGCTAGAGTATCTTTTCTCCCCGCAGAATCTCCCATTCGCCAAGTTTATTCCGCAACGGAGTCATCTTCTCCTACCGGTATTCTTGCAGTTATCATCCCCAGCGGAAGCAAAATCTATTCTTCAATATCAGCCCAGGATACGACTTCCCGGCACCCGTCAAGGATTCACTTTCCTAGACAAAAGCATTCATAAAACATCACATACATCATTATAGCATGCATAGACACATCATATCATACAAATTTCATTTATGTTGAGAACATCATTGCTTGATCCATATCATGCATTGCATACGACTGACCTTTACCTTTCAGGAAAGATGCAGTTGAAGTTCTCAATCATATTTCAAGACCTTGTCCGGTTCAGTTAAATCGACCCTAAGATTTTCCTGATGCTTATCCAGTCAAAGGCCTTCTCTGGTTCAGTCAGATCGACCCTAAGATCTCCCTGATGCTTATCCAGTTGAAGATATTTCAAGACCTTGCCCGGTTCAGTTAAATCGACCCTAAGATTTTCCTGATGCTTATCCAGTCAAAGGCCTTCTCTGGTTCAGTCAGATCGACCCTAAGATCTCCCTGATGCTTATCCAGTTGAAGATATTCCAAGACCTTGTCCGGTTCAGTTAAATCGACCCTAAGATTTTCCTGATGCTTATCCAGTCAAAGGCCTTTTCTGGTTCAGTCAGATCGACCCTAAGATCTCCCTGATGCTTATCCAGTTGAAGATATTCCAAGACCTAGACCGGTTCAGTTAAATCGACCCTAAGATTTTCCTGATGCTTATCCAGTCAAAGGCCTTCTCTGGTTCAGTCAGATCGACCCTAAGATCTCCCTGATGCTTATCCAGTTGAAGATATTCCAAGACCTTGTCCGGTTTAGTTAAATCGACCCTAAGATTTTCCTGATTCTTATCCAGTCAAAGGCCTTCTCTGGTTCAGTCAGATCGACCCTAAGATCTCCCTGATGCCTATCCAGTTGAAGATATTCCAAGACCTTGTCCGGTTCAGTTAAATCGACCCTAAGATTTTCCTGATGCTTATCCAGTCAAAGGCCTTCTCTGGTTCAGTCAGATCGACCCTAAGATCTCCCTGATACTTATCCAGTTGAAGACGTTTTAAGACCTAGACCGGTTCAGTTAAATCGACCCCAAGATTTTCCTGATTCTTACCCAGTCAAAGGCCTCTCTGGTTCAGTCAGATCGACCCTAAGATCTCCCTGATTCTTATTCCAGTAGAAGACACTCAAGATTTTTTCTCAACAAGTGTTGTTGAAGTTAAAGACACCCAAGATTTTTCTCAACGAGCGTTGTTGAAGTTAAAGTCGCCCAAGGTTCTCTTACCATTCATGCTAAGGTAGTAACCATCCCTGGTTCATTCATCAGCGTTTGAAGCTCCAGACTCAGCTCCTGTAACCAGTCAGGACACATCTATACCAAGCATCTAAAATCAGCTCCTGCAACATGTCAGGTACTCATTTTCTCTTTTGCAGGTATGCAGGTTCTAGCTAAAGAATCTCCCACGCGATCAATGTCCAGATGGCATCTATAAACCCATCATCCTATCCAGCAATCTCTAAATGGCATCTGTAAGCCCATTCCCCCCATCACAATGCCACCATGTGAGCGCAAATTTCTGGGCACTTTAGTGTCCAATCATCTTCTACCCTCGGATTACGAAAGGCACGTCCGCCAATCTGCATCCTCAGGTCTAAGAAGATTGAACAGGGGCAACTGTTGCACCCCAAAATTTGCCCTCCCATATTCATCAAGATTTGTCAAAATCAAAGTCACAAAATTCCCCAAGGGTTGCACAGTCAAACTGTCTCCTATACAGTCAAAACTAGGGTTTGTGTTCTGATCAAGAATTGGAAGTTTTCAAAGGTCCAATCAAGTCTCATATGCCTACAAATGTGGTCAAACATCCTCATACCAAGTTTCAAGGCATTCAGCTCAATATTGCACAGTCAAAACCCTAGTTTGCACTACAGTCAACTGTAGGGGCAAAATGGTCATTTGACAGTCAAAAGTTCAAATTTTTGGTCAACATATCATTTTGAAGCCACAAACATCATTTGATCAATTCTTGATCATGATTCTCAAAATTTGGCTCAGAAAATCATCAAGATGCAAAAGTTGCTATATTTGGACAGCTGAAAAAGTCAACTGAAATTGACCAGGGCATAACTTTCACATGGATTATCAGAAAAATTCCATCCAAAGCTCATTTTGAAGAGAAAGACATTTCCTACAATTCATCTTCATATTTCAAGTCCAAGAAATGCTCTCACAAAAAGTTATCAATTTCAACATTATAGGTCATTTTCAAAAGTCAACAAAAAGGGACTTTAAGTCAAAGACCATAACTTGAGCTTGGTAAATCAAAATGACATGGGACCAAAGTAATTGGTTAAAGGACTCAAAGACCTTTCCAAAATGTCCAAGAAAATGTGAAAAGCTTAAAAATTGAGCAAGTTATGCCTTGTGGAAGTTGGGAAAGTTTTGGGAATTTTGAAAAGTCAACAATGGTTCAAATGACCTAAAAATGTAAATGGGCCCATTTTTCTTCCAAGTTTCTTCATGCCAAGCCTATACACGACCACTAGGCCCAAAGGGAAGTATTTTCTCATTTTTTTATTATTTATTTGAATTTATATTAATATTAATTCAATTAAATTATTTAAATATGTGAAAAATATAAGTTTGACCTAAAAAGATCTTTTTATGCACATTCCAAGGTCAATATTTCGTACACATCTTAAATAGGCAAGTTTTGGTGTGATTTGAGCTGATTGAACATAAAATGCACATGGAAAAGATTTGGAAAAGATATGAAGAAATCAAATATGTGAAATCATCAATGCAATGGATTTTGTCTAGTTTTCTTGACCTAAATCGTTCTATACATATTCAAGATCATAACCCTAATGGCCTTACACTCTAAGCTGCGCCCAAACAAGCTATTGCACATTGAAAGTTTTCCTTAAAAACTCAAATCTGAAAACGTGGTTAGAGGTCTATTCAAGCCCTAAAAACTATACCATCAGCTTCCTTGAAGGTCCCTGATCAGATTCCGACCACAGTCATCCTTCAGAACTCCACGAATTGGTATATCAAGCATGAACTGCATCAAGAAAAATTGACCATCGTGTATCAGGATTCATGCATATTTTGCATTTTTTGTTCATTGATTTATATTCATTATGATGTCCTGATGCTAACCCAACTATTTGATTGTGTTTTTACGCGCCCTACGTGAAATCACCATTAGCATTTTTTAGGGTTCAAGAAGCTTGGAATTGGGGTTTCTGAAACCAAGCAAAATTGATCCATGAAACCATGACTATTCAAACCAGCGTGTCCCAACGAACAAAAACCAGTCATCGCGAACAATTTATGTGGCCTCCTGGCCTAGTCGCTATTTTCTCATATGCCATTTTCTGCAACGGTGTCAAAACCGTTGCCTAATACTTTTATGTTTCAGAAAATAAAAAAGAGAATGAGGAAGATGGAGTCGTGGCAAGGAACGATTGGTCCGTTTGAATTTGTGCGCGCGAATTCATAAACACCGGTTGTTTTCCCATATTATATTTGTTTGTTTATTTTATATTAACAACGTGCAAATGGATCAGGTGGCAAGCATGAAGACTGGCAAAGCTCTTGACCTGGGTTCGAACCCCAGGTCTACGTTATCTTAATATTGCTTTTTATTATGTATTCAAGTGCAGGCTCCATGCTATGGTTCACCATGTACCATCACAATCCAAGCATGACACGTCCTCCTGGGAATCAATCCAAAGGCATAAGATGGATGAATACGCTGAACCCCAGTCAAAGCATCATACAGGATTCCAAAAGTCAATGGACTCAGGCTTAATGGGCCTGAAATGCTAAGGCCTTACCTCCTAAATTGGGACTACACCCCACCCTGGTTTGCCAATTTTCATTATGTTTCTTATCTTTTTAATTATTATTTTAATTGTTATGTTTATTTTAATCATTGTTTATTTAATTTCTTAACCAAAAATACAAAAATATCATAAAATCAAAAAATGCCAAAAAATACAGTTTTTATTTTATTATTTCCATAAATAAATTGTATGTAAATTATTTAGTTTAATTAGGGTATAATTTTAATCTTTTTTAATAAAAATCCAAAAAATAGAATTTAGGTTTAATAACTTTCTATTTTCTTTTTAATTTTCCCCTTTTTTCAGAATAATAATATTATTTATTTATTTTCATAAATCAAAAATTGTACATAAATTAATTTAGAGTTAAATTAGGTTAAAAGTCAATATTTTCATAATAAACTTAAAAAAACAATAGAATTAGGGTTAGTCAATTATAATTAATTCCTTCTTTTTTATTTTAAATCTAAAAAACACAAAATAACAAAAATATTTAATTTTAATTTCCTTATTAATTTTAATTGTTTGCAAAAGGGTCCAACGCCCTAGTTTTGTTTTAATTTCTTTATTTCGCACATTTATTTTATAATCGTTTAAATAATTTTGTATCTCTCCCAAAGCATTGTAATTTAAATTTCTCGCACTTTTATTCGCTTTATTTATTTTTCGCTAAATCGGGTTCGGTTTAATTTTGGCGATGTGGACCCGCGCCATTTGTAATAGCCTTAGATTTATTTTCCCGCAACTTATAACTGTTAAAATGCACGCAAGAATGAATGTCTTAATTAAAATCAAGCGTAGAACACAACAAACATGACAAGACAAATAACTGAAACATGACACACGATTCGCACACACCACCCCTAGGGTACGCCTCACTGTTGCCTTTCGAACGGTGATCGTCGAGTAGAGGACGTCTTAGTAAGTCCTCATGATCCGGGGACCTGGCATGAGGGTAGCTTCTAAGGTGTCTTCCCATTGCTCTGGTGATCACCATGTCCCTAAAATCGAATCGACCCGAACACCTCCAACGGTGGTGCTACCTACCTCTCAATGGTGGGATGGCGCTACTTTAAAGGACATTTACACAGACGAATTCCTTAGGGTAGGTAGACGACTCATGGATACTTGCTCTAATCTCAAAACAAACTCAAAAAGACTTTTAACACTGACACTTTTCAAAAGCTTTCAAAACAAACTTTTCAAATACTCTGACGTATGAGTCGAACTGAAATTTTTCAAAGAAACTTTTTTAAACCCACATTGAAAAGCAAACAAACAATTTTGAAAACACATTGAGCAAGTATCTAAGAGCCCATGGATAACCATGGATAGAAAGGGTGCTAACACCTTCCCTTTCTATAACCTACCTCCCGAACCGAGAGCAATCTCTTTAAGGAATTTTTCTGTGCTTTTGTCCTTTCCATTTGGAGAAAATAAAAGACGGTGGCGACTCTTGCTTCCGCGACATTTCGCGAACCAGCGATAAACAGTCAGTTCCAGATCCACCGATCACACAATACAACTCTGATCTCGCTCCCACGCGTGCCCAACTTCAGGGTATGTCTCTAGGAACGGGTGAAGGGTTCAAAGAGTACGCTCAAAAATGGAGAGATTTGGCTGGCAGGGTGCAGCCTCCATTAACTGACCGAGAGCTGGTTGATATGTTCCTTGGGACTTTGTCTGGTCCGTTTTTTAATCATTTGGTTGGTAACTCCTCCGCTGGGTTCACAGATTTGATATTAACGGGAGAAAGAATTGAAGCTGGCATCAGGTCAGGCAAGATACAGAAGGCTGCCTCTACAAGTGCTGAGAAGAGGCCGTTTAAGAAAGAAGCAAGTGTCGTCTATGGTCCTAGAAGACAAGTCAAGCCCGAAAGTCGCCAAGCCGTCAATGCTTTGGTCATCTCCAAACCTGTTGCTGCTCCTCAGCAGTACAATCAACAAAGAAGCGAAAGGCCCAAGAGGCAGTATACCCGACTAAGTATGACATTATCTCAAATTTTACCCCAACTGTTATCCACCAACCTGGTGACCCTCAAAGAAGCTCCTAAGGTCGTCAACACTGCGTCTCCTAAATATAACCCAAATGCCCGGTGTGCTTATCATTCTGATAGTCCCGGGCACACTACCGATGATTGCTGGGCCTTGAGAAACAAAGTGCAAGATCTGATCGACTCAAAGGAAATTCAGTTTGAAGCGCCGGAAAGACCAAATGTTGTAACGGCTCCTATGCCCCAGCATAGGGTAAATGCCATCGAAGAAGAAATGTACGCTGTTTCGGTAGATGAAGTTGTTACCCCTCTGAAGACTGTTAAGAAGAACCTACTGCGGGCCGGTTTATTTCCGGGTTGCGGTGAAGGTTGCCTGTTCTGTGCTATTTCCCTATCTGATTGTCCCCTGCTGAGGTTAGGCATCCAAGGCCTAATGGATAGCAAGGAAATTCTATTCAAAAAGACTGCTGTTCAATTGGTTCCGATGAAAGAAGTTTCTGTGATTACCATCTTCAAAAATCCAATCAAGGCTCCCCCGAAGAAGCCTATTCAAATCATGACAGTTGCGCCTGTGATCATTACTGTTCCGGGGCCCCTCTCCTACGTGTCTGATAAAGCTGTCCCCTGGCATTATGGGGCAGACGTGTATGTAAATGGAATCAAGCAAGAATTCGACGCTGGTGCCAGTATCTGCGATATCACTGGTCCAGCCAAAGTTACCCGCAGTGGCAGGCTCTTCTCGCCTGACATTGCGCCACCCGCTATTCGAAAACCCCTCCTCATAAAACCTACAAGTTTACCTGGTCCTGTTGCTGATCAAATTGTGTCCCCTGCTGCCGAGTCATCAAACGCTCTGGGCAAAGGGATTGAAGAAGAGCCTGCCCGGATGGAGGCACCAATACCCATAAATGCTGAGGCCTCCCGACAAGAAATGGAGGAGATTCTGAAAATAATAAAGAAGAGTGATTTTAATGTTGTCAAGCAGTTGGGGCATACACCCTCCAAGATCTCCCTGCTCTCCCTATTGCTATGCTCCGAGGCCCATGCTAAGGCCTTGATCTCATTTCTCAAGACGGCCCATGTGCCGCAGGAGACGTCTGCAGTCCAGTTCACTGATTGCATAGCGAATCTAACGGCGGACAATGGCTTGGGATTTTCAGATGCTGACCTGACCGCGAAAGGGAGAGACCACAATGATGCCCTGCATGTCTCTATTGAATGCAGGGGCACTACTCTGGCACATGTATTGGTGGATACTGGTTCTTCCTTGAATGTTCTACCGAAAAAGGCTTTAGACCGTCTGGATTATGAAGGCCTGGAGTTGAAACCCAGTAATATCATCGTCAGGGCCTTTGACGGTTCCAAAAGGATGGTTCATGGAGAGGTTAACATCCCTATTCGTGTGGGCTCTCAAGTGTTTGACTCTACCTTTTACGTGATGGATATACGTCCATCGTACTCTTGTCTGTTGGGTCGACCTTGGATCCATAAAGCTGGGGCAGTGACCTCCACCTTGCACCAGAAGCTGAAGTATCCCGTCAGGGGGAAAATCGTCACTGTGCAAGGAGAAGAGGAGTATATGGTGAGCCATTTAAATTCCTTCAGGTACATCGAGATGGACGGAGAGTTTATTGAAACCCCCTTCCAGCATTTCGAGGAGGTGCATCCAATTTCAGCAGCTGCAGAGACAATGGCTGAAGAGAATGATTCCTTGAAGATGGCTTCCCTAAGGGATGCCCGGGCTGTGGTACAGAAAGGCAATTGTGCACACTGGGGTCAGCTTCCTGACTTCACTCAGAAGAACGACAAGTTTGGGCTAGGCTTTACTGCAGAGGCTCAGAAGGCGGTGCGCAAAGAGAAGATCGGAAAGGCTCCGGTGTTTATTTCCAGCTCAAGGGTGAACGCTATTGAGGAAGATGTGGAGGAGGCAGAGTTTGATAGTTGGATCTACCCGACTACCAGCGACGGACCGAGCAACTGGACGGCAAAGGATTTTACCCCTATCACATTTGTCACGCAGTAATTAATTTCTTTTGATTTCCAAATTTGTAACAAACAATATGTTAAAACTTTGTTGGCTCGGTGTCCTACCCGGGGCATCGTAGCTCCATTTGTGAGGGTTTTTTGTATGACATTTTCATATATCATCAATCAAAACATTGGACGTTTGTTGCATTTCAAATCTTTTTCTCTTTTCCTTTCTGTGTTATATATATTGCAAGACAGCTGTATTTACACACACTCACTTATACAGGTTTCAATCCACTCTGGATCTCACTGGTAACAGCTCTGCTACCGCCAGTTATGACTTCGAAAATCCGATCAACTTGGCCGAAGACGAAGGTGAAGATGATTGCGAAGTGCCTGGTGAACTCGCAAGACTGCTACTCCAGGAAGAGAGGGCTATTCAACCGCATGAAGAGCCTGTGGAGACGATTAACTTGGGTACTGAGACAGATAGGAAAGAGATCAAGATTGGTGCCAATCTAGAGCTCAGCGTGAAGCAACGATTGATCCAGATGCTACAAGACTACATGGAGATTTTTGCTTGGTCCTATGAAGATATGCCTGGTTTGGATGCCGACATCGTAGTTCACCATCTGCCAACCAAGGAAGATTGCCCTCCGGTAAAGCAAAAAGTCCGACGGATGCGTCCAGAGATGTCTGAAAAGATCAAGGCCGAGGTTATGAAGCAGTTTGATGCCGGGTTCCTTGCAGTAACTTCTTACCCCCAGTGGGTTGCCAATGTGGTGCCGGTACCAAAGAAGGACGGTAAAGTCAGAATGTGTGTCGACTACAGGGATTTGAACAGGGCCAGCCCCAAGGATGACTTCCCCCTACCTCACATTGATGTCCTTGTTGACAATACAGCTCAACACAAGGTGTTCTCCTTCATGGATGGTTTTTCAGGGTATAATCAGATCAAGATGGCTCCAGAAGATATGGAGAAGACTACCTTTGTGACTCAGTGGGGCACTTTCTGTTATAAGGTCATGCCATTCGGATTGAAAAATGCTGGGCAACCTATCAACGTGCCATGGTTGCTTTATTTCATGATATGATCCATCATGAGATTGAGGTATACGTTGACGACATGATCGCGAGGTCTCAAACTGAGGAGGAGCACCTCGACCATCTGAGGAAGTTATTTGACCGACTCAAGTTGTACAAGCTGAGGTTGAATCCCAACAAATGCACCTTTGGGGTAAGATCCGGAAAATTGCTAGGTTTCATTGTAAGTGATAAAGGTATTCAGGTGGACCCCGCCAAGGTAAAAGCCATACAAGAGATACCGACTCCAAAAACAGAGAAAGAAGTCAGAGGTTTCCTAGGACGACTGAATTACATTGCCCGATTCATCTCACATCTGACCGCTACTTGTGAGCCAATCTTCAAATTGCTGAAGAAAGATCAAGTAGTACGCTGGAATGATGCATGTCAGGTTGCCTTTGAAAGGATAAAGGAATATCTCCAAGAGCCACCCATTCTTATGCCACCGGTGGAAGGAAGACCTCTGATACTGTACTTGACAGTGCTTGATAATTCAATGGGGTGTGTGCTGGGGAAGCATGACGAGTCTGGCCGAAAAGAGCACGCTATTTATTACTTGAGCAAAAAGTTTACCGACTGTGAGTCTCGTTACTCACTGCTTGAGAAAACTTGCTGCGCTCTTGTATGGGCTGCTCGCCGGCTGAGACAGTATATGCTGACTCACACTACCTTATTGATTTCAAAGATGGATCCCATCAAGTACATATTTGAAAAGCCCGCTTTGTCTGGAAGAATAGCGAGATGGCAAATGATCTTGACAGAATATGATATCCAGTATACAACTCAGAAAGCAATTAAGGGAAGTGTACTGGCAGATCATTTGGCACACCAACCTGTGGACGATTACCAATCATTAAACTTTGATTTTCCGGACGAAGACATCATGGTGGTAACTGACTGTGAAGTACCTGGACCGGATGAAGGACCTGAGGAAGGATCCCGATGGTCTATGCATTTTGATGGAGCCTCCAATGCTTTGGGTAACGGCGTCGGCGCTGTAATCATATCTCCCAAAGGAACTCATACTCCCCTCACCGCCCGATTATGTTTCAGCTGCACCAACAATATGGCAGAATATGAGGCATGTATCATGGGTTTACAAGCTGTAATCGACTTAAGGATAAAATTCCTAAGTGTCTTCGGAGATTCCGCTCTCGTGATCAATCAAATCAAGGGCGAGTGGGATACGAAACACCCGAATCTTATTCCTTACAAGGAGTATGTGTCGACCTTGCTCCCTCACTTTGAAGAGATAACTTTTGAGCATTTCCCCGGAGAGGAGAATCAGCTAGCGGACGCACTAGCCACGATGTCTTCAATGTTCAAAGTTAAATGGGACAATGAGGCTCCCCGAATCATAATCTGGAAGTTGGATGAACCGGCATACTGCTGCGAGCTCGAGGCTGAGAAGGTGACTGAGAAACCCTGGTATCACGAGGTAAAGAGGTACTTGGAAGCTCAGGAATACCCTGAAGGTGCATCCGTCAATGATAAGAAGTTCATGAGAAGGTTTGCTGCAAAATTCTTCCTCAGCAACGGCATTCTCTACAAACGGAATCATGATTCGACTCTGCTGCGTTGTGTGGATAAGGCTGAAGCGGAGAAAATCATGATGGAACTGCATGAAGGTACATTTGGAACACATTCCAGTGGACACACCATGGCTAAGAAAATCCTTCGGGCAGGATATTTCTGGTCCACAATGGAAGCCGATTGTTACCAACATTCCCGAACTTGTCATAAATGCCAGATCTATGCTGACAAGGTGCATATCCCTCCGGTTCCTTTGAATGTCCTGACGGCACCTTGGCCTTTCGCAATGTGGGGCATCGATATGATCGGTGAGATCCGACCAACGGCATCCAATGGGCATCGCTTCATCTTGGTGGCGATCGATTACTTCACGAAGTGGGTTGAGGCAGCTTCCTATGCCACAGTAACCAAGAGCGTCGTGGCACGTTTCATCCGGCATAATCTGATCTGTCGGTACGGCGTCCCAGAAAGAATCATTACGGATAATGGTACCAATCTCAATAACAAAATGATCACTGAACTCTGTGAACAATTCAAGATACAGCACCACAATTCTTCTCCCTACCGGCCGAAGATGAATGGGGCTGTAGAGGCAGCCAATAAAAATATCAAGAAAATTGTGCAGAAGATGACAGTGACCTATAAAGATTGGCACGAGATGTTACCGTTCGCTCTTCATGGGTACCGCACCTCAGCAAGGACATCAACCGGGGCAACTCCTTTCTCCTTGGTCTATGGCATGGAGGCAGTCTTGCCAATTGAACTCCAGATACCCTCTCTCCGGATAATGAAGGATGCAGACTTGAATGAAGATGATTGGATCCAGACTCGACTTGATCAATTAAATCTGATTGACGAAAAGAGGCTCACTGCTATCTGTCATGGTCAAACGTATCAGAAACGGATGATCAGGGCATTTAACAAGAAAGTCAGACCGCAAGAGTATCAAGTTGGGGACCTGGTAATCAAACGCATCATCCTTCCTCAAAGTGATCCCAGGGGCAAATGGACCCCTACATACGAAGGGCCATTTGTGGTTAAACGTGTGTTCTCAGGAGGAGCCATGATCCTAACCACCATGGATGGTGACGACCTTCCTCACCCCGCCAATGCAGACATAGTGAAAAAATACTACGCATAAATAAAAGACCCGCTAGGTTGACATACCTAGGCAAAATAAGGGCTTCCCGGCGAACCAAAAGGGTTCGGGCAAAAGTAAGGGATGAAATGAATAAAAAAATCTGTACACCCGGCAAGTCGAAAATCTGAAAGGGCGGCTTGGGCAAAAATGGGTATCCCGGTGGACTGAAAACCCGAAAGGGCGGTCCAGGCAAAAGTTAGGGATAAAAGTGTAACACTATGTCTCATTGGATCACTTCGCATCCGGAATTCGGCATCAACTATCTGGCTCCAGATTTCGGCATTGACCAATCAGCTTCATCTTCAAATTAGGCAGCAAAGCGATGAGACGTTCGAAGACATAAAGGCAATAGCAGAGTTGGAACCCAGTGGGATTATTCACATAGCTGTTTTGTTTTCTTTCTCAAATTGTAAACTCTATACTATTTGGCGATGTCCTCTTACTAGGATGTCAGCCTCTTGTACAAAAACGCCTATTCACAGGCAAAGTTTAAATCAATACAAATTCACTTGTCCATACAAATTACCATTGTTTCCTTTTTTTGTTTTGTCTTGCGAAGAACGTCCAATGTTCATTTTTGATATATGCATTTGACATTAAATTGCTGATTCATAAATGTTTGCATATGAAACAAGAGATTAATTACAGGTGACATCAAAGACAGGGGCAATGTGGAGTTGTCTAATGCAGTCTGGTTGTTTTGTCTGCCAAGGCACCAAGGTAGGTTCAACTGAAGAGTGTGGCCAAATCACCTCAATTCCCCGCAGAATAAGACAGGATGCGACAATACTTTCCCCAAGCGGAGTTGGTTCCCCGTCGATCCTGAAAAGGCACAACATTCCCCGGCAGGTCTTAAAGCATCTCCCCAGTAAATTCTGCAAGCTTATCCCCTGCGAGGCACGGACGTCTCACCCGAGTTTATTTAGAGTTATTTCCTCACAAGGACTTATAACTGGGTTATCCTCAGCTAAAAACCACGGAAGATCGCCTTCGGCAAGGTTCTTTCAATCCCCGACAGGAGTCTATCTTTAGTATTCCCCAGCGAAGTTTTATCTTTGGTGTTCCCCAGCGGAGTTTTATCTTTGGTGTTCCCCAGCGGAGTTTGTCATCATTATCCCCAGTGGAATCCATCATCAAAGTCCTCAGCAGGCCTCTCATAAACTTCGGCCAAGTACCTCTTCCACGGAGCAGCTCCCCGACCGTTCGTCAAGGATTTATTTTCCTAAGACGAAATTACATTCATAAACATTTCACATTTTCGTACATCTTGCTTACATATATGATAAAGTGCATACAACACTATCTCATGTTGAACATCATAACATCATGCATATCATACATCATGACATTGCATACAACTTATGTTTTTGCCTTTTCAGGAAAAAGACAATCCCGAAAACAACTACCTTCAACTGTCACAATTCCAGATTCGATACCTGTAACTAGCCAGGGCACATCTGAGAGTGATCAGTTTCCAGACTCGATTCCTGTATCTAGCCAGGGCACGTCTGAAGAGTTCGAAGATTCGATTCCTGTATCCAGCCAGGGCACATCTATTAAATGACTATTTCCAGATTCGACTCTTGTATCCAGCCAGGGCATATCTGTTGACCATGTTTCCAGACTCGATTCCTGTACCTAGCCAGGGCACGTCTGAAGAGTTCGAAGATTCGATTCCTGTATCCAGCCAGGGCATATCTATTAAACGACTATTTCCAGATTCGACTCCTGTATCCAGCCAGGGCACATCTGTGAGCAACCGATTGTAGATTCGATACCTGTATCTAGCCAGGGCATATCTGCATAAGGAGACTGAAGATCAAACACCTGTAACAAGCCAGGAAAACATCCTCCTTCCTCAAATATACAAGTTTCTCGCAAAGGAATCTCTTATGCGACCGACACTTCCAAATGGCATCTATAAGCCCATTCCCGACATCACACTGTTGAGACTCCAGCATGCGAGTGCAAATTTCCGGGCACTCTAGTGTCCAATCTCCTTTTACCCTCGAGTCACGAAAGGCAAACTTGCCAATCTAACTCTTCAGGTCCAAGAAGATTGAACAGGGGCAACTGTTGTACCCCAAAATTTGCCCTCCCATTTCCCCAACATTTTCTCATCACAAAACCTTTGAAGATCAAGATACAGTTAGGGTTTCCTCTGCTTAAGACTTCACCTTGCACTGTGGACTCAAATTAGGGTTTGTGTTTGCCCAAGGATGTTTTGACCTGAAAAGCCTAAGATGACTTTCATGCTTCATGTTGGACTCCCAAGTTTACCCATGCCAAGTTTCAAGTCTTGATTCCAAGTTTTACCCAGTCAATTGGACAGTTGACCTAGAAATCAGCTGTATTGGGGAAAAAGTCAACTGTGGCCAATTGACAGTCAAACCTCATGAAATTTGATCCACATCAACATTATGAACTCATATGGACCATTTGATCAAGTTTGGATCACAATTCCTCAAGAAATTTGATCAGATCATCAAAAGGGCAAAATGGTCATTTTTAGAGTTTTGACTGCACAAAGGCAATTTTTGACTGTTTGACCTAGCCAATGGTAAACCAAGCTCACATATGGCCTCAAGGACTCAATGGAATTATCTTGACATGTTCATCAAGCTCAAAAGATCCCAAATACACAAGATTGACAGTTGAATTTCCCAGTCAACTGATCAATTTTGACTGTATACTGAAAAGTCAAACTTTGACTTTTTGGTCAAAATCAAGAGTCAAGATTCATTTTTCATCAAAACTTGCCAAATCACGAAACTTGTTCACCAAGAAATCTCAAAATGCAAATTAGGGTTTGAAAATGGAATTTTTCATAACTTAGAATTTTTCTAAGTTATGAAAAACCCTAATTTTTTCCCAACTTTGCCCCATCTTTTCACCATGATCCATTTGGATTCAAACAAAAGTCAAAACATGAAAGTTGTAGCTTGTTGCATAATCTACAACTTTGATTCACAAAGTTTTCTCATTTGAAGCTTGTATCTCAAGTTATAATTTTTTGAATAAGGGCACTAAACCATTTTTTAACTTAGTGAAATTTGACCTATTTTGACAAGGTTTTCTACCCTACTTCAAGGCCACTTTTCATACCCTTCCACTTGGAATTTTGATTTGCATTTCAAAGATGGATTGTAGTACATATTCCAAGCTTTCCAAAATGTCCAAGAACTCATCAAACAACCTCATAACTTGAGAGATTCTAATTTCACAAGTTGGCAAAAATTCACTTTTGTTCTTCATCAAGACATGTTCATAATCTTGCCAATTTGAAATCAGTTTGCTTTATGCTTGATTACAGGTCCTAGAACCATTTCATACTCAATAATTTAATGCATATTCAATGTGTTAAGGTCATGTTCTTTGTGTTCTAACATTGCATAATGGTTTAATCCTAAACTAGATAAAGTGAAATTTCCATTTTTGAAAAGTTTAGCTTTATGTCAAGTTTGTAATCCAACAAGTACATGAAAGATCTGCTTTGCACAAGATTATGTGCATAACACACTGATCAAGAGAGGCTTATGCAGCACATTAGGAGGCCCCCTACTAACCTAAAACAACCAACTTGCTTTTGTTGCTTAAGATAGAAGAAAAGTCCATAACTTATGCTATCTCTCATCTCAGCTAAGACACACAACACAAAAGCTATCAAACACATTCCATAGACCAAATCCAAGCTAACACACGAGCCCTTGCCATCTGAAACGCTCCCATTGCTCTAATCACCTTGAAACTGCACAAACAGGGGAGCCCCGGCAGTTTGAGTGCAAACTCCCAATCCCTTCGAGCATTTTGATCCAAACCTTTTCCTCTACCTTCCCTACAACATATGCAAGCTAACCATGTCCTAAAATCAGACCTGTAACACCTCCAAGCCACTTCACCATTTTTAATTTTCTGTTTTGCAGTTGGAGTTCACTAGCTCGATTCAGGGAGTTTCAAGACAAAGTAGGAATTGGAAAAGCATCCTTACACTTCAAGGAAGCTGTACAAGTCATCATTTCACTCTGAAACATCCTCCATTGCCAAGCTCGATTCCAACTGAACAGGTACATTCATGGAGTTCTATCTCTCTTATTAGGCATTGTTAGCTTTAGGTTTTTGAAGAAAACATGTCACAATCATAACCCTGAACATGCTCATATGATTAGATTTCATTTATGTTTCGTGTGCTTAGAGAATTTCATGTCTGAACATTGATGAAAAGTTAGGTCAGAAATTGGGGGAGGAGAAATTCTCCCTCATCTTAGAGAGATAGGTCAAGTTATTTATATGGTTGAAACCGTCTCTTCATGCTGAACATTTCTTGTGTTATGAGTTTTTGCTGAAAAGCCAAGAATCAGGAGTTAGACATTGAGGAACAGGGGCGCGCGTTTTTCAAATGTTTGAAGCTGGAGGTTGAAGACAATGGTCAGTGGGCTGGGCCTGTGTTATTTCACTTTTCACACCACCTTTTTTGATTCACACCCCCCTGAGCCCATTTGTTCATTTCTTAACATTTTTGACTTTTTCTTTTTGGATTAACTTTGTTTATTTTTTCTCATGGCATTTAAAAATTAAAAATATTTTTTCCATCATTTTTTGCATTTATTGCATATTTATTTGTTTATTTTCTTTGTTTGTACATAAATATATATATATATATACCATTATTAGAATAAAATAGAAAAATGGTGTAAATACATTTTTATTTTTATTTACTTTCTGAAAATATTTCACACAAAAAATACTCTTTTATTTATTTTATTAAAATATTAAATAAATATTTATTTTGTGTATAATACATATTTAGGGTTTAATATATATATATATATATATATATATATATATATATATATATATATATATATATATATATATATATATATGTGATTATTAATATATTTAAGACAAAATATAAAAATACTTGATTTTTTTTATTTTTATTAATATTTGATATAAAAATACCTTTTTCCATAATACACTTCATTTTATTTTATTTTTATAAATAATGAATAAATAGTTGTATTAAATTAGAAAATAATACCTTTTTTTCTTTAAAAATTAGGGGTTTTACCCTAAGTTCAAAATACCCCAAAAAAATAATACATTTTTTATTTTCTTTTCTCTTTTACATAAATAATATTTTTTCATACATATACAAAACATTTTTGTGCATCTTGCATTTTTATTTAATTTTTATACATTATTTAAATTGCAAATATTCAATTGATGTAATAATTTAGATTTAAATTCTTGTCAACATCCCCATTTGAACATTTGTACCCCCCTTCCCATATTTGGTTTTGTAATAGCTTAGTAATTTTAATTTCGCACTTTATTGCTTTCTAATGATAACATGTTAGAATTAGGGTTTGTATGCGAAAAACGATAAAAAATAGTTTGACCTAATACAAGATAAACAAGCATGAAAATGGATACACAAATCACACTTGCACCCCCTAGGGTATTCCACTTGTTGCCTTCAAATAAATGGGCCATATTGCATGTTGAACTTCTTTGGGCAAAGCAAACAATTTGAATGATCATAGTCCCTCGACAAAACTTTTCAAAAACAAACAAAAACAAATGATCAAGTCCCTTAGAGAAATTGCTCAAAGACATTTAACGCCGTTGCAATTATGGTCTAAAACGATGACCCGCGCCTGTCCCTTTCACATCCTAACACAAGGTTGCCCACCAAATACAATGGTGGAGCAAACTTGTTAAAAGGGTTAAAGTATAGCAATGATCTTTTGAGAAATTTAGGAGTAGATAACCTCTTAGTTACTTGAATCAACTTGCAAAACAAAACACTTGCCTAATTTCAAAATCACACATCACTACACTTTCAAAATAACTTTCAAAAACAAAAATGAAAACTTTTTCAAAAGACATACATCTTTGTATACATCCCCACATGGATCATTACAAAGGTTGCCACCACATTGGCCTCTTTTCAAAACATTTTTTAAACCCACACATTCAAGCACCATTTAAAACAATTGAAAACAAAAGGCAAGTGATCTAAGCAAGTAACTAAGAGCCCATGGATAACCATGGATAGAAAGGGTGCTAATACCTTCCCTTTCTATAATCTACTCCCCGAACCCAAGAAACATCTCAAAAGGTTTTTGCTGTGCTTTTTAACCTTTCCTTAGGATAAAATAAAAAGTCGGTGGCGACTCTTGCTAACCGCAACATTTGCGAATACAAACGCAAACCTCAAGTCAGTTCTCCCACCGTATCACAGTGAGTCAATGCACTCTCACGCTGGCAGGAGAAGTCAATCAGGCCAAGGTTTATTGAGCCTGAATTACCAAGGTCTCACCTCCAAAATTAGGGGCAGACCCCCTTAGGTTTTGCAAATTTCTTTACATTCTTTGTTTTTTTTTATTATTTTTACATTCTTTTAATTATTGCTTTTTTTTTTTATTTAATATTTTCACAATATATAAAAAACACCAAAAAATCAGAAAAGATAAAAAATAATAAATATTTTTATTTTTATTAATTTTGTAAATAAATCCCATAATTAATTTAGTTTTAATTTTAGGTTGTTAATTTAATTCTTTTTCTCAATAACCAAAAATAATAAAAATAAACCTTTAGCACTTTTTGCCTTTTTTTTATTAATTAAATGTTTTTTATTATAAGTATCATTAACCATTAATTTTGTAAATAAATTTTATAATTAATTTAGTTTTAATTCTAGGTTTTAACTTTAATGCATTTTCTTTAATAAATTAAAAAACAATTAGAACTAGAATTATTTAACTTTTAAATTCCAATTTAATTTTTCTTTAAATGTCATAAATACAAAAACATGAAAAATAAGTTCCTTCTTTTTATTTAACTTAACTATTTTTTAATAAATTTATTTTAATTCCTTTAAAGGGTCCAACGCCCTCGCATTCGATTACATTTTGGTTTCGCGCGTTTTATTTATTTCTTTTTGTGAATATAATGTACTTGCTCCAAAGCCCTGTAATAGTTAATTAGACATTTATTTTCTGCACTTTATTTTAAATCGGGTCTGGATTAATTTGGCGATGTAGACCCGCGCCTTTGTAATAGCGTAGGACCTTTATCTTTTCGGCACTTTAAATTCCCGCACCTTTAACTGTTAAACAATAACATGAAAGAATGAATGCCCAAAAATAAAATCAAAACGTAGATCGCCAATGCATGACAAGACAAACAATAAACTGAAAACGACACACAAATCACACACCACCCCTAGGGTACGCTTCACTGTTGCCTTGCCCCTTGAAAGGTGATCGTCGAGTAGAGGATGTCTTAGTAAGTCCTCATGATCCGGGAACCTGGCATGAGGGTAGCTTCTAAGGTATCTTCCCATTACTCCGGTGATCACCATGTTTCCTTGTCCCTCGAAACGTGGTCGCCGACTATAGGACGTCTTAGTGAGTCCTTATGTTCCATTGATCTGGTTGCCTTAAAATAAGTTGCCTCGGAACAAGTTGCCTCGGAATAAAAGATAAATGGCATAAGGGTAGCTCCTAAGGTATCTTACCTTTGCTTGGTGACCACACTGTCCCTAAAACCCCGAATTGACCCGAACACCTCCAACAGTGGTGCTACCTACCTCTCAATGGTGGGATGGCACTACTTTAAGGACATTTACACAGACGAATTCCTTAGGGTAGGTAGATTCTCATAGATACTTGCTCTTTTCAAAAACAAACAAAATACTTTTCACACCTACACTTTCTAAAAGTTTTTGTAACAATTTTTTCATACACTCTTGAGGACAGATACAAGAGTTACTTAGAAATTTTTCAAACGAAACTTTTTTTCAAAAACCACTCACCTTGAAAAGCAAACGAACATTTTGAAAACACAATGAGCAAGTATCTAAGAGCCCATGGATAACCATGGATAGAAAGGGTGCTAACACCTTCCCTTTCTATAATCTACCTCCCGAACCGAGAGCAATCTCTTTAAAGGAATTTTTCTGTGCTTTTGTCCTTTCCATTTGGAGAAAATAAAAAAAGACGGTGGCGACTCTTGCTTACCGCGACATTTCGCGAAACCAGCTTTAAACAGTCAGTTCCAGATCCACCGATCACATTTTGCATCGACTCTTAGCATATGCACCATTATAAGTCTTGCCCATTTAACACTTATTCCTTTCTTTCTTGCATAAATCAGCTGCATCTCAAGGTCGATCACAGTGCAGTGGTTTCCAACTCTTGGAAACATAATATAGACCATAAAGTAATGAAATAGGCGATCGTCTATATAGAAGTTACCTGCACTCCAGGAGTCTCTGGATGGAATTACTACGCCTAGACCACAAATCCGTTTGTCGCGGAATTCAGCTTCACTTAACCTCCCAATGCTATAGAAGAAATCCTTTTTCTGGTAGTCATCCCTTACCTCATTTTCAAGGTCATACAGGGAACTTCCAGTGTAAGTAATATGAATAATCTCACCAACAACCTAAGGAGTTAGAGAGATACGAGTACCCAACACATATGTCACCATTTTGCCTTTTTGGGAGTTAGATTTCTGAAAAACACTCTTACCAAATCCAGATAATATGGACTGAACGATGAAATTAATGGTTCTAGACCATAAGCAACTAAATCATTTTGAAAAGAGAAGCATTCTTAGGGAAAGGATGATAGAATACCATATTTAGGATTGGACACTATTTTCCTTTGAAAGTCCTTTGTGAATCTGACTTCTTGTTCTTCGGTGAGAGATGAAAGTAATGGATTAGATGATGAATCAACCTTTTTCTGAAGCTGGCACCTTTCTTTTTTATCTTGAAGCCATGGGTAAGGATTTTAGGGTTTTGAGGGTTTTAGGTTTTTTGAGAGAGAAAGGTGTTTGAGAGCTAAAATTTGGAAATGATTTGAGTAGATAGGAAATGAGTGGGTTGTAATAAAGTTTATTTGGCTTGGGAAATATGAGAGAGAGGAATTATGACCAACAAAAATTTCTGTCATAAAAGCAAGTTACAGAACGTGCAATCGATTTGCATATAGGTGCAATCGATTTGCACATAAAATAGAATCAAAATAAAACTAAAACGCACAGAGTGCAATCGATTTACACTTGAAACAAAAAGGTCAGAAATAAAAATACTCAGTGAGCAATCGATTTACACTCTTTGTGAAATCGATTTGCATCAACCAAAAATGACCAAAACCAAATTTTTCTTAAAAATTAAATACCACTTAACATATATTCACATGTAGCATATTTAAAACATATATATATATATATATATATATATATATATATATATATATATATATATATATATATATATATATATATATATATATATATATATATATATATATATAATCATAACAAGGATAAAAGGCACCTTATATGTCATGTTCGTCAAGTATGCCAAGCTCTCGTCGAATCTTGTAGAACAGTTCTCTTGCCAAAGGTTTGGTGAAGATATCGGCAAGCTGATTATGAGTATCTACAAAGGTTACCTCGACATCTCCTTGAAGTACACGATCACGGAGGAAATGATGTCGTATGTCTATGTGTTTAGTTCTTGAATGTATGACGGGATTCTTTGTGATATTTATTGCACTTGTATTGTTGCACCGTAGAGGAATGCATCCTAGATCGAGTCCGTAGTCACGAAGTTGTTGTTTGAGCCACAAAATTTGAGCGCAACTACTACCCGCTAGAATATATTCAGCTTCGGTCGTGCTAAGAGCAACGCATGCTTGTTTCTTGCAGGCCCATGATACTAATGCATTTCCAAGGATGTGACAAGTACCACTTGTGCTTTTTCTATCCGTTTTACAACCTGTATAATCCGCGTCAGAATAACCAACAAAGTTGCAAACACTACCTTTAGGATACCATAATCCGACATTTGTTGTTCCTTTGAGATACTACATGATCCTCTTTACCGCTGTGAGCTGAGATTCCTTTGGATTAGCTTGAAAGTGAGCACAGAGACAAACACTAAACATTATGTCAGGACGGCTTGCCGTCAAATACAATAAGGAGCCAATCTTACCTCGATACTTTGTAATGTCGATGGAAACACCTAATTCATCTTGATCAACATATGAACTGAAACCCATTGGTGTAGACATTGCCTTACAGTTATCCATGTCGAATCTTTTCAAGAGTTCCTTGCAATATTTGGATTGGTTGATGAAGATGCCATCTTTTAGTTGTTTGATTTGAAGTCCAAGAAAATAGTTCATTTTACCCATCATGGGCATTTCAAATTCTCCTTGCATCATTGCTGAAAATTCTTCACACATTTCTTGATTTGAAGAACCGAAAATGATATCGTCAACATAGACTTGTGCTAGTAAAGTGTCATCTTTGATTTTCTTGATAAACAAAGTCTTGTCAACTTTGCCCTTTTCAAATCCTTTTTCGCATAAGAAGTTACTTAAACGATCATACCATGCCCTTGGTGCTTGCTTCAATCCATAGAGAGCTTTTCTCAATTTAAATACATGAGATGGATTCTTGAAATCTTCGAACCCCGGGGGTTGCTTAACGTAGACTTCTTCAGTGATATATCCATTCAAGAATGTGCTTTTGACATCCATTTGGAAAAGCTAAAAATTTAATGAACAAGCATAGGCAAGTAAGAGACAAATAGCTTCTAACCTTGCAACCGGAGCAAAAGTTTCTTCAAAATCTATTCCTTCTTCTTGATTTTAGCCTTGTGCTACCAACCTTGCTTTGTTCCGAACAATTATTCCATTTTCGTCAAGTTTGTTTTTAAACACCCATCTTGTTCCAATAATGTGTTTGTTGCTTATCCTAGGGACAAGTTCCCAAACTTGATTCCTTTAAAATTGATTTAATTCTTCTTGCATAGAGATAATCCATTGGTCATCGCCTAAGGCTTCATCAACTTTGGAAGGTTCAATTTGAGAGAAAAACGCCATTTTTAGGCACACATCTTTGAGATTTAATCTTGTTGTAACACCTTGACTTAGATCACCAATTACTTTATCGATATGATAACCTCTATGAGTTCTCCATTCTTTTGGTAGATCATTGAGATTTGATTCTTGTTGGGGTGATTCTCCGTGTTGAATTGGTTGATCTTTGGAAGAATTTTCTTCAGAACCTTCTAGTATTTCATCATCATCAATATCATAAATAATATTATCCTCCTTGGAGGGGTTAGTTTCATCAAAAGATACATGCATTGATTCTTCAATTGTTAAAGTTCTTTTGTTGTAGATTCTATATGCCTTACTCGAAAGAGAGTAGCCAAGAAAAATACCTTCATCGGATTTTTCATCAAACTTACCAAGGTTATCTTTGTCGTTGTTTAAGACAAAGAATTTGCATCCGAAGATGTGAAAGAAAGCAATGTTTGGTTTCCTCCCTTTGAAGAGTTCATATGGAGTTTTCTTCAAGATCGGTCTTATGTTAACTCTATTGCTAACAAAACATGTCGTGCTCACCGCATCTGCCCAAAAGTATTTTGGAAGATTTGAGTTGCTAAGCATTGTTCTAGCAAGTTCCACAAAAGACCTATTCTTTCTTTCTACCACTCCATTTTGTTGAGGAGTCCTTGGTTCCGAGAAGTTGTGAGATATTCCATGTTCTCCACAAAATTCTTCAAATAGAGAATTTTGAAATTCTCCGCCATGATCACTTCTTATGGAGGCAATTGTTAGAGACTTCTCATTCTGTATTTGTTTAGCATACTTCTTGAACGCCTTGAATGCATCACTTTTCTGTACTAAAAATAATGTCCAAGTATATCTAGATAAATCGTCAACAATAACCAAAGCATATACATTACCTCCGAAACTCCTTGTTCTTGATGGACCAAATAAGTCCATATGTAACAATTGTAGTGGCCTTGTAGTGGACATCACATTCTTAGATTTGAAAGTTGATTTTGTTTGTTTCCCCTTTTGACAAGCATCGTAGAGTCTATCTTTGACGAAATTTCTCTTAGGCAATCCAATGATAAGATCATGCTTGATTAGTTTATTCAAGTGTTCCATGTGAATATGAGCAATTCTTTTGTGCCACAGCCATGAATCATCGTTGTTCGCCATGAGACATTTAACCTTCAAAGATGGATCATCAAGGGAAATCATGAAAATGTTATTAATTCTTTTACCTTTAAGTATAACCTCATGTGTGACTTCGTCCTCTATCAAGCATTCATCCTTGGTGAACTTGATCTTGAAGCCTTTGTCACAAAGTTGGCTAATACTAAGAAGATTGTGCTTTAGTCCTTCAACATAAAGAACATCTTCAATGGATGTGAAAGGTGGAGCACCAACTTTGCCTTTGCCAAGGATTCTTCCCTTATTATTTTCTCCATAAGTTACAAAACCCTTGGCCTTTAGCACTAGATTTGAAAATTGGTTTATGTCTCCTGTCATATGCTTTGAACAACCACTATAAAGATACCAAACATTGCATGTGGTCTTCAAGCATACCTGCAAAACAAATTAGGCTTTTTTAGGTGCCCAAGTTGCTTTGGGTCCTTCATAATTACTGCCTTTCTTTACCCACACATAACCTCACTTGCCACACTAAAGGTTCTAACATAGCAAGCATTAGGTGTATGGCCTTTAATACCACAATAAAAACAAGTAGGTTCAAAGTTACTTCTATATCTAGAAGGATAGAATTTCTTCTTAGGAAATGTTTTCTTTTTAGGATAGTGATGAACTATTTTAGGTTTTTTCACTTTCTCTTTGGATGATTGATCACTAGCCTTAACAAAGATAGTTTTATTAGAACTTGGTTTTGAAAACTTTGAATATCCAAGTCCACTTTTATCATTGGAGTATCTTTGTTGGCTAAGAACACCTTCCAATCCAATTTGGCCTTTTTCATATCTTTCAATGACTCTTTTTAATCGGACAATTTGTAAAGAGAGTGATTCACAATTTTTGCATACAAAATTCTGTTTTTGTTCATCATTTGATTTTTGTTTTTCTTCTTTGAAATATTTTTCCATAGATTCACATTTTTCTTCTAAGGATGAAATTTGTTTCTTTTGTGATGAAATAGTTTTATACAGAATTTTGCATTCATTCAATAGTTCATCTATAGCACCTTGTGCATCACTATCAAAAAGAGAAAATTCATTACTAACCTCATTGTCTTCATCATCGGAATGGTGTGAGGCCATCAATGCTAGATTTGCACTTTCATCACTATCGGAATCAGATGAGGAACTTATCTCATTATCTTCCCATGCAACATAAGCCTTTTTGTTCTTGAATCCCTTTTTTCTTTTGAAGCCACCTTTCTTGGAGAGTTTTGGATAATCCGGCTTGATATGACCTTGCTTACCACATTCATAACATGTGATTTCTTGTTATGATGTGGAAGCTTCCTTTTTCTTAAATTGTTTCTTTCCTTTTGAATGAGAAAAGGGTTTGTCATTTTAACAAGAAGCATGGAATTTTCATCTTCTTCCGAATTGTCTTCCTTTTCAACTTCCTTGGAATCTATCTTCAAAGCAATATTCTTGGATTTCTTCTCTTAATTTTCATGCTTTTCAAGTCTTCCGAGTTCCGTTTCATATTCTTGAAGTTTTCCAAACAATGTTGCGGACGTCATGGAGGAGAGACTTTTCTTTTCTAAAATTGTCGTTACCTTTGGTTGCCATTCCCTAGTTAAGGACCTTAGTACTTTCAGATTTAGTTCGTCATTCGTCAAAGTTTTACCAAGAGCACTTAGATGATTTGTCAAGTGCATAAATCTCTTTTGAAGGTCAAGAATGGTTTCTCCGGGCTGCATTCGAAATAATTCGTATTCTCGACTCAGGGTATTTAGTCTTGATCTTTTTACTTCAACCGTTCCTTCATGAGTTTGTACCAAGGTATCCCATATTTCTTTTGTTGTCTTGCATGCCGAGACACGGAAGAATAAATCCATGCTAAGTGCACCTTGAAGAAGGTTTATTGCCTTTTTATCATAGAGAACTTTCTTCTTATCATAATCTTCCCATGTAGTTTTAAGCTTTGATGATCTAACACCATTGATTACCGTTATAGGGATAAATGGACCATTCTCGATGACATCCCATACTTCTTCTCCTTGTGCTTCTAGATGTGCCTTCATGCGTATTTTCCAGAAGTCGAAATATTCACCACAAAATAAAGGAGGCTTGTTGTTACTACCACCATCTCTGAAAACAGGATTTTCATTTGCGGAATCCATTCTGAATCTTTTAGGAACAAGTTACCTATAACCTACTCTGATGCCAATTGTAATTACGAGGTGCGCCTAAGAGGGGGGGGGGGGGGTGAATTAGGTACTTTAAAAAATTTTGGTTTTAGTGATGATGGATATTATTTTTCTGGTTAATAGTGAGTTTAGGAAAGAGTAAAGTGCAGAAAAATAAAGAGACACGGGCGATATATCCTGGTTCCCCTTACAGTCCGAGAGTACTCCAGTCCCCTTTCAACATGAAAGAGATTTCCTTATTGTGGCAAACTTAAACAAGAACTACCAAAAAGCCAAGAACAATCCTCTTGGACCAAGAACAATCCTCTTGGATTTTCACTATGTCAACAATGAGAACAATCATCTCAAAGTGACTACACTTGTATCCAACAATCCTGGAAAGACAAGATTTAAAAACACTTAAACTTATTTCCAACAATCCTGGAAAAATAAGTAAGTAACTATTGATATTTGATTTTGAGTGAGTTGAGTAGTATTAATCGCTTAGAGTGATTTAACAATGAATAATCTTATCTTCCAATAATAATATTGTACAATGACTCAAGATATAATTGCTCAAAGTTTTCTGTTTAACAATGTATGAAAATATGCAGAAAACTTATGTATGAAAGTGAAGAAATGCTTGAGTTTGTATTTTTAAAATTCAGGAAATATATTTGGAAGAGGTTTTGAAAATGATTTTCAAAATGAATATTATATGTTCATAGAACCCTTTTGAAACATCATAAAGTTCTGAAAATGAATCATGAACAAATGTGAAGATTGAGTGAAAGGTTTCAATAAAAAGGTATTATGAACAGGCATGTGAAAAGCTGCTATTTTTCAAAATCGTGCAACATGAAATTGATTGCACCCTTTGTGTAAATCGATTGCAAGGAGTTTCAACAGCTATATTTTCAAAAGTTTTAAGTGTGCAATCAATTGCACAAGCAATGTCAATCGATTGCATGTAAAGTCAGTAGCAAAAAATAAGTGAGTGCAATCGATTGCACAAGCAATGTAAACCGATTGCACTGAGAAACAGAAGCAAACGTTTTGAAAATTTTAAGTATGCAATCGATTGCACAAGCAATGTAAATCGATTGCACTGAGAAACAGAAGCAAAAGATCTGAAAATTTGAAGCATGAAATCGATTGCACTAATATGCAAATCGATTGCACTCAAGTGAAAAATGAATTTTAACTTTGAAAAAACTTGAGTAATTATTTATAAAACATTTCTTATTCACCATTGAGCATCTATATCTTAAGATCAAAGTAGATAATATCATTATACCCTGAAAGTTGTTAAGAGCTTTGAACTGAAGATTTTGTACGTAGATGCTTTGAGCTTGATCATAAATCTTTGCCTTCTTTGTCAATCATGGTTTATCTTCATCAAAATAAAAGTTCATTTGAGAAGCTTGATTTTACAATGTTCATTCAATTTTAGTCATTGGACAAATTTGCATTCAAAACAAATACATAAATTTTTCACTTCAAAGTATATTTGTATTGATGTTTTGCCCGTGAATAGGCGTTTCTGTACAAAGAGACGGAGATCCTAGTAAGAGGAAATCATCGAAAGAAAAAAACAAAATTGAGAAAGAAAAGACAAATAGCCATGTGAAATGATCTTATTACCTTCCAACTCTACTATTGCCCCAATGTCTTCGAATGTCCCTTGTCGTTGATAGAAGTTGATCGAATTGATCTTGGAGCATTGAACTTGGACCTTGGTGATAAAATTGAATGCGTTGATTCCACGGGACATAGTCATACGCTTTTAATCCTTAACTTTTTCCTGGACCGCCCTTTCGGGTTTTCAGCCCACCAGGATACCCCTTTTTGCCCAAGTTGCCCTTTCGGGTTTTCAACTTTCCGGGTGTATAATCTTTTGCATATATCCCTAATTTTTGCCCAAACCTTTTGGTTTGCCGGGATGCCCTTATTTTTCTTAGGTGTGTCAACCTAATGGGTCTCTTATGCGTAATATTTTTTAATTATGTCCGTGTTTATAGGATGTGGCAAATCTTCACCATCCATGGTAGTCAGCATCATGGCACTGCCAGAGAACACTCTCTTGACAACAAATGGCCCTTCATAGGTGGGAGTCCATTTGCCTCTGGGGTCGACTTGTGGTAAAATTATCCGCTTTATCACCAAGTCACCAACTTGATATACTCGAGGCTTGACCTTTTTGTTGAAAGCCTTGATCATCCGCTTTTGGTACGTCTGACCATGGCAAACAGCAACTAATCGTTTTTCGTCGATCAAGTTCAGCTGATCCAATCTCGTTTGGATCCACTCGTCTTCGCCTAGGACTGCCTCATTCATAATTCTTAAAGAGGGAATCTGAACTTCTACTGGCAAAACAGCTTCCACGCCATAGACTAGAGAAAAGGGAGTTGCCCCAGTTGATGTTCTAGCTGAAGTACGGTAGCCATGTAGAGGAAACGACAACATCTCATTCCAATCCTTATTGGTTACTACCATTTTTTGCATAATCTTCTTGATATTTTTGTTGGCCGCTTCGACTGCACCATTCATTTTCGGTCTATACGGAGAAAAATTGTGATGCTTGATCTTAAACTGAGTGCAAAGCTCAGTGATCATAGCATTTTTGAGGTTAGTCCCATTGTTGGTGATGATCCTTTCAGGGATACCATAACGGCAGATGAGGTTGTGTCTGATGAATCTGGCTACCACATTCTTGGTGACTGAGGAAAACGAGGCGGCTTCGACCCATTTGGTAAAATAGTCGATAGCAACAAGAATGAAGTGATGTCCGTTGGAAGCTGTGGGCTTGATCTCTCCAATCATGTCAATGCCCCACATTGCAAATGGCCATGGAGCGGTCATGACATTCAGAGGGATAGGAGACACATGGACCTTGTAAACATAGATTTGGCATTTGTGACAAGTTCTTGAATGTTGATGGAAATCAGTCTCCATCGTTGACCAATAGTAACTGGCTCTTAAGATTTTCTTAGCCATCGTATGTCCCCTTGAGTGAGTACCTAAGAGACCATCATGCATGTCTTCCGTAATTTCCTATGCCTCCTTCTTGTCCACACATCGGAGTAGAGTTGAATCATGGTTGCACTTGTACAATATCCCATTACTTAGGAAGAACTTAGCTGCAAATCTTCGCAAGAACTTTCTGTCATTGATAGATGCCCCTTCTGGATACTCTTGTGATTCAAGGTATCTCATTACCTCATGGTACCATGGCTTTTCCGCATCGGTGTCAAGATCATAACAATGTGCGGGTTCGTCGAATCTTTCAATTGTTATCATATGGGCTTCGTTATCCCATCTGACTTTGAACATTGAAGACATGGTTTCCAAAGCGTCAGCCAACTGGTTTTCTTCCCTAGGGAAGTGCTCGAAAGTGATCTCTTCAAAGTGAGGAATTAGGGATAGCACAAATTCCTTGTAAGGGATAAGATTAAGGTGTTTAGTATCCCAATATCCTTTTACTTGTCTGATCACTAAGGCGGAATCCCCGAACACATCCAAATGCTTGATCCTCAAGTCAATAGCAGCTTTCAGACCTAAGATGCATGCTTCATACTCGGCCATATTATTTGTGCAATCGAAGCATAGTCTGGAAGTGAAAGGAGTGTGGAAACCTTCAGGAGAGATGATCACAACACCAATTCTGTTACCTAAGGCATTGGAAGCCCCATTGAATACCATAGTCCATCGGGATCCTGGTTCAGGTCCGTCATACGGTCCAGATTTCGTGCAGTCGGTTACCAGCATGATGTTCTCATCAGGAAAGTCAGAGTTCATTGACTGATAATCATCCACAGCTTGATGGGCCAAATGATCTGCTAGTACACTTCCTTTGATGGCTTTTTGAGTCGTGTATTGAATGTCGTACTCAGTCAAGATCATTTGCCATCTGGCTATCCATTAGGAAAGGGCAGGTTTCTCGAAGATGTACTTGATTGTGTCCATCTTAGAAATCAACAGAGTGGTATGCGTCAACATATACTGTCTTAGCCAACAAGCAGCCCATGCCAGAGCGCATCAAGTTTTCTCGAGCAGTGAATATCTGGTTTCACAGTCGGTAAAATTTTTGCTTAAGTAATAAATAGCATGCTCTTTTCGGCCAGACTCGTCATGTTGGCCCAAAACACACCCCATAGAATTCTCTAGTACTATCAAGTACATGATCAAGGGTCTTCCTTCAATTGGAGGCATGAGAATAGGAGGTTCTTGTAGGTATTCTTTTATTTTGTCAAAGGCAATATGGAAATCATCGTTCCATCTGACTACCTGATTTTTCTTCAAGAGTTTGAAGAGTGGCTCACAAGTAGCAGTCAAGTGAGATATGAAACGGGCAATGTAATTGAGACGACCCAAGAATCTTTTGACTTCTTTTTCAGAATGAGGGACTGGAACTTCCTGGATGGCCTTTACCTTGGCAGGATCAACTTCAATGCCTTTCTTGCTGACGACAAAACGTAGAAGCTTTCCGGATCGTACTCCAAACGTGCACTTGTTAGGGTTTAACCTCAACTTGTACTTTTTCAGCCTCTCAAATAATTTGTGCAGATGATTGAGATGTTCTTCTTCGGTTTTTGATCTGGCAATCATATCATCCACATAAACCTCTATCTCATGATGAATCATGTCATGAAATAAGGCTACTATATCCCTTTGATATGTTTCCCCTACATTCTTTAATCCAAACATCATGACCTTGTAGCAGAAGGTGCCCCATTGCATAACGAAAGTAGTATTTTCCATATCTTCGGGAGCCATCCTTATTTGATTATAGACTGAGAAGCCATCCATGAATGAAAAGACTTTATGAGGAGCAGTATTATCAACTAAAATGTTAATGTGTGGTAGAGGAAATTCATCCTTGGGGCTTGCCCTATTCAGATCCCTATAGTCTACGAACATGTGAATTTTCCCTTCTTTCTTTGGCACTGGCACCATATTGGAAACCTATTGAGGTTAGGATGTTACGGCTAGGAACCCTGCATCAAATTGTTTCATCACTTCAACTTTGATCTTTTCAGACATATCAGGCCCCATGCGACAGACCTTTTGTTTAACAGGAGGGCAGCCCTCTCTTGTCGGCAGACGATGAACTACGATGTCGGTATCCAACCCAGGAATATCTTCATAAGACCAAGCAAATACTTCCATGTAATCATGCAACATCTGAACCAACTTGCTATTGACACCGCTTCCCAAATTAGCGCCGATCTTGATTTTCTTCTTATCTAACTCAGTACCCAAGTTGATAACTTCAACTGACTCCTCGTGCGGTCGAATAGCTTTTTCCTCTTATAACAGAAGTCTGGCTAGTTCTCCCGGCATGTCACAATTTTCCTTGCCTTCATCTTCGGCTTGGTTGATAGGACATTCAAAGTCAGAGTCGGTGATAGTAGAGTCATTGGCAATAGGATTCAAAGTGAATGTGGACCTGCAAGAGTGTGTGTGTGTGTGCATGTAAGATACATGGCTATTTTTTGGAAAAAAATGTATTTGAAAGAAAGGAAAGACAAGGAACACAAATATTTGAATGCAAAATGGTCCAATGTACTGAATGATCATATGATTAGATGAATATAAATAAAACCCTGGAAAAATGGACCAAAATGCCCCAGGCTAGGCACATGGTTGAAAATTCATTGTTAAAATATTACAGATTACAAGTTCTTGAATTGAAAGAAAAGCAATAACAAGTAGATTAATCCTCAATGAAGGATATGGGCACAAAGTCCTTCGCATGCCAATTCTTCAGCTCTGTTGTAGTTGGATACACCCACTCTTCAAATACAACTTCTTCATCAGAATCACCCACGGCGTTGACTTCACGGTTTCCAATGCGGAGAGGTGTCTTTCCAGCACGAGCACGCCTTACTTCCTTTTGAGCTTTGATGGTGAAGCCCAGACCAAACTTTTCCGCTTTAAATGGGATATCGAGGAGTTGCACCCAAGTATCACAGTTCTCTTCTTCAATTTCCGCGCGGGCATCCTTGACTGAAACCATCTTTGGTGCGGCCTTAATAGCTTTAGACTCATCAGAAGAACATTTAGTAGCAGCAATCATCAGTGGTACGACCTCAAAGGGTTGACATTGGGTTTCAGTGAATTCTCCGTCCATCTCTACATACTTGAAAGAGTTAAGGTGGCTCACCATAAACTCTTCTTCCCTACAGACGGTGACTATTCTGCCCTTGACTGGATATTTGAGTTTCTGATGGAGGGTTGAGGTCACTGCCCCAACTTTATGAGTCCACGGGCGACCTAACAGACAAGAATAGGTAGGGCGAATATACATGATATAGAAGGTGGAGTTGAAGATTTTGGAGCCCACTTTGATTGGAAGATCTACCTCCCCATGAACAATTCTCTTTGATTCGTCAAATGCTCTTACAATGATGTCGCTTGGCTTCAAGACTAGATCCTCACAGTCAAGACGGTCTAACGCCCCCTTGGGTAATACATTCAGAGAAGAACATGTGTCGACTAGCACATGTGCTAAGGTGGTCCCTTTGCACTCGATTGACACATGTAAAGATTTATTGTGATCTTTCCTGAGAGGTGTTAAGTCAACATCTGAAAATCCCAAGCCATTATCAGCTGTCAGGCTAGCCACACAATTCTTAAATTGATCTGTTGTAGTCTCATGGGGGACATGAGTTTTTTTCAGGAACTTGATTAATGTTCGAGCATGGGCATGAGAGCAAAGCAGTAATGACAACATTGAAATTTTAGAAGGTGTTGTACCCCAAAATTTTCCCTCCCATATTCTTCAAGATTTATCAAGAATCATCTTTAAATGGTTCAAGATTACTCAAGGGTTGCACAGTCCAAATGCCTCCTAAGCCAGTCAAAATTAGGGTTTTGGTTCTCTCAAGGAATTTGAGGTTTTCAATGGTCCAATCAAGTCCCATAGGCCTACATACATCCTCAAGCATCTACATACCAAGTTGCAAGACTCATAGGGTCAAATTCCACAATCAAAAGCTCTAATTGCTCTACAGTCAACTGCAGGGGTAAAATGGTCATTTTACAGTCAAAAGTCAGAATTTTTGGTCAACATCTTATTTTGAGCTCACAATCATCATTTGATCAAGCCTTGATCATGATTCCTCAAGCATGGCTCAAAAATCATCAAGATGCAAAAAGTTACTATTTTTGGACAGTAGAAAAGTCAACTGTACCTTGACCAGGGCATAACTTTTTCATGGTTCATCAGAAAAATCCCATCCAATGCTCATTTTGAAGGGGATGACATCTCCTACAATCCATCTTCACACTCCAAGTCCAAGAAATGCTCTCACAAAAAGGTGTCAATTTCTACATTATAGGTAAATTTCAAAAGTCAACAAAAATGCACTTTAAGTCAAAGACCATAACTTGAGATTGGTAAATCCAAATGAAATGGGACCAAAGGCATTGGTTAGAGGACTTCAATACCTTTCCAAAATGTCCAAGAACATGTTCATATGATCAAAATTGAGCAAGATATGCATTGGAGAAGTTGGGAAATTTTTGTGAATTTGCAAAAGTCAACTTTGCTCAAAATACCTTATTTTTGCTAATGGGCCTCAAATTTCTTCTTGAAACTTTGTCCAAGGCCTATGCACGACCCATTGAGATTAAATTGAATTATTTTCTTATTTTTTATTAATTAATTGGATTTTTAATTGATTTTAATTCATTTAATTGATTTAAAATGTAGGAAATTCAAAGATATGTTTTTTTCAATCTTTTGTGAAGCAAACAAGCTCAAGATATGCTGGCAAATTCGTGTGCCAATCAAAGGGACAAAAATCTCCATGTTTGGCAAGTTTTCTCAATCAAAAATATGCAAAAAGATATGATTGAAAATCAAATATTGAAACCATTATTCCATGGATCTTTGCTCAAGGATTTAACCTAATTCCACTCTACTATAAGTACAGAACCTAACCCTATTCATGTGGACGTGAAAAACTCTGCAAGAAATCCATAATCACATTCAAAAAATCCAAGAAAAAAGTGAAAACTGTTTTCAATCTTCCAGGCCAATTCAAGGACTTTGGTTGTTTCTAATACATTGAAGGGATCCCCAGATACGGATTGCAATCAAAACCACACGCCAAAGCTCAAGAAATCGCTCTACACAAACCCACAGTTTGATGATTTTTTCCAAAATCGTATTATCCAATTCATGAGCATTTAACGTGATTTTTTGTTTGTTTTGTGTTGGTAGCAATCATACAAAGCTTTTGGCATAGGTTAATTGGACTGAAACGCCCTGAATCACAAATCACCATGAACGAATCTTAGGGTTTCCAAGCTTCCAAATTAGGGCTTTCCTATACAGGAAAAATCAGAACCCCTAATGCATATGGTTGGATTCGTTAGATTGAGACGAATTCAAATCACATGTCGCGAAATATTTATATACAACATACGCCTATTCGCTATTTTTCATTGATGCAGGTTGTGGGGGTTAAAAAACCCCGCTATTTAACTTTGCTTTTGCAGGAAATCTGGGGAAGACGAAGACGTGTTGCTTCATGGTTGGTCCATTCAAAAATAATGCGCGCTTTTATTTGTTTCCAACATAATTGATCTTTTTTGTATATTATATTCATTAGTTATTATAATAACCAAAGTAAGCAAATGGCCTGGTGGTAGATGCGCTGGACGTGAATCATTGGGACCTGGGTTCGATTCCCAGGTCCACCCAAAACTCTATAATATTTTTTCTAACGTGTTCACGTGCAGGCTTCCAAATGGTAAACACCATGTACCTCACATCCTAGCGCGCCAAGTGGCCATAACATTGAATCTGATGGCCATGAGATGAGCCTCACCGTACCCCCAGTCAACCATACGCATAGGCAAGCCAGAAAGTCAAACAGGCTGGAGAGCTTCATGGGCTTGAATTTGCTAGCATACCTCTATATGGGCCCAACACCCTCTGGGTTTTGTTTTCTTATTTTTCTCTTTTATATTTTATCTTTAATTATTAATATTATTATTATTTAATTAATTTAGCTATTTTCATAATAAATTCAGACAATAAAAAAATGTGAATATTTATACTATTATTATTATTTTTACCTTTAATTATTATTTTGTAAATAAATACTAATAAATTGATTTAGTTTAATTAGGGTTAATATTGAATATTTTTGCAATAAATAAAATAGATTAGAATTAGGGTTTTTCTTTTGACTTTATTTTATTTTTATTTTCATTAAAATATAAAAACTAAAAAAAATACTTTTTCTTTTAATTAATTAATTAATTAGTAAATTAGGTTTAATATTTAATTAATTGCAAAAAGGACCAAACTTCTTTCTTTTCTCAAAAAGGGTCAAAACCCTAAGGACGTCCCGATTCAATTCTTTCGCACGCATATTTATTTTGATTCATTATTTTGATTATTTATGTATCTGCTCCGAGAATGTAATAGATAATTAGGACTTTTATCGCTTTCTTTATTTTCTCGCATTTATTTTCAAAGGGTTATGTTTTTGGCGATGTAAATACCCGACGCCTTGTAATAGCGTAGATTCACTTTCCGCAATTTATTTCCCGTAAATTATTAACTGTTAACGATGCATGACAAGACTTGCCTGAAAAATAAAACCAACTCGTATCTCACCATAAAACTTGTGCAAAGATAATATAAACTGAACTTGACACACATGCACATGTCACTCCTAGGGTACGCCTCACTTGGTTTCCTCGAGGTGGTCATTGAGTATAGGGTGTTTTAGAGGTCGCCCTCCTGTCTAAAGATCCAGTTGCCTCGAAATGGTTGCCTCGGATGAAAAAGGATCTAGGACATTAGGGTTACCGCTAAGGCGTCCTACTATTGCTTTGGTGGCCACATGTCCCATATAATCGAATTGACCCGAAAAACTCCAACGACGGTGCTACCTACTTCTCAATAGTGGGATAGTACTGTCTAAAGGACTCTTACACAGCCTAATTCCTTAGAGTAGGTAGACTTCTCCTGGGTACTTACTCTTTCAAAAAACAAAAACAACTTTTCGCACTTACACTTTTCTGACAAAAGTTTTCAAACAACACTTCATACACTCTTGAGGACTGATACAAGAGTTAAACGAATTTTTCAAACAAACTTTTTCAAAACCCACAAACACAAGAAAAGCAAACAATTTTTGAACACATAGTGAGCAAGTACCTAAGAGCCCGTGGATAACCACGGATAGAAAGGGTGCTAACACCTTCCCTTTCTATAAATCTACCTCCCGAACCGAGAAACATCTCGAAAAGGAATTTTGTTGTGCTTTTGTCCTTTCCTTGTTGGAGAACATAAAAGACGGTGGCGACTCTTGCTTACCGCGACATTTCGCGAACCAGCATTTCAAAAACAGTCAGTTCTATTTCCACCGATCACAGAAGGGGTTTTCCCAAACTGTTCTATAATTTTGAAGTCGCTTCTCTTAATGATTTTCAAAATCTCGTCCATTTCACGGGCGGAGGGTTCTTCATCAGCTACGTTCTTAGAGGGTACTTCAATCACAACTGGCTCAACAACCTTTTCCTTCCCTCTTGTATCGGTACTTGACTTGGCAGCAATAATGCGGATGGGCGTCCTTGTAACAACTGGTGGTGAGATATTGGGTGAAAATATTCTTCCGGTTCTAGTTACTTTGCTTGAGCCAGCTATGTTTCTCACATCGTCGTCCTTTCCTTCCTCGATCCAGGCATCTTGTTTAATCCCATGATAGAACACTTCAACACTGTAATTCCATGGTACCGCTTTATTTAAAGAGTAGGGAAACGGTCCGGGATTGGTAATGATTAATGGAGCAATAGTGGGTTCATTTGAAATCCTAATAGGACCTTTAGAGGTGATCCTAAGAGGTTTGTTAGAGATAGTAATAATAGAGAGGTATTCACATTTGTTCATCAAACTCTTGGCAGGTGGAGTCTTTTAAAACAAAATTTCGTGGCTATCACACAGGCGTTGTATGCCTTTTTTCAGCCCTTCACATCCATTGAGTTGTCTTGTATAGCACACACAGTCTTTTTCCCAGCCAGGAAAATCCCGGCTTTCCACAGATTGCTCTTGATTACATTCAGCAGAGTAGTTAATTCTTCAACAGAGGCAACAAAAATTGTATCTTCGACAACATTAATACCTTTGTCATGCTTCAGCATTGGAGCGGTAATTACATCCGGTGTTGGAGGAGGATCAAATTTAATAGTCTTCTTAATTAAATCCTGGATTTTGTTCTTCAAGGCCTAGCACTGGTTAGTCTCGTGCCCGGGGCTATTTGAATGGTAAGCACACTTTGCATTCAGATTATACTTTGGTGACGAGGTGTCAGGGTTGGCGGGAGGATCGCGCAATGTCACTAAATTAGCCTTGAGAAAATGTTGAAGGGATTGAGACAGTGACATGCCTAACCTTGTAAATTGTGTTCTTGGAGTTTCAAAACGTTGATGATTTGCAGATGGTCTTGGAGTAGGAGTTGAATTGGAGATTCGGAAAACATTGACAAACGGGTGATCATTCTTCTTGGTATGGGCCCTTTTCCCATACACAACATTAACTTCCTTCTTTGCAACAAAAGGTTTCTTGATAAGATTAATGGTGGAGGTAGACGCCACAGAGATCTTCCTACTTTTGATGCCACTCTCAACTCTTTCACCGGTTAAGATTAATTCGGTGAAACTAGAAGAAGAGCAGCCTACCAACAGATTAAAGAAAGGACCAGATAAGGTGCCCAAGAACATGTCGATGTGTTCCCTATCGGTCAAGGGAGGTTGGACCCTACTAGCAAGGTCTCTCCACTTTGGTGCATATTCCTTAAATCCTTCATTCTTTCCCATGGTCATATCTTGTAACTGAACCCTCGTTGGTGTCAAGTCGGCTTTATACTGATACTGATGGTAGAAGGCAGTAGCTAAATCCTCCCAAGTATTGATACGAGAACCATCTAACTGATAAAACCACTCAAGTAGTGTTCCAGTCAATCTCTCTTGGAAAAAGTGAACCCAGAGCTTCTTATCAGTAGTGTGCGGCTGTATCTTGCGCACATAAGATTTCAAATGGAGTTTTGGACAAGAGACCCCATCGTACTTTGCAAAGATTGGTATTTTGAATTTGTGGGGAATGACTACCCCAGAGATCAAACCTAAATCATCAAAATCTAAGCTGGGGACGACTTAGATTTCAACAGCTTTCAATCTGTCCTCTAACTGCTTGTATTTGATATCAGCGGGCGGGTACTGCTCGTTGAAATAATCATCGTCGAATACTTGATCATTGATACAGAAACCTGAGTACTCTTGACCTCACCAATCTGGTTCTCGTCCTCTTCAGATGAATCTTCTTCTACTGGGATTTGACGGATTGTCTCTTTAAACCTTCTACCCATGTTGAGTAGAGCTTTCTTCTCTGGCTTCTTCTTAACGGCCAACAAAGCCATCATATTCTGCTTCCCCTTGTCTAGGGCTAGTAGAGTTTCCTGAAACTGAGAATTCTGGGTTTTGGGATCCTTCACGGTTTGCTCTAGACCCATCTTGCTGAAATAAACAGTAGAAAGATAAGGAAACCTGTTACGCGAAAACCTGTCATGTTATGATGCATGGAATATGTATATGCAAATGATTTCAAGGATTAACGAAATTTAAATTTGTATAGACAAAATAATGAACAAAAGTTAATTTCATTAGTCAAAACAAGAAAGATTACATCATGCCCCTTGGGCTAACAAAATAGCTTTCTAAGATAAAAAGACCGAACGCATCCTCTTTGGCGCGAGATAAGTGTTCACATTTCGCTCTTCTTGTAGCTGCTTCGTAAGCTCCAAGACCCTCTTCTCACTATCATAGAATTGAGCCTCGAAAGTATCTCGTTCTTCCTTCAGCTGGATCCAACCCTTTTGCAAGTCTTCGAAAGAGGTAGGCATGTTGGGATGGAGGATAGTGTAGGGAACATTTCCTTCAACCACAGGCTCCATGATGAATGGTAGGATAGAGGGATAAGGCATCACAAGTTTCTGAGCATGATATCGCACCCATTTGAGGTAAGGCTCCAGGGGAATGGAATTCTTGTGTCCTAGCGTCTTGATATCCACCTTGTTCAACATCCTCCAGGCTCGGATAAACCTCTGACGATAACCTTGATTGTCGCTTTCGTAGTCAAATACCAAACCTTGAATAAGCATCTCATGTGGACCATGCCTTCGGGCGTAACCAAACTGTCTTAAGGCTAAGCAAGGGTTGTAGGTGATACCTCCTCTAATGCCAAGTAAAGGGACATTAGGGAATTCCCCATAACGGTCAACAATAGTAACTTTCTCCAAAGAGCGGGAACACCAATGAATATCTGAATATCTGAGCATCATCAACCTATGTGACCACCTTGAACCTTGCTCGTTCATCAATAAAGATTGGGGAAGGTGTGAAATAAACCATCTTTCCAAGAGAGGAGTACAACACATGAGGATACCTCTTTTCCTCATAGTGCGAGTGTGAAAGGAATGTAGGATGCCCCCTAGCAAAGTAGGCACCGGGTTACGAGACATGAAGATTTTGACGGTGTTCACATCTATGAGTTGGTTAGGATTTGGAAACAAAATCATCCCATAGATAAGGAGAGCCACAATTTCCTCAAAGGCTTGAAAATCCAAAGAGTTCCAACAGTTTTGGGCTTTCTCAAACAAGAACTTTGCTAGGAAGCCTTTGACACCACTCCTTGTTTCCCAATTAGCTGTGATATCAGATGGTTGCAAATGTAGATCTTGAGAAATCTCTTCTGGCTTTAGATCTCTTTCCATACTGTTGAAAGGTATTTGGTTGAGAATGGGAATCCTCAAGAGTCGGGATAATTCTTCCAAAGTTGGCACAAGTTGATAATCGGGAAATGTGAAGCAATGGTGTAGGGGATCAAAGAACTAAAAGAGCACCTTCATCATGTGTTCAGCGGTGGTGGAGGTGACCAAGTTTAGTAGGCGACCATGTCTTTCGGTAAATGGAGAATTTTCAGGAATCCTTGATGCTAGCTCTTTGAGTGGAGGAGGGATCCTTACGAGGTTGACTTGAATGGTTTTCCTGCGAATAGAATCCATGTCCTACAAAACAGAACAAAGATAAATCCCAAAAATCCTTGAAATGGTTAGTGAGTATGAGTATGATGTCATGATGTCTATGATGTTATGTACAAGTAAATATATACAAACAAAGCAAACAAGTCCTTAGGTTTAGGCTTGCATCGAGTCTCATAGGTAAGTACCCTCTTGAAGTTTAGTTGGCTCAAACCTGTCCTAGCAATAGTAATCGGGTTCTAAGGAGCTCAATATCACTGATTTGTTTTCTCGGGCATTGTTTCAGCGCAAGCCTCTTAAATGGCAACCGAAATATCCCAAAAAAACAAACCTCAATGAGTGTAGTATCGAGTATCTACCAACTTCGGACTGCACCAAAGTCGATCATCTCACTACGTCCTAAAGGCTAAGTTGGTCAAGTAAAGGTTCTAAAAGTTCATTAGTGCTTCATGACATCACTCAGCGGCCCCGTATTCTCCTTGACTACTCAAGGGCTACAGGTACCCACAAATATGTTTCACTAACGTAGCTATTGCTTAAACCATGTCAGTATACCCTGCACAATTTCCACAATGTATTGCTACTTACCTATAAGGTAACCCAAATCCGGGTAGAGGATTCAAACCCAAACAAAGAGCCATAATGTAAAGCATACAAGACAAACAAAGAAAGCAAGTAAATGTGATCTAGCCCTTAGGTAACCCCACTTTTAAAATTATTTCCCCAGCAGAGTCTCCAGCTCTGTGATGCGGTGGGAGAACTGACTTGGAATGTTTTGCATTTTATCATAAAATGTTGCGGTTAGCAAGAGTCGCCATGACTTTTCTTTCATCCATGGTTTTTCATGGGCTCTTAATTACTTGCTAGATCACTTGTTTTTGTTTGAAAATGTGTTTTGTGTGGTTTTTGAAAGTATTTTAAAAATGCGCCATCGCTTAGGCAAACTTTGCAATGATTCTCGTTCATAAGAATGTATATAAAGTGTTGATCTTTTGAAAATGTTTTCAAGTTTGAAAGATGTTTTTGAAATTGTTGGTGTTTGTTTTGAAAATAGCAAGGATGTTTTGGTTTTAAAATTGAGAAAGTAACTAGGAACATTCTACCTACTCAAAAGTCTTCCATGTTCATTTCATTTTTCCTTTGACATTATTATCTTACCATTGATTTGGTAAGTAACCCTATCTTTGGATGTAAATGGGACGGGCATGGGTCATCCTATAACCATGATTAGCAATGTTGTAAGGTATCTTAGCATTTTTTCTAAGGGACTAAGATCATTTTGAAAGGCAACTTTTGATAGCGTCATTGAGGGAGTATGATCTTGTATTTTTGCTTGTTTTTTCTAAGATACCTCACATGCATAACATGGCCATTTTGTAAGGCAACCAAGTGGATTTACCTAAGGGGTGCTTGTGTGCAAGTATGTTGATTTTCATGCTTTGTTTAGTCTTTGATTAGGGCTTGCTACTTGATTGATTTTAGTCTTTCCATACAAACCCTAATTACTAACATTTGTATAAAGCGATAAATTATGGAATTTAAAATTACTACGCTATTACAATACTTGTGGGGGGGGGGGGGGGGGGGGGGAGGGTGTCCAAATTACAAATGGGGATTGCTAGAAAATAAACCTAATTATCTATTACAACCATATTGAATTTGGATAAATAATGTACAAAAATGAATAAATATACAAGAATGTAAAATGGAAAGAAAATGGACTTTTGTTTGGATTTTTTAGGAAAATGGTTTTGTTTTAACCTAATTAACTAAAAGAAAAATAATTAATTGAATTAGTAAAAAGTAAACCTAAATTTACTAGGAAAAGAATTTAAATAAAATCCTAATCTATTAATTGATAAAAAAGAAATTAAGTTTATAAGAAGAATATTTTGGTGTTTTTGTCTTAAAAATAATTTATAGAATATAAAATATTTTTTTGGTCATTTTATATATTAAAATAATATATTTTAATTGTGTAAAAGAAAATAACTAAAAAAACCTAGTTTCTAATTAAATTTACAAATCAATTAGTAAAACAAATAAAGTATGATTAAATGAAATAATTTTTTTGTAAATAAATAAATAAATAAACTATATAAAAATATAAATCTAATATTTTTATATTTTTTCTGATTTTTTTAGTATTAGATAAAATATTTAAGAAAACAAATAAATAAAAATGAGAAAAAGAAAATAAAATGGGTCAGGGGTGTGAATAATCAGCAAGGGGGTCAGAAGTAAATATAAATATATATATATATATATATATATATATATATATATATATATATATATATATATATATATATATATATATATATATATATATATATATATATATATATATATATATATATATATATATATATATATATATATATATATATATATATATATATATATATATATATATATATATATATATATATATATATATATATATATATATATATATATATATATATATATATATATATATATATATATATATATATATATATATATATATATATATATATATATATATATATATAAGTCCCAAGGGGATGAGGCCCAACGCTGCCAAAAAAAGTCTGAATATGTGAAAAATCACAAAAGGTCATGCTTGGGCTTGAACCCAGGACCTAAGGATGAACAGGCGCGCGCTTTACCACTTGAGTGGCTATACATCCGTTCATATAAACAAAACAACAAATATAGGTTAAAAATCAAGTCCATGGCCTGAACTTCATCTTCAACCTCACGCCCAGCCAGAGTACCTGCATCTTGTTCATCTCTCATCCATTTGTAAAAATGTAAACATGAAACTTGTGGAAAATTTCCTCACGATTTCAGAAATGTAAAGCAATAAAATTATAGATCAAAGACAATCATGAATTTTAATGGCCCTAATCTGAACCCTAAAAATTTTAATAAACCATTAATGATGCTTGTATGAAGAGTTCAAAGTTGAGATAACTTACCTCAAAACTGGAAATTGTGTCCTGCAAATGAGCACTCCTCAAGGTGTTGTGATGATCAGTATAGCTCCACTGAAGTCCCAGGAAGCTAATGCAATGATTAGCTTGGTTGGAGGGTGGATGAAATGGTCTGGAGAAGTCCACTTACAGTGCTCTATTTTTGAACTTGGAAATGGAGGAAGATGGTGTTACAGAACTGTGACAGGGTAAGGGATGACTTCTAAATGATGTTTAGGAGCTTTAGGAACAAAGAGGCTTGAAAACGCACGAGGGAATTATGAGTTTCAAACTTTTGGTCCGGTTATGTGAAAATGGAGGTATGAGATGCAAATCTGAGTTCTTGGTGTTTTCAGGGCTCAAGCATGCGTGGGATTTTTGACAAAATACTTGTGTATGTATAAGCAAAAGGCTTGAGTGCTTTGGAGAGTCATAAGTACAAGTTATAAGTTGATTGATGTGTTACTTGATTTTCAAGAAAAGTGGGAAAACAAGTTTCAATGTGTAGTACAAGCATGGGCTGGGTGATTGTAAGTGTTGAGATCAACTTCTCTTGAGTTATAGGACATGTGTGATCAGAATAAAACAATTGCAAGGCTCAAGAACAAGTTTTGTGTAAAAAGCTACCTTATCAAAATGGCACTGTGCACTTTCTTCCCAAAATGGATATAAAGCATGGCCTTGCATTGAATGCTTGAATTGAGACCTTTAACAGCTCTAAAAGCAATTAACTATGGAGTTCCTAACAAGTTTGAGGCCTGTAAAGTAGATATTATGCAGCATAGATTTGAAATTTGAATCTTGTTCATCACAAAATGAATTGTAATTCAAGTGTGAAAACCCTAACTTCATCTCTTCGATTCTCCCTACTCAAGAATGATCTCAAGGAGTTCTTGGACATTTTGGAAAGCTTGTAATGTGCTCTACAACCCTTCTTTAAATCAATTTTCAAAATTCCCCTTGGAACTATATGAAAAAGTTCCATGAAGTTAGGTCAAAATCCTGACCAAAACTAGGGCAAAATTTCACTAAGTTTCCAATTTCAAGACCATGACTTTAGGAATTAATAACTTTAGATCCAAGAGTTTTTAGGAGAAATTGTGTAAAGAAATGTTATATATATCTTGGAGATCTACAACTTTCATGTTGAAAGTTTCTTCTAAATCCTCTTGCATCATAGTGAAAAATTGGCCCAAAGTTATAAAAAAACATGAAGTTTAAACACTAAGAAAAATTTCTAAGTTAGAAAACTTTGACTTTTCAAAATGAAATCTTGAATTTTTGATTTCTTGATGAACAAGTTTCATATTTTGACATGTTTTGATGAATTCTGATCTTTGACATTGGATTTTGACCAAAAAGTCAATGTTTAACTTTTCAGTGTACAGTTGACTTTTTGATCAGTTGACTGAAAATTCACTATCAGTCCAATTGATCTTGAGAAATGTTTTAGGTCATGCCATTAGGTTAAAATGATGCAATTGAATTCTAGAAATCATGCTTCAAACCAATTGACCATTTGCCAGGTCAAAAATCAGAAATTGCACTTGTTCAGTCAAAAACCCTAATTTTGACTATTTTGCCCTTTTGATGATTTGATCAAATTTCTTGAGGAATTATGATACAAACTTGATCAAATGATACATGTGAGTTTATAATGTTGATGCGGATAAAAAATTATGAATTTTGACTGTAAATTGGCCATAGTTGACTTTTTCCCCAATACAACTGATTTTTAGGTCAACTGCTTAGTTGACTGAGCAAAAGTGTGATCCAAGGCTTGAAACTTGACATGAGTAAACTTGGTGGTCCATTATGATCCATGAAATTCATATTAAGCAATGAAATTTCAAATATCCTTGTGCAATCTCAAACCCTAATTTTGGTCATCAGTGCTTGAGGAGGTGTCTTGAGCTGATCAACCCTAGTGCAGTCTTGAACCAAGAGAGGTCTTTGTGAAGAAATATTTGATAATATGAGAGGGAAAATTTTGGGGTACAACATTATGGATATTGCGTTTTAATTAAAATGAAAGAAATTGATGTAATAAAATGTTATTGATATATTGAGAGATTTGTATGGATGTTATATGATAATAATTTTTGTGTCTTTAAAAGAAGTTGAATTTTTTTTAAAAAAAATATTAAAAAAAATTATTCATGAATATTCGTAAATATCCATGGATACATTAAATCTCGTGAATTATCCGTTAATGAATATCCACATAAAAAATGAGGTGAATATAAATATCATATTTATCTAATAGGATAAACATGTATATTATACCATTCATCTCTCTATATATCCATTCTTAAATATAATTTATTAAAGATAAGATAACACGTCGATCCGTTTGGCATGACCTCTTCAAAGTAGTTGTGTAGGTTTTTTGTTTTGCTCTTCAAAAGAGTTGTGTAGGTTTTTGAATTTTTTTTTTGCAATAACTAGGTTTTGAATTTTTTTTCCACAAATAACCATGTTTCAGAAAACCCCACAAAGGAGGAGCCATCTCACTTGGCACCTACACCTTAAATTAAAGGGGAGGAGCCATCTCACTTGGCACCTAGGTGTTAAAAGTGTTCCCTAAGCCGTGTAAGATGGCGCCTTAGTGCAAAGGAGGTCCAATTTTTTTTCGTTTTTTATGTTAAATGTGGGACATTAGGTAAATGGTATAGCTTCACAAAAATTCGACTTTTTATTTACAAAAAACGATTACATAATAAAAAAATACAAAATAATTAGTGGTCCCCCGGAATTCGGTAACGACCCGTGGTTCCGCGTCCTTGCCTGTCTCGTGGTGGGTTTTGTCGTATTTCCTGTTGTGGCAGGGTCAATGGCCCAGCGAAGTCAATGCGTTCCAGATCCATGAAATCGATCAGATCTCTATATCTGAAAGATCCACTTTGGTACAGTCGGTTACTCATACCCTCAAAGTTTGGTCATCATGGTGGTGGGTGGAGTTCCATGGTTGGTCTATAGCACTGGTCGTCTGAGTAAGGGGGTAGAAAGGAAATGAATCCTGGGGTGTTTGGTATTGCGAATGTTGGATGCTTTGGTGATGTGGTGGTTGATGGTAAATTGGGTCGGTTGGGTCATATTCTTCGGGAAATCCCAGATCAGGGCTAAGGTTAGATGTTGAGGGGCCCATATTGGGATATGGAGAAGACTAGAATTTTGTGTGGGGCATGCGGGTGTATTTTTATTGTTATTGAGATTGTGGTTGGGTGTGAGGCATATGGGGGTATTTGTATTGAGGTGGTGATTATGGTTTGGTATGGGGCATGTGGGTGTATTCGTATTGTGGTGGTGATTGTGGTTGGGTGGTTATGGATCTATATCATCGTGGAGGTTGGTGGGAGATTGATGTGTGTTGGGTTTGTTGTTGGGGAAATGAGGGTTATGCCCATTGTATTCGTGGGTCAACCAAATACCTTGGATGAGACACGTGCATTTCTGGGTTACTAACTGATATGGACCAAGCTAAACATTGATCCGTGTGTCGTATATTACTCTGGTTGAAGAAAACAGGGAATTGCAAGACATGTTGGTGATGCCTATACCACATCTTACACCACTCTGGAGCAAAATCTTTCCAATTGGTAAGACCCCATTGGGCGTTGACCTTTTGAGATGTCATGGGGACAAACAAGTTGGATCGTAGGGTATCTCTTGATGCATTCCAAACTGCATATTGACATGGTCGCTGTGGTGCATCTCCACAACATTGAACCGTATGATTGCAGTCTTTGCAGTCCAAATTGATGCATCCTCGAAGTTTGGTTCATGGTCCAAACCCAAATATGGTCTCCAGATAAACTGTGGATAAAATTAAATCAGCTTAATAAAAACGTAATAAATAAATAATTTAAAAGTAGAAAAGTTCAAAGGTATGACGTACATCATCCGGGCCAAGGTGATCCAATAGATTACGATATAGAGCGACACTGAATCTGGGAATCTTTCCTTAATCCATACCCGTCACGCAGTACCTAAAGGAATTGTAAAATAGTTTATTTTTATCATATATTTGGTGAACAAATGAATAATAAATGATATAAGTTCTTGACTTACTTTGTTGCGTATGGGAAAACGAATGTTGTTGTTGAAGGGGTTTAGGGACTCCATTCTCCACCAACCCCAGGCTTGGAGTAAGAAAGCGCATCCATAAAAAGTACATTTTTCCTTGGTTTCATTTTTACACAAGGAACTGTATGGATGGGCTAAAACAACAGAACCCCAACTATACTTTATAGTTTTTTCAAAGTTTCTAAGTAAATTTAACTACATGAAATTTACATTATTCGCCGTACTTTCGGGAAATAAAAAGGTTCCAAAAAGTATCATTATATAACTTCTAGATTTTATTACTCTAGCTAGCTCGGAGGAATTTTCGTTCAACTCCAGAGTCGCATAATGTATTTTGAGTTCAGTAAGTAATATACCTTGGCCTCTAGCACCACCACCTTCAACCATATCTTTTCCCAACAATTCCTTGCACAGAGAGTTGGGCTGTTGAACCGACCCGTTAAAAACCTTATCGTCGATAGGGATACCCAATAACATGTACACGTCCTCTAGTGTGACAGTACATTAACCTATTGGTAGATGAAATGTGTGTGTCTCGGGTCTTCACCTTTCCAACATTGCAAGTATAAACTTTAAATCAATTGTGCAGTATGAGATCTTTATAACATTTCCGAAACCCACATATTTGAGATAGGGCACGATCAACTGGTCGAGAGCAATGTAGTTGTGTGACCGAATTCTGAATCTTTTAGTATCCTAAATTCAAAATTTAAAAAGTGTAAGAGTCCATAATGTAACGCCCGTTAATTTAATTAATTATTTAATTAAATTAATTACGGATTAATGGTGAAAAATGTTGTTGAAATTGTTGAAGTTGCGAAATGTCGAGAAATGTTGATTTAAGTTGCTAAGTTGTTATTTGGTTGATATTTAATTGATTGGTTAATTAATATTAGCAATAATAGTATTATAGTGTGATACGGTGGCAGAACCGACTGTTAATACTGGTTTGCGTTTTTTGTTTACAAATGTCGCGGTAAGCAAGAGTCGCAGTAAGCAAGAGTCTCCACCGACTTTTATTTTATCCAATCAGGAAAAGGAAAAAGAACAGAAAAAACCTTTGTCGAGATGTTTCTGAGTACGGGGGGTATATTATAGAAAGGGAAGGTGTTAACACCCTTTCTATCCGTCGTTTTCCACGGGCTCTTAGGTACTTGCTCATTTTTGAAAACTGCTTGTGTGTGCTTGTTTTTGAAATTTTTTGTTTTACTTCGTGTTAACCCTTGTTTCTATCCTCAAGAGTGTTACGAAGTTGTTTTTGAAAACTTTGTTTGAAAAGTGTTGGTGTGAAAAAGTTTTTGTTTATTTGAGCAAGTACTTAGGAACTAATCTACCTACTCGAAAAAGGTCGGTTCGTTTGTCTTTTAGACAATGCTATCCCATTATTGAGAAATAGGTAGCATCATCGTTGGAGTTTTTTAGGGAAATTCGAAGGGACAAATACGATCACAAAAGCAATGTTAGGAAATGTTAGTAATCATCCTAAAGCCTTAAAGATCTTTTTCCGAGGAAACATCCGAATGGGTCATTTTAGATCTTTCGGGGCTAGAGGACAACCACTAACAAACCCTATACTTCATGACCTTTTACCGAAGGCAACCAGAGTGGAGTAAACCTTAGGAGTGAGCATGTGCGAGTGTAATTTTCAGTTAATTTATCTTTGCACTATTAGGGTTTTCTACCGTTTTAATTTTCAGTTTTTCTTTCCATACAATCCTATTAACATCTAGGCAGTTTATAGTTTGCGAAAATTAAAATGCGGGAAAGTTAAAGTCCTAGCTATTACAAGGCTTTCGCAGATACATAATTATTTTGACTAAAAATAAAAATGCGGAATTGAAACCCTAATTATTATTACAAACTCGGAGCAGTTACAATAATAATAAAAAGGAAATTAAAAATGTGCGCGGCGAATTAAGCACGAGAAATAATTAAGAAACCTAGAAAATCTAATTGAGAAAATTTTTAGGTTATTTTTGAGAAAAAATTAGGTTATGTACAAATTAAACCCTAATTTCTAATTGATTTAAATTATGAAAAAAAAGATTAAATTGCCCTAAATAATTAAACTAACTAATTAAGGAAATAAAACATTTTTTATGAAAAAATGATTTTTATGTTTTTTGTGATTTTGGATTAAATAAAAAAGAAATAATTTGTGTTATTTTTGTAAAAGGAAAATAATTAATAAATAATAAAAATAAGAAAATAAAGAGAAAATAATTAAATTGGGCCTGTATTTGCTGAAAGGGGGGTGCAGTGTTGAATTGTTTAGGCCCAATAGCTGGTCAGCCCAATCTTTGCGCCTGATTCAGTGTGACACTCTTTCTTATGGTCCACCATGGTCATCCCTTGATGGGAGTTGGATATGGCTAGGCAATGATCCCTTGGCTGGATGGTTGGAGTGCATGGAAGGCGCTTAGCTGTGTAAAGTACCAAATCTGCATGTAAGTGTTAAGAAAATAATAAAATGCTGGGACCTGGGATCGAACCCAGGTCCTCTCCACTTTCCAACGCACGCTTCACCACTGGGCTACATGTTTTAGTTTTTAATTTAATAATAACAATGCATATTATATAAAAACAAGTGGATTAATGAATTAAAAAAAATGTGCGCCAGTTATTTGAATGGCCCAATGACGATTGAACACATCATCATCTTCTTCCTCATCCGTCGTGTTAGGTATAAAACCTTTACCTACAGACAGTTTGCCATAGGTATAAACCTTTGAATTTCAAAAATCATCAAAACGCATGATAAATGAAATATGAATACATGAATCCATTCGCCTTGACCACGAGCATCACGATACCCTTTTCATTGGCCAATTTAACCTGTATAGAGAAACCCTAAAACGGCACAACAAACCCTAGCAATGGCAATTATGAATACAGGCCTCAAAACTCAAAATTAATTAAACCAAAACATCCCAAATGATGATACAAACACAATGCTATGCCAGCTTGATTAGATTGTGATTCCTACAAAAACCAGATCAAAATCAATCTTTTATATTTTTTTGCAATTTATTTTATTTAATATAACTTTTAATAAATAAAAATAAAAATAAAATAAATAAATAAGCAAATAATATGTGGAGGTTGATTTGGGGCGTGGACCATGTTTCCAACAAGATTCAATCATGAAATGCTAGTCCCATTTGACAAAAAATGCACTTTTGAGAACATTTGACTTTTGGTAGTTTTACAAAAATGGTCAACTTTGACAAGGTATATCTCCTCCAATTTTAACCCTAGAGAGGTGTTCTTGGACTTTTTAGAAAGCTTAGGATGTCCCCTAAACAACCCTTTTGGTTTCATATCAATTGAGTCTTCCATGTTCATGTAAGAAGCTTTGACCAAAAAGGTGTTTTTGTTGACTTTTCAAAAGGACCTATAACATAGAAATTCATATCTTTTGATGAGTGCATATTGTGAACTTGTGGGATGAAGATTAATTTTAGGAAATTGTATCCTCTTCAAAATGAGACTTGGATGGAAAATTTTTGATAAAGTATGAAGAAGTTATGCTTGGTCAAATTTTGGTTGACTTTTCTTGTGAAACCCTTATTTAGCAACTTTTCGGTTTTGATGAATTTGGGGCATTCCTTGAGGAATAATGATAAAACCTTGATAAAATGATAGATATCACTTCAAAATTTTGATGTTAACCAAAAATCTTGAAGTTTGACTGTATGTGGGCCACAGTTGACTTTTGACCTAATACAATTGATTTTCAGGCATCTGAGCAGTTGACTGAGCAAACTTCTTGTGAAAGGAATGAAACTTGACATGGATGATATTGAGAACATATTGGGACCATGGAAAGAATTTGGGACCTTTGGAGTTCCCACACCCTGATGAAAATGGAAACCCTAGTTTGAGGTACATTGCCTTAGGAGAGAGTTTGTCTGGTCAACTCTTAGGCATCCTTGAGCAAGTTGAGGACCTCAATGGGCATGTGTTGAGTGAAATGAGAGGGGAAATTTTAAGGTACAAAAACTTCCCCTGTTCAATCTTCTTAAACCTGAGGATTTAGATTGGTTGTTTGCCTTTCGTAATCTGAAGGTGGAAGATGATTGAACACTAGAGTGCCCAGAAATTTGCACTCGTTTGAGACGGTGTTAGACTGTGTAGGTAGTATCGGGAATGGGCTTACAGATGCCATTTGGAGGAGATTACAGAAGTTCACTAGATATGGGCTTAAAGATGCCCTCCAGAAGATATGACAGAGAATCGTCAGAGATGAGCTTAAAGATGCCATCTAGAGGATGTTGATTTCCCGAGATATTCCTTTGATGAGAATTCCTGTTCCTACCATTGAGGAGGAATCTGCTAAGGAATGTTGATCTCTATCTTAGGAGAAATGGAATTTTAGGAACTTCAGTTGTCCGTTACTCTACTGGGGAATCATCTCTTAGTCGAGGAGATGAAAATGAACTGCTATTTGGTCATGCTCCAGGCCTTACAGTGATTTGCTGAGGATAACAAGACTGATTGCTATCTGGTCGTGCTCCAGGTTTTACAGTGACTTACCGGGGAGATGAGATTAAACTTGCTATTTGGTCGTGCTCCAGGCTTTGTAATTTCTCAATTCTTATATGGTCGTGTTCCAGGCTTTAGAAGAAATTAAGTGGTTATCCGGTCGCATGCGGGTTTCAACTTGAATTTAAGGCATACTAACATCTGGTCGTTTCTGGGCTTCAATAGTAATTGGCCTAGTAAACTGCTATCTGGTCAAATTCCAAGCTTCGGAGTACCTTATACTGTTATCTGGTCGTGCTCCAGTTTTCACAGTGTCTCTTGCTGTTATCTGGTCGTGTCCCAGGCTTCAGTAATTTGGAGAAAATAAGATATTATCTGGTCGATTTCCGGGCTTCATAGCTTGAATTTTAGATATACCACTATCTGGTTGATTCCAGGCTTCGTAGTATTTTGTATTGTTATCCGGTCGAATTCCAGGCTTCAGAGTATGATGTATTGTTGGTTGACTATTATCCGGTCAGTTTCCGGGCTTCATAGCTTTTGAACTGGAATAGAAATCTTAGTATAGATTTTACTGAACCAGGGACAGGTCTCGAGTTGTCTTCAACTGGGAGAGAAATCTTAGTATCTATTTGACTGAACCTGGGAGAGGTCTCGGAATAACTTTGACTGGCATAGAAATAAGGGGAATCTTAGCGGAGATTTGGCTGACCCAGATGAAAGTCTTAGAACATATTCAACTAGAATAGAAACCTTAGTGTCAGTTTGACTGAACTAGAGAAAAACTTGAAAAGTGTTGGAATATCTTCTACTGGAATAGAAACCTTGGTGTCGGTTTGACTGAACTAGAGAGAACTTGTGAGAACTTGATTGCATCTTTCTATGAAAGGTAAAGAGTTTGTCGTATGTAATGTCATGATGTATGAAATGTATTGGGTAATGATGTTCTCAAAATAAATGAGATTGTGTTGTATAATATGTATGCACATGCCATGATGTATGGATATGCAATGCTATTGTGATATTCTCTAGCTGGGGAAAATAAATCATGGACTGCTACTGGAGAGTATAAGGAGCTGGGTTCTTCGTTTCCGATGGGGATAGTGACCGAAGATGATTAGCTGGGGATTTACATCCATTCTGCTTGAGAATATTCTACCAGAGGAGACTCTGTCTGAGAATAATCCTGCGGGGGAATGACTTTGTAGGGAAGAGAGTTACTATGTTGGAAGATCTACTGATTTGGAGAAATAAACTCAGCTGGGGATGAACTTCCATTGGTGGAGAGAAGAGCTTTATTGGAGATTAAGCTTCCGCTGTCAGAGAAATAAACTCTGCTCGGGAGATGGCTTTATAAACTGCTCATGGTTATAAAACTCGGCTGGGGAATACATATATCAACTTTCTGAAGGAACCTGCTGGGGAAGGAATTTCTGCTTGGGGATATAGAGGTCGGACCTTGGTTGTCTCGGTTCTATGGGGAATATAGGTATCACTGGCTTGTATGTGATAGTGACTTCGCTTCCAACTGTCTCTGCCCCTTGTACCGTGATGGATGGGGTAACTGTAGGTGTTTAGGTTTTGTACCAATTTCTTTGAGTTCTTAGTAACTGTCTTTCTGTTTTATATGCGATATTCGTGAACAGTAATCATATTCAAATGCATATGTCAAGAATAAAACATTGGACGTTTTTTGCAAAACAAAACAGAAAACGGAAAAAGCAAACACAGAGTTTTGTACTCAAAAGACGCTTTGTATTGATTTGAAATTTTCCTATAACAGGCGTTTTTTACAAGGAGGTTGACGCTCTAGTAAGAGAATGCTACCGTAAAAATGGGAATTATTACAGAAATTGTGTACAAAAATAAAACAAATATGTGTAGTGATCCTATTGGGTTTCAATTCTGCTATTGCCCTTTTGTCTTCGAGCATCTCATCACTTTGCTACTTGTTCGAAGCTGGCTGGATTGATCGATAACGTTTGAGCATGATATCTGATTACTGAGGTGTGATCGCAAGGTGATCCAATGGGATATAGTGATACACTTTAATCCCTAATTTTTGCCTGGACCGCCCTTTCGGGTTTTTAGTCCACCGGGATACCCTTTTTTGCCCAAGCCGCCCTTTCGGGTTTTCGACTTGCCGGTGTACAATTTTTTTCATTTTTTATCCCTAATTTTTGCCCGAACCCTTTTGGTTCGCCGGGATGACCTTATTTTTTCCTAGGTATGTCAACCTAGAGGGTCTTTATTATGCATAGTATCTTTTCACTATGTCCGTATTGACAGGGTGTAGAAGGTCGTCACCATCCATGGTGGTCAGAATCATGGCTCCACCCGAAAATATATTCTTAATTACAAATGGTCCCTCATAGGTGGGAGTCCATTTGCACCTGGGATCACCTTGCGACAGTATGATGCGCTTGATTACCAAATCCCCTACTTGATACACTTGTTGTCTGACTTTTCTTGTTAAAGGCCTTGATCATCCGTTTGTGATACATTTGACCATGGCAGACAAGAGTAAGTCTTTTCTCGTCGATTAAGTTTAATTGATCAAGTCGAGTCTGGATCCAATCATCTTCACTCAAACCAGCGTCCTTCATAATCCGTAGAGAATGGATATGGGTCTCCATGGGTAGGACAACCTCCATGCCATATACCAGAGAATAGGATGTTTCCCTTGTCGACGTACGTGCTGAAGTACGGTACCCATGAAGAGAAAACGGTAACATCTCATGGCAGTCTTTGTATGTCACTGTCATCTTCTGTATAATCTTCTTAATATTCTTATTAGCAGCTTCGACAGCCCCATTCATCTTCGGCCAGTAAGGAGAAGAGTTGTGATGCTGAATCTTGAACTGTTTACAGAGTTCAGTGATCATCGAGTTGTTGATATTAGCACCATTATCCGTGATGATTCTCTCAGGAATACCATAATGACTAACCAAGTTATGCTTGATGAACCGTGTGTTGTACCCCAAAATTTTCCCTCCCATATTTCTCAACACATGGCAAGTGAGGTCCCCCAAATTGCTCAAGGAAGTTCAAGAATTGACCAGACAAACTCTCTCCTAAGGCAGTATACCTCAAATTAGGGTTTCCATCTTCATCAAGATGTGTGAACCACAAAGGACTCAAATGCTCACCATTGTCCTAATATATTCTCAAGATTATCCATGTCAAGTTTCAAGCCTTGCAGAAGAAGTTTGCTCAGTCAATTGCTCAAATGCCTGAAAATCGACTATACTAGGTCAAAAGCCAATTGTGGCCCACATACAGTCAAACTTCAAGATTTTTTGTCAACATCCTCATTTTGAAGTATTATCCATCATTTGATCAAGGGTTGATCATGATTCCTCAAGGATTTCTCACAATTCATCAAAACTAAAAAGTTGCTAAATTAGTGTTTTACAGGAAAAGTTAAATCAACTTTGACCAAGCATAACTTTCTCATACTTTATCATAAATGACCCATCGAAAGCTCATTTTGAATAGGATACAATTCCCAATAATTCATATTCATCTCCCAAGTCCAGAATGTGCACTCCCAAAAAGATATGAATTTTGACATTATAGGTCCTTTTGAAAAGTCAACAAAAACACCTTTTGGGTCAAAGCTTCATACATGAACATGGAAGACTCAATTGAGATGAGACAAAAAGGGTTATTTATAGGACATCCTAAGATTTCTAAAAAGTCCAAGAATACCTCTCTAGGGTCAAATTTGAGAGAGTTATGCATTGGCCAAGTTGACCATTTTTGCAAAATTGCCAAAAGTCAAATATGCTCAAATTTGCATTTTTTTGCTAAATGGGCCCAACTTTTTATGCTTGCACCTCAATTATAATGTGGTCCACGACTCAAATGTTCACTCACCCATTATATGCTTCATTTTTAAATTTATTTTGATTTTTCATTAATTAAAAAGTGAATTAAATCAAATAAATGATGAAAGTTAAGAAAGATATGATTTGATTTTTTTTAACAGTTTGGCAATCAAGATATGCTGAGTAAACAAGAGCAAATCGAATCAAGGGCAATTGATACAAGAAAGGCATGTCTTGGCTCAAAATAGCAAGATATCATATGGCTTAAAAATCAAATATTCTATTCATGAATTCTCAAGATTGGATCCAAGTTTGTTAACCTAATTCACTCTAGGTTATATAAAGAAGAATTCCAGATCAAAAGAAGAGGGTTACAGGTCATGAGAAGCTTGGAACAAAATTGAAAAAAATTGGCAAAAGTGTGAATCAATTTTCACTCCACAGGCCATCTCAAGCTATCCTAGTGATCCCAATCGCTTGCTAGACATCTCAGGAAGCTAACAACATCCTTTGCAAGCTTCAAAATGTCCGGAAACGCGCGCTACACCTCACACGGTTCGACACATTTTTGCAATTCGATTATCACAATTCTTGCATCATTAGCACTTTTGATTGTTACATTAGTGTTTTTTATCATTTTTTCAAGCTAACCATGCCATTTAATTGCGTTTTTTATGCTTGTACATGATTTTGCCATGGCTAGGGTTTCTGTGTTCGTTTTAGGGGTTTTCAGTACAAGTAAAATTAGGTACCCTTACCTTTCATTTATATTTCTTGTACAGGATTTTTGAATGTTACAGATTTGTAGTTATAGCAAGACGTCCGTAGGTAAAGGTGCCAGAGTCTAAAACGACAGAGAAAGGAGGAAGACGCTGGCGTGTCAAGCAACCATTGGGACATTTGAAATTTCGCGCTTTGGAACCAGATCTTTTACTTTTCTTATATTATATTGTACTATTATTATAATAACAACTAACCATCATAGCTCAGCTGACAAGGGATTGTTGGAAGCGAGCATAAGGACCTAGGTTCGATCCCCAGGTCCTAGTGTTTCATTTATTTTATTTGCATTCAATATATCCAGCACATCTCTCATCATGATGTCCACCATACAACCTCAACATCCATCCATTTGATGTCCAGCTAGCCAGATCCAACGTGCCAACCATGAGAGGTCTACCATGCTCCTTAAGTCAACACACGCACCAGATCAGGCATGGTCAAACAGGCTTTGGAGTGTTGGGCCAGAAAATCCAGAGTTACACCCCCCTCTTCAGCAACACTATCAGGCCCATTTCTTCTTTTTTTGTTTCATCTTATTTTTTAATTCTTTTAATATTTTCTTTAATTATTTTAATTAACAAAATTAATCACTTTTTTTTACAAAATCACAAAATCAAGAATTCACAAAAAAAAATAGAATTAGGTTTTTTTATCAAATTTAATTTAATTTAGTTTAATTTAATTTAGGGAAATTTTAACTTGTTTTTATAATTAAAACCAATTAGAAAAATTAAGTTTAAGTTATTGATTCAATTCTTTTCTTTTTCAAACAAAAATACAAAAATACAAAAATAGGTTGTTTAGAATTAATGAATCTATTTTTAAAAATTAACATTAATTAGAACTAAGGATTTTCTTTTAATTTAATTATCCATTATTTTCTCAAATAACGAAACATGACAAAAACATTTTCTTTAATCAATCGCAAGTAGGATTAGTCAAAGGGTCAAAACCCTAATCGTCCTCACATTTAATTCGCCGCGCGGTTGTTAATTATTTTGCCAATATTTTTTTAAATGTTCATGGTTTGTAATAGTTAATTTAGGGTTTTTGTTTTGTTGTTTAAATCCCCGATTTTGGTTATGTAATTAATTCCCCTCCCTGAAGCCTTGTAATATCTAGGTTTACTTTCTCGCATTTTTAATTCCCGCAAATATTTAACTGTCTAGATGTATGCTAATAGGATTGTATGGCAAGAATGCATGACAAAATTAAAATGGTTAGAAAATTCTAATGTGAAAAGATTAAAATAACTGAAACAAATCACTCGCACATATTCACTCTTAGGGTATACTCTCACTTCGGTTGCCTTTGGTAAACGATCATTAAGCATAGAGTGTCTTAGTGGTTGCCCTCCCGTCTAAAAAGATCAAATGTCCCATTCGAATGTTGCCTCGGAAATGTTGCCTCAGAAATGTTTCCCCGAAAGATCTCAAGACTCTAGGGTTATTACTAAGGTATCCTAAATATTGCTTTAGTGACCGTACGTCACTTTCGAATTGACCCTTACAATTCCAACGACGGTGCTACCTATTTCTCAATAGTAGGATGGCGCTGTCTAAAGGAAACAAGAATAGAAACAATCTTTTTCGAGTAAGTAGATGCTAGTAGGTACTTGCTCAAATCAAAACTTTTTCACACTTACACTTTTCAAACAAATTTTCAAAAAAACTTCGTCACACCCTTGAGGACTGATACAAGGTTTATCACGAAGTAAAACATTTTTCAAAACAAATCACACACAAGCAATTTAAAAATGAGCAAGTACCTAAGAGCCCGTAGAAAACTACAGATAGAAAGGGTGCTAACACCTTCCCTTTCTATAATCTACCCCTCGTACTCAAAATCTAGAAAAAGGATTTTTTTCTTTACTTTTTTCCTTTCCAATTGGATGAAACAAAAGTCGGTGGCGACTCTTGCTTACCGCGACATTTTGCGAATAAAAAACGCAAAATGCAAACCAATATTAAACAGCCAGTTCTGCCACCGTATCATAGAATTGGCGACTCTGCTGGGGATTATAAGTGGGGTATACCTTAGGATCTAGGTCATCATAATTTATTCTCTTGATTGCTTTGTTTGCTTTACTTTTGAGGGTTTTATTTGGGGTTACTATAGATCCTACACCCGAATCTGGGGAATACCTTTTAGGTAAGTAGCAATAGACTGTGAGGGAACTGTACGGCGTAGACCGATACGGTTGAAGCAGTAGCTACGTTGGTGTGGCACTTTGGTTGGTACCGGTATCTCTTATGGAGAAACAAGGAGAATACGGGGCCGCTGCGTGGTGTCGTTAAGCATCAACTGACCTTAGAACCTTTAATCTCCTAACTTGGTCATTAGAAAGTAGAGATATAGCCGGCCTCGGTGTAGAGATGAGAACTGGTTGGTACTCGATGTTACACTCATTGAGTTCATACTCTTGGAATTTTTCGGCCGCAAGAAAATATTGTGTGAGATGAAACCATGACCGATGGAGGATGGTCAATGATATTGAGATCCTCTAGAACCCGGTTACTTTTCTAGGACAGGTTTGAAACTAACTTAACTTGAAGAGGGTATTACCTTTGACCTCATGCAAGCCTTAAACCTAAGGGTTTTGTGTGATTTGATTGTATTTTCCATACCTGTGTTTGTTATACCTGTGGTTTATCATGACATCATGCATCATAACATGGCATTCATGCTTCATTACACTAACCATTTCAAAGACCAAGGGAATTTATCTTTGTTCTGTTTTGCAGATTATGGCTTCCGTGCGTAGAAATACTATCCAAATCAGCTTTGTGGAGATACCATCCCAACTCAAAGAGTTAGTATTAAGAATTTCTGAAACTTCTATGTTCATTAAGAGACACAGTCAACTTATCATCCTGGTTACTTCAAACCCTGATGAACAGATGATGAGCGTGCTTTTTCAGTTCTTCGATCCCAAGCATCACTGCTTCACCTTTCCAGATTATCAGTTGGTACCCACCTTGGAAGAATTCTCTCATCTATTTGGCATATCTATTCTTGAACAGGTACCCTTCACAGGTATGGAAGAAGTCCCTAAGCCAGAAGTCATTGCCTCAGCTTTGCATTTGAAACGGGCCGATGTGGTATCCAATTGGGAAACTCGAAGCGGAGTCGAGGGTTTTCTATCCAAATTTCTGATAGATCGGGCTCAACTATTTTGGGATGATTTGGATTTTCAGGCTTTTGAGGATGTCTTGGCTCTTATTATCTATGGTTTAGTTTTCTTCCCTAATCCGGACTCCTTCGTAGATGTGAATGCTATCAAGATTTTCCTTTCTCGCAACCCTGTGCCTACCTTGCTTGGAGATATTTTACACGCCTTCCATACTCGTACCATGAAGAGAAGAGGGACTCTTATGTGCTGCATGCCGTTGTTGGCGAGGTGGTTTATTTCTCACCTCCTTAAGTCTGTACTGAAGAACGAAGAAGGTTTGGGTTGGTCACACAGAATAATGTCACTCGCTCATACGGATATTATTTGGTGTTCCCGAGCTATGGAAGACACGGCTGTTATTGACCGATGTGGGGGGGTACCCTAATGTCCCATTACTTGGTATCAGAGGGGGTATAACTTACAATCCTTGTCTAGCTTTGAGACAATTTGGTCGTGGTCGAAGGGATGGTCCCCATGAGTTACTTCTCGAGGACATTGTATTCGACTATAAGGATGATGTTAATGAGCATCGCCGGTGGTTCATACGAGCTTGGGGCATGGTAAACAGATCTGACCCCAAAGAGTTGGGACCAAAGACTTCCCTTCCTATGCAGCCTTACCTCCAATGGGTCCGAACTCGTGCCCAGAAACTTATGATGCCTTATGAGGCCGTATTACCAGTGATTATGGAACCCACTACTGAAGAAGGCATTCCTTACACGGTTCTCTATCCTTATATGCCCACCGATCTTGGGGAGTTACAGAGGTCTTGGATTCAGCTGAAGAATGAGCGGGATACTTACAGGGAACAATTCCATGATCAAGAGAGGAAGGTTTTAAAGCTCACCAGGAAGCTCGAGGAAGAAATAGCGATCAATGATTACATCAGCACAAAGAGAAAGCGTCCATGGGACTTTTGATTTTTCTTTTCTAGTTTTAGATTTGTTTTATTTACTTATTTTGTAACGCCTTAAAGGAATTTTGAACCTTCAAAGTTAAATCTAATAAAGTTTTTTGTTCATTTTGGTTTGCAAATTTAAATTGCCCGAAGTCTTTGAAATCATTACATGCGCATCCCATTATCATGCACATCATTACAGGTACCACTACGGGTTTCTCATCTTCTTCGTTGTTTATTTCAGCAGAAATGTCTTCTGATCAAATTATCAAAGATCTTCAGGCATAAAACGCCCAGTTCCAACAGATGTTCATCAGTCTGGCAAAAGGGCAAGAGGATCTGAAAGCCCTCATTCTGAAGGAGAAGAAGAAGAAGAAGACTGGAATTCTGAATATGGGCAGAAGATTTGGAGAAAGGTTGAAGCATCAAACTGATCTGACCTCTTCATCCAAGGAAGGGGAGAACCGAGAAGGAGAAAAGGACCCTAGTCTTACAGTCTATGACAACGATACTGATTAAAATGATGAGCAATATCCTCCTGCTGAGGATAGGTACAAGCAGCTAGAAGACCGTCTGAGTGCTATGAAAGTTCAGAAGATACCTGGTTTGGATTTCGGAGAACTGGGACTGGTATCGGGAGTGGTCATCCCTCATAAGTTCAAAGCTCCAGTTTTTTCCAAGTATGATGGAGTATCCTGCCCAAAACTCCATCTCCATTCGTATGGCCGAAAAATCCAACCCCATACCGCCGACAAAAATTTGTGGGTGCATTTCTTTCAAGATAGTCTGTCATGGACTCAGCTTGAATGGTTCTACCAGTTGGAGGGAGCCAGTGTCCTAAACTTGGAAGATCTTGATACTGCTTTCTACAAGCAGTATCAGTATAATTCCGACCTTGCTCCCACTCGTACTCAACTCCGGAGTATGTTCATGGGTGCAGGAGAAGGTTTTAAAGATTATGCTAAAAAATGGAGAGACTTGGATGGAAAAGTTCAACCCCCTTTGTCTGATAGGGAGTTGGTTGTTATGTTTCTAGGGATGCTATCTGGTCCATTTTTCAATCACTTGATCGACAGTTCATCAGCTGGATTCACTTATCTAATTTTAACTAGAGAAAGAGTAGAAGCTGGCATTCAGAGTGGTAAAATACATAAATATTCCTCCTCGAGTTAAACAAAGAAACATTTTACTGGTAAGAAGGAAGCCAATGCAGTTTATAGCCCGAGGGGCCAAAGCAGATATGAACACCGTCAAACGGTAAATGCTGTAGTGATACCAAGACTCGCAGTTGCTCCACAATGCAACAATCAACGAAGGGTGGAAATACCACAACGGAAGTTTACCCGAATCAGCATAACTTTGGCTGAAGTTCTGCCTCATTTAATAAAATCCAACTTAGAAACCTTGAGAGAGGCTCCCAAGAATCCGAATACTACCTCTCCCAGATACAGCGCGGTGCGCCTACCAATTTGAGAGTCCAGGCCACGACACAAATTATTGTTAGGCTCTGAGAAACAAAGTACAAGACTTGCTTGAAGCCAAGGAGATAGATTTTGACGCTCCAGAAAAGCCGAATGTTATAATTTCTCCCATTCCCAAACATGGTCGTGGAGTTAATGTTGTTAACACTGATTTGTTTGTGATCTTTGTTGAAGAAATTTCTACTCCTCTTATGACTGTTAAGAAGAATTTGTTGTTGGCTGGTTTATTTCCGAGTTATGGTGAATGTTGCCACATGTGTTCGATTCTACCTTCTGGTTTCCGTTTGTTGAAGACGTTGACATTATAACCATTTCCGCCAATCTTTACAAGGTTTCCTCGAGAAGACCTGTTAGGATTACACCTGTTCAAAAAGTTGCTCAGCTGATAATCATTGTTCCTGGTCCCATCCCGTACACCTCAGACAAGGTTGTCCCATGGCATTATGGTGCTGATGTGTACTATCATGGCATTAAGCAAGATCTGAAGAATGAAGAAGCTGATACTGATGTCAGTAATATTGTCGGGACTAGTAAAGTTACCCGAAGTGGAAGGGTCTTCTCTCTTGAGATTTCCCCGAAGACTATCATCAAGCCTACTGTTATTCCAACTACTGCTCCAACCAGCACTCCTGACATTTCTCCCGTTCCTACTCCAGTTATTACACCTTCTACTATTCCTATTCTTACCCCATTTATCACCCCTGCTGCTGAGCCATCTGGGACTCGGGGCAAGGAAATTATAGGTGAGCCTGCCCGGACGGAGGTGCCTAGAAAAATCATTGTGGAAGCCTCTAAACAAGAAATAGAGGAAATACTGAAAATCATTAAGAAGAGCGACTATAATATGGTCGAGCAGCTGGGGCAGACCCCATCAAAGATATCCATGTTGTCTCTGCTATTGTGTTCTGAAGCCCATGCAAAGGCTTCGATTGCATTTCTCAAGACTGCGCATGTGCCGCAGGAAACTTCAGCAGATCAGTTCAAAGGTTGCATGGCCAGCCTGACTGCTGACAATGGGTTGGGTTTTTCAGATGCGAATCTGACACCGAAAGGAAGTAATCATAATGATGCTCTGCATGTCTCAATTGAGTGCAGGGGCACCACTATGGCTCATGTGCTGGTAGATACCGGGTCTTCACTGAATGTTCTTCCGAAGAAAGCGTTGGACCGTTTGGGTTGTGAGGGTTTGACTCTAAATCCTAGTAACATTGTGGTAAGGGCTTTTGACGGATCGGAGAGGATGGTGCACGGGGAGGTGGACATCCCTGTCAAAGTGGGTTCTCAGACTTTTGGGTCCACCTTCTACGTAATGGATATCAGGCCATCATATTCTTGTTTGCTGGGTCGTCCTTGGATTCATGAGGCTGGGGAAGTTACTTCCACACTCCATAAAATGTTAAAGTATCCTGTGAAGGGAAAGATTGTCACAGCGCGAGGTGAAGAAGAATATATGGTGAGTCACCTCAATTCCTTCTGCTACGTGGAGATGGACGGGGAATTCATAGAAACTCCTTGTCAGAATTTTGAAGAGGTCCCTCAGGTCCTGGCATCAACTGAGGTTACTACCAACAAACCTCCATTGAAGATGGCTTCTCTCAAGGACGCTAGGGATGTGGTTGAAGAAGGTGGGTGTAGCAATTCAGCTCCCTGATTTCACTCACAAAACTGACAAATTTGGTTTGGGCTTTACTACAGGGGCTCAAAGGGCTGTTAGGTATGCTCGGGCTGGAAGACCTCTGCTACACATCAGCAATCGGGGAATTAATGCCATTGAAGACAACGAAGAGGATTCGGACATCGACAGCTGGATCTACCCAACAACCAACGGTGGACTGAATAACTGGACGGTGAAGGACTTCATACCTGCTTCTTTTATTCCGTAGTAATTGACTCATTTGTTTTAAGATTTGTAATAAAAAATTTGAAACTTTACGGCCTGATGCCTTTCCCGAGGCACCTTGGCTTTGCTTGTGAGGGCTATTATTTGTCATTTTGTATATCATTAATAAAGCATTGGACGTTTCTTGCATACAAATTTTGCGCTCTTTGTTTTTCTTTTCTGTCTCTCACTTTATCAAAATGGCTATTCGCTTACACACACTCACGTATCATACTGCAGATCCATATCCACTATGGATACCATTGATAACAACTCTGCTACTGGCAGTTATGTCTTCAAAATTCCGATCAACCAAGCCGAGGACGAAGGTGAGGATGATTGTGAGGTGCCTAGAGAACTTACTAGACTATTAAAGCAGGAAGAAAGGGCCATACAGCCTCATGAAGAGCCAGTTGAGTCAGTGAATTTGGGTACAGAGGAAGACATAAAAGAGGTTAAAATAGGTGCGAATCTGGAGCCTAGTGTCAAACAACGGTTAATATAGATGTTACACGACTATGTTGAGATCTTCGCTTGGTCCTGTGAAGATATGCCTGGTTTAGACACTAATATTGTGGTACATCGCCTGCCGACTAAAGAAGACTGCCCGCCGGTAAATCAGAAGGTTCGTTGTATGCGCCCTGAAATGTCAGAAAATCAAGGCAGAGGTCATGAAACAGTTTGACGCAGGATTCTTAGCTATCACTTCCTATCCGCAGTGGGTTGCTAACGTTGTTCTGGTACCTAAGAAGGAAGGTAAGGTATGGATGTGTGTGGACTATAGAGATCTGAACAGGGCAAGCCCCAAGGATGACTTCCCACTTCCTCACATTGATGTTTTAGTCGACAACACCGTGCAACAGAAGATCTTCTCCTTCATGGATGGTTTTTCTGGCTACAACCAGATCAAGATGGCTCCTGAGGACATGGAGAAGACAACCTTCATTACACAGTGGGGCACCTTCTGTTACAAGGTAATGCATTTTGGGTTGAAGAATGTTGGGGCAACTTATCAGCGTGCCATGGTCACTTTGTTCCAAGATATGATTCACCATGAGATCGAGGTTTATGTTGATGACATGATAGCCAGGTCCCAAACTGAGGAAGAGCACCTTGATCATCTCCAGAAACTGTTTGACAGGTTGAATACGTACAAGCTGAGGTTGAATCTGAACAAGTGTACTTTTGGGGTAAGATCTGGTAAGCTTCCGGGTTTCGTCATCAGTGATAAGGATATTCAGGTAGACCCTGCAAAGGTAAAAGCCATACAAAAGATGTCGGCTCCCCACACAGAGAAGGAAGTTAGAGGTTTCTTGGGACGTCTAAATTACATCGCCAGGTTCATTTCACATATGACTGCTACTTGTGAGCCCATCTTCAAACTGCTAAAGAAAGATCAAGTGGTAAGGTGGAATGATGAATGTCATACCGCTTTCGAAAGAATCAAGGAATACCTTCAAGAACCGCCAATTTTAATGCCTCTAGTTGAAGGAAGACCTTTGATATCATACCTGACAGTGCTAGATAATTCATTGGGGTGCGTGCTGGGACAGCATGACGAGTCTGATCGAAAAGAGCACGCCATTTATCACCTTAGCAAAACTTTTACCGATTGTGAGACCCGATACTCATTGCTTGAGAAAACTTGCTGCGCTTTGGCATGGGCTGCTCGCCGACTGAGACAGTATATGCTGACTTACACTACCTTGTTGATATCAAAGATGGATCCGATCAAGTATATTTTCGGGAAGCCCGCTCTCTCTGGAAGGATAGCAAGAGGGCAAATGATCTTAACCGAGTATGACATCCAATGCACAACCCAAAAAGCAATCAAGGGGAGTGTATTGGCGGATCATTTGGCGCATCAGGCCGTGGATGATTACCAGTCCATGAATTTTGAGTTCCCGGATGAGAATATCATGTTGGTAACTGACTGCGAAGAACCTGGACCGGATGAAGGACCCGAGGAGGGATCCCGATGGTCTATGTATTTTGATGGAGCCTCAAACGCATTGGGTAATGGAATTGGCACTGTAATCATATCTCCTGAGGGCTGTCATACTCCGTTCACCGCCCAATTATGCTTTAACTGCACCAACAATATGGCGGAGTATGAAGCGTGTATCATGGGTCTTCGAGCTACTATTGAATTGAGGATTAAGTTCTTAAGTGTATTAGGATATTCCGATCTGGTGATAAGTCAGATCAAAGGCGAGTGGGATACGAAGCACCCGAATCTCATTCCTTACTGAGAATATGTACTGACATTGCTCCCACATTTTGAGTAGGTAACCTTTGAACATTTTCCACGAGAAGAGAACCAGTTGGCAGACGCGCTAGCTACAATGTCTTCTATGTTCAAAGTTAGGTGGGACAATGAAGCTCCCCAGATTACCATTAGAGGTTGGATGAACCCGCACATTGCTGTGACATTGAGGCTGAAGAGGTAGCAGATAAACCCTGGTTTCACGAGGTAAAGAGGTATCTTAAGGCTCAAGAATACCCCGAGGGGGCATCCGTTAATGATAAGAAGTTTCTGAGAAGGTTCGCTGCTAAGTTCTTCATCAGTAATGGAATCCTCTATAAGTGTAACCATGATTCAACCTTACTGCGGTGTGTAGACAAAAGCGAGGCAGAAAGAATCATGGCAGAGTTACATGAAGGCACCTTTAGAACCCATTCTAGTGGAAATATCATGGCTAAGAAGATCCTACGGGCAGGATATTACTAGTTCACTATGGAAGCCGGTTGTTATCAGCACTCTCGAACCTGTCATAAGTGCCAGGTCTATGCTGATAAGGTGCATTTTCCTCCAGTTCCTTTGAATGTCTTGACGGCTCCTTGGGCCTTTGCAATGTGGGGCATTGACATGATCGGCGAGATTAGACCTACTGAGTCTAACGGGCATCGTTTAATCTTAGTAGCCATTGGTTATTTCACAAAGTGGGTTAAGGCAGCTTCCTTTGCTACGGTAACTAAGAACGTCGTGGCGCGGTTCATCCGACACAATCTGATTTATCGATATGGTGTATCAGAGAGAATTATTACTGACAATGGTACAAATCTCAATAACACAATGATCACTGAGCTCTGCAAACAGTTCAATATTCAGCATCATAACTCTTCTCCCTATCGGCCGAAGATGAATGGGGTTGTTGAAGCAGCTAACAAGAACATCAAGAAGATTGTACAGAAGATGATGGTGACATACAAATACTGGCATGAGATGTTACCATTCGCTCTTCATGGGTACTGTACCTCAGCACGGACGTCGACAGGGGAAACACCCTACTCTTTGGTATATGGCATGGATACAGTCCTACCCATCGAAGTCCAGATACCCTCTCTCAGGATTATGAAGGATGCGGGTTTGAACGAAGACGACTGGATCCAAACCCGACTTGATCAGCTGAATCTAATCGATGAAAAGAGACTTACTGTTATCTGTCGTGGTCAGACGTATCAAAAGCGAATGATCAAGGCTTTTAACAAGAAAGTCATACGTCAAGAATATCAAGTCGGGGATCTAGTGACCAAACGCATCATACTACCGCATGGTGATCCCAGGGGCAAATGGACCCCCACATACGAAGGGCCATTTGTGGTCAAGAATATTTTCTCGGGAAGAGCTATGATCCTAACCACCATGGATGGTGATGACCTTCCTCACCACGTCAATGCAGACATAGTGAAAAGATACTACGCATAATCAAAGACACGCTAGGTTGACTGGCCTAGGCAAAAATAAGGGCTTCCCGGCGAGCCAAAAGGGTTCGGGCAAAAGTAAGGGATGAAAATGAAAAAAAAAGTGTACACCCGGTAAGTCGAAAACCCGAAAAGGCGACTTGGGCAAAAAAGGTTATCCTGGTGGACTAAAAAGCCGGAAGGGCGGTCAAGGCAAAAATTAGGGATCGAAGCATAACACTATGTCTCATTGGATCATCTTTCAGCCAGACTTCGGTATCGACTATCAAGCTCGGACAGCGCCAATCAATTTGATCAACCTTCGGCCAAGTAGCAAAGTGATGAGACGCTTGAAGATATAAAGGCAATAGCAGAGTTGGAATCCGATGGGATCATTTCACATAGCTGTTTTTATTTCTTTTATAGAAATTGTAATTTCTTACGGCGGTGTTCTCTTACTAGGACGTCAGCCTCTTTGAATAAAAATGCATATTACAGGCCAACTTCAAAAATCAATACAATTCATTTTCACAAGAAATTTCAACTTGTTTTTCTTTTTCTGTTTTATTTTGCAAGAATGTCCAATGACTCATTTTTGATATATGCATTTGAAAATAGTGGTTGCTCATAAGAAACAAAAGACAATTGCTCGTAATTCCAGGAACAGGGAAAACAAGAAGTGCCCAAACCTTACGGTTACTCAGTCCATTAGGTACCGGGATAGAGTCAACTTGAGAACATGAGTAGTAGTACATACACTCCCCACAGAGTAAAAAGTATCTAAAGACAGTGATGTTAGATTTCCCAAAAAAGACATAACTCTCCCCAGCTGAGGTTCACAATCGTGAGTGAGTCAGTAAAGTTTTCCCCAAGCAGAGTTTATGTCTCTCATAAGTAGAAATTCAATCTCCAACAGAATTCATTATCACCAGCAACGGAAATTCATCCCCAGCTGAGTTTATTTCTCCAAATCAGCAGATCTATCAGTAGAGTATCTCCTCTCCAACAGATTTAGTCCCCGCAGAGTCATCCTCAGACAGGGTCTCTTCCGGCAGAGTATTCACCAGCCGAACGGATGTGAATCCCTATCTAGTCATCTTTGTTCGCCATCCCCAACAGAAGTAGAGGAGCTATGGTTTTTACAACAGTCGAGAATACCATTTCTCATACTCTTCAAGCAGCAGTCAGGGATTTATTTTCCCAGACTCAGATTATTACGTTAGCATTTCATGTTCATACATCATGACATGTGCATACATTACATATAACACAATCCCAGTTATTTTGAGAACCTCATCACAATGCATCTCATGCATCGCATAACTAACCATGTATTTCTTTCAGGAAAGACAATTATTATAAACAGTTTCCAGCAGGTCCATGATCAACACTCGAAGCTAAACAGAGTAATCATCGATGCGACAAAGCAACCTTACCCAGGTTCCTCCTGAAGTTTTACACGAACTTATCTCAAAGCAACCTTACCCAGGTTCCTCCTGAAGTTTTACACAAACTTATAACCTTACCCAAGTTCCCGCTACAGTTTTACCCAAACTCCTCATAAAACAACCTTATCCAGGTTGTCATATCAAAATAACCTTACCCCGGTTCATTTTGAAGTTTTACAAAAACGTATCACGAAGTAACCCTACTATCCAGGTTCTTTCTTACAGCCCTACTATCCCGGCTTTCATATCGAAGTAACCCTACTATCCAGGTTCGTTCTTGCAGCCCTATTATCCCGGCTTTCATATCGAAGTAACCCTACTATTCAGGTTCCTTCTTGCAACCCTACTATCCAGGCTTTCATATCGAAGTAACCCTACTATCCAGGTTCCTTCTCACAGCCCTACCATCCAGACTTTCATATCGAAGTAACCCTACTACCCAGTTTCCTTCTCACAGCCCTACCATCCAGAATTTCATCTCGAAGTAACCCTACTATCCAGGTTCCTTCTCAAGCCCTACTATCCAGACTTTCATCTCGAAGTAACCCTACCATCCAGGTTCCTTCTCATAACCTTACTGTGATACGGTGGCCAGAATCGGACTGTTTTAAAATGCTGGTTTGCGTTTTGCATTTGTGTTTGCAAAAAGTCGCGGTAAGCAAGAGTCGCCACCGACTTTTATTTTATCCAAAAGGAAAGGAAAAAAGCACCAAAAAATCCTTTTTTGAGATTTTGAGTACGGGGGGTAGATTATAGAAAGGGAAGGTATTAGCACCCTTTCTATTCGTGGTTTTCCACGGGCTCTTAGGTACTTCCTCATCATTTTCAAAAATTGCTTATGTGTGTTTGTTTTGAAAAAAGTTTTTGTTTTACTTCGATTTAACCCTTGCTTCTGTCTTCAAGAGTGTTACGAAGTTATTTTAAAAACTTTGTTTGAAAAGAGTGTAAGTGTGGAAAAATTTGTTTTGTTTGAGCAAGTACTTAAGAACTAGTCTACCTACTCGAAAAAGAGAATTTTTCTGTTCTTGTTTCCTTTAGACAGTGCTATCCCACTATTAGTGAGTAGGTAGAACCGTCGTTGGAGTTTTAAGGGTCAATTCGAAAGGGACGTACGATCACTAAACCAATGTTAGGATGTCTTAGTAATAACCCTAATGTCTTAAGATTAATATTCGAGGCGACATATCCGAGGAAACCTTTCCGAGGCAACTTTTCCGAACGGGACTTTGATCTTTGTTTAGACAAGAGAGCGACCACTAAAATACCCTATACTTAGTGATTGTTTACCGAAGGCAACCGAAGTGAGAGTATACCCTAGGAGTGCGCATGTGCGAGTGATTCAATTTCAAGTTATTATCTTTGCACATTTAGGGTTTGCTAACTGTTTTAAAGTTTACATACATTCTTGTCATGCATCCCTATTACCATACATCTAACAGTTAATATTTGCGGAAAATTAAAATGCAGAAAATAAGCTACGCTATTCCAAGGCTTCGGGTATTAATTACATAGCCAAAAAATAACCCGTAAAAAAAACAATAAATGGATGAAAAAGTCCTAATTAATCTATTACATCCCATGAGCAATTACATCAATATTGTAAAAATAAATAAAACGCGCGCGATGAGTTAATAACGAGAGAGAAATAGGGTTTTGACCCCGCCTAACCTAATTGAAAGAAAAATTATTTTTGTTGTTTTTTAATTATTTTTAAGAAAAATAAGGTTTGAATTAAATATGCAAAAACCTAATTACTAATGAAATTAAATTGAATAAAATTAAATTACATGACCTATTTTTGTATTTTGGGTTATTTTTAAGAAAAAGAAAATAGAATTTAAATTAAACAAAACCCTAATTTCTAACTTGTTTCAATTATTTACAAAAGAATTAAAGTTACCCTAAAATTACATAAACTAATTAAATTAATTTTTTGATAAAAAATAACCTAAATCTAATTGGATGAAAAATTATTTTTATGATTTTTTTATGAAAAAAAGAATTAATTTGGTGTTAATAAAAATAATTTAAATAAATTAATTAAGAAAATATAAAAGAAAAGAAGAAGAAAATGGGCCTGCAATCAGCAATTTTGGAGGGGTGTGAATAGCAATTCTGGGCCAAAAAGAAATTGATCCACGTTGACTTGCCCAGATTCCCTATTGTGCATTGACTAGAGCTTTTGGTGGACCATCACATGATAGCCTTCAGATCTGGCTTGAGGACATCTGGTTGGTTGGATGATGATGGTCCATGGTGATCTCCCTGCCTTGTGTGCACGCCTGATCATATGAATGAAAATAATATGAAATAATGGGGGGGGGGGACCTAGGATTCGAACCCAGGCCCCATAGCCTTTTCCACTCACCTTCACACCAACTGAGCTACGCGCTTGCTTTGTATATGAAACAACAATAAATCAATATATAAAAAACATGCAAAAATCCGAAGTTATCCGCGCGTAAATTCAAATGGGCGAATAGGGTGATGCCACGCCTTTATCCCTGTCCTCTCTCCATGGCTAAAAGGTTCAGTGACCTTTACCTACGGACGAATGCATGTAGCTATACACCTTGCATATCTCAAAACCACACACAGGCATAAAAAATGAAGCCTAATGCCATGAATCAACTCGTCTTGGCTTGCTGAGCATCATGGTGCCCTTCTTGGGGGCCAATTTTGCCTGCATAAAAAAGACCTAAAACGAGACCAGAAAACCTAGCAATGGTAGATTCCAGTATAGCCAATAAAAATTCAATTAATTGTTATGAGTAGCTTGCAAATGCCTCAAGGAACAAGAATATGTAAGTATTTCATGCTATAAGTGTCAAAATCATGTTATTTGATTTCAAGAAAAAACCATGGTCGTGGATCACTTACAGTGAGTTCTAGCGCGCGGGGATCCTTGTTTCTGATTGCTATGGCTTCCTTGCAATCCCAGGAAGTTAATGGAATGGCATATGAGTCTTGAAAACGCCTGGAAGTGCAAAATCATATTATCACTTTCTTTGAATTTTTTCAAGTTTGGTTCTCTCCTTGTGCGCCTCCAAATCTTGTTTTTTTGATCTGCAATTGTTCCCTATATACCAAGGAACGAATTAGGGTTAAAACATGCCTTCAATCTTTGTCCATTATGATTTTTGATCTTGATTTGATTCACTTGAAAATATTTCTAAAAATAGGCCAAAACCAATCTTTTCATGCACACAAAGGCCTTGCACGATTTGATTCACTTGCTAGCTGTATATGGGACCTGAACTGTGCACAAGATCTTGAGGTTTCAATGATTTGGATTTTTCATGATTTGTTTTGATTTAAATTGATTTAATTGCAATAAAAATCAAAATAAATAGCAAAAATAAGATAAAGACAAATGGGAAGATCTAGTGCTCTTGGACCATGCTACCAACTCAAAACAAGTGCAACAAGTTAGGCCCATTTAACAAAAATTGCAATTTGAGGCATAGTTGACTTTTGGCAATTTTGCAAAAAAGGTCAACTTCACCAATGCATAACTTCCTCAGTTTTGACTCTTTGAAGGTGTCTTTGGAATTTTTAGAAAGCTTGGGATTTCCTCTAAGCAACCCTTTTTGTCTCATCTCAATTGATTCTTCCATGTTCATGTATGAAGCTTTGACAAAAAAGGTGTTTTTGTTGACTTTTCAAAATGACCTATAATGTCCAAATTCATAACTTCTTGTGAGTGAATATTTTGAACTTGGGAGATGAAGATGGATTGTATAGCATTGAATCCTATTCAAAATGAGCTTCGGATGGATCATTTCTCATAAAGTATGAGAAAGTTATGCTTGGTCAAAGTTGAGTTGACTTTTCCTACAAAACCCTAATTTAGCAACTTTTGGTTCTTGATGGATTGTGAGAAATCCTTGATGAATAATTATCAACCCTTGATCAAATGATGAATGATACTTCAAAATGAGGATGTTGACAAAATATCTTGAAGTTTGACTGTATGTGGGCCACAGTTGACTTTTGCTCGAGCATAATCGATTTTCAGACCTTTGAGCAATTGACTGAGCAAACTTCCTCTGCAAGGCTTGAAACTTGACATGGATGATCTTGAGAACATATTAGGACAATGGTGAGAATTTGGGGATCCCTTGGACTCAATTATCTTGATGCAACATGAAACCCTAATTTGAGGTAGACTGCCTTAAGAGAGAGTTTGTCTGGTCAACCCTTGGACTTCCTTGAGCAATTTGAGGACCTCACTTGAAATGTATTGAGAAATATGGGAGGGAAAATTTTGGGGTACAACAGCTGCCCCTGTTCAATCTTCTTAAACCTAAGTATGTAGATTGGCTTGCTTGCCTTTCGTGATCCGAAGGTGGAAGATGATTGAACACTAGAGTGCCCAGAAATTTGCACTCACATGAAGTGGTATTTGTCTTGTGACGTCGGGGATGGGCTTATAGATGCCATTTGGAGATTGATGATGGAAGATGGGCTTAAAGATTCCATCCGAAGGAGTGTTGATCGCATAAGAGATTCCTTAGCGAGAATCTGTATACCTGTTGTTGAGGAAGACTAAGTTGGAGAATGTTGTTCTTTGCTTGTGAGGAATAGAATTTTAGGAGCTTCAGTCGTCCATTATTCTACTGTGGAATCGTCTATTAGTCGAAGAGGTAAAAATGAACTACTATCTGGTCGTAATCCATGCTTTATAGTGATAAGACCGACTGCTATCTGGTCATAATCCATGCTTTACAGTGACTTACTAGGGAGATGAGATTAAAGTTGCTATCCGGTCGTAATCCAGGCTTCGCAATTTCTCAAATCATATCTGGTCGTAATCCAGGCTTCAGAAGGAATTAAGTTATTATCCGGTCTCATTCGGGCTTCAATTTGAACTTAGGGCACACTAATATCCGGTCGACTCCGGGCTTCTTAGTAACTGTCCAGGTAAACTGCTATTTGGTCGAAATCCAAGCTTCGCAGTGTCTTGTACTGTTATCTGGTCGTAACCCAGGCTTCAGTCCTTTTATCGTTATCTGGTCGTAATCCATGCTTCACGATATTTTATACCATTATCTGGTCGAATCCAGGCTTCATGGCGTCCTGTACTGCTATCTGGTTGTAATCCAGGCTTCACAATACTTTACTTCTTATCTGGTCGTAATCCAGGCTTCAGAAGAAATCAAGTGGTTATCCGGTCGCCTCCGGGCTTCCATTTGATTGTTGGGCCTACTAATATCCGGTCGGATCCAGGCTTCATAGTAATTGGTCGGGTGAACTGCTATTTGATCAAAATCCAAGCTTCACAGTGTCCCTCACTGTTATCTGGTCGTAATCCAGGCTTCAGTGTCTCTTACTGCTATCTGGTCGTAATCCAGGCTTCACGATGTCTCATACCACTATCTGGTCGAATCCAGGTATGATGCGGTGGGAGAACTGACTTGAGGTTTTGCGTTTGTGTTCGCAAATGTTGCGGTTAGCAAGAGTCGCCACCGACTTTTCTTTTATCCAAAAGGAAAGGTAAAAAAGCACAGGAAAGACCTTTGAGATGTTTTCTTGAGTTCGGAGGGTAGATTATGAAAAGGGAAGGTACTAGAACCCTTTTCATCCATGGTTTTCCATGGGCTCTTAGTTACTTGTTTAGATCACTTGCTTTTGCTTTGAAATTTGTTTGAAATGGTGCTTTGTATGGTTTTGAAAGTATTTTGAAAAGAGGGCTTTGTTTAGGCAATCTTTGTAATGATTCTCGTTCGTAAGAATGTATACAAAGATGTTTGTCTTTTGAAAAATGTTCCAATGTTTTGAAAATTGTTTGGAAATGTTTTTGAAATGTGTGTGTGATTGTTTTTGAAAATAGTAAGGATTGTTTGCAAATTGATCAAGTAACTAGAAGCATTCTACCTACTCAAAAGTATTTCTTGTACATTTTTATTCCTTTGATATTGTTGATTTACCATTGCTTTGGTAAACAACTATCTTTGGATATTAAACGGGACGGGCGTGGGTCATCGTATGACCATGATAGAAATTTTGCCAAGTATCTTAGTAAGTTTTGAGGGACTAAGATCATTTGTTTAGGCAACCTTTTGATAGCGTCATCGAGGGACTATGATCTTTTGTTTTGTTTTGCCAAGATACTTCACATACATACCATGGCCATTTTGTTTAGGCAACCAAGTGGGTGAAACCCTATGGGTGCTTGTGTGCAATGTGTTGTCATTTTACATGCTTTTGTTTGTCTTGTATTAGGTCATGGCTATTTGTTTGATTTTTGTCTTATCATACAAAACCCTAGTTTTACTAAGCATGGTATAATGCGATAAATTACGTAAAATAAATCTAAGCTATTACAACAATTATTATGGGTGGGGGGATACAAGTTTTTGAATGGGGATATTTGCACCAAATAAAACCCTAAAATACTATTACAACCCAATTGAATATTTGCAAATTAAATAAATAAACAAGTATTTAAATATGCAATAAAATGTATTTATGCAAAAAATGTTTTGTATTAATTTTATGTATGAAAAAATGAGATTATTTAAGTCCTAAAAATAAGAAAAATAAATATTGTTATTTTTAAAAGGGGAAACCCTAATTTTTTGATTAAAAGAAAAATATGTTCTATATTATTTATTTTGTCTATTTTTTGTATAAGAAAATATAAATAATATTATATGCAATATTAAAAAATTAAGCATGTGTGAAAATAATATTTTGTGTGTAAAATAATAAAATAAAATAATAAGTATTTTTATATTGTATTTACAAATTATTTAAGAAAATAAAGTCTATTAACCTAATAAACTATTTTTTATGTCCAAAAAATAATAAAAAATAACATAAAATTACAAAAAATGAAGAAAATATTTTTCATGATTTTTGTGATTCAGAAAAATAAATAGAAACAATAAATATAAAAATATAAAAGAAAATATGAAAAATAAACAAAATATCCAAGGGGGTGCAAAAGTAATATGGAGGGTGCAAAAAGTAGAAACAAAAAGGCCAAGATTGCAAAAATCCCAGATGGAGCTTCGTCCCTGTCCTTTAGCATCTCCTTCGCGCGCGTTTATGCTTCAACCTGTAACTCTCTATTCTTTGCACAAAAACAAAAACCTGCAACATAAGAAATATAGCTTGGAATCTCACGATTCCAATGATATAAAAAACATAATCTAACTCTCAAAGATCATGGAGAATTTCTGTAGCCCTAATTTCTGACCTAATTTTTTCATGAACTTCAAGCTTCAAATTCTCACTACTCAATTAATATAAATGACAACTATGCATATGTACAGCTTCAGCAAGTTAAGGACTACATTTTTGCTTCACAAATCAAAGCTTGAGTATTCCTAAATAGAGAGATAGAGTTTTGAAAAATACCTTATTCAGCTGAGTTTGGATATGGCAATGTGGGGACTTTGAGTGAGGCATGAGAATCGTGTGAGCTTCCTTGAATTTCCCTCAAGCTATTCCAATGTTTAGCTTGCCTTAAGGGTGCTTGAAACTCCCTGTAGAAGTCAACCTACAACCTTCAAAAGTGAAAATGGTGATGTCTAAAACAGAGCTCACAGAACCAGGAAAAGGGCTTGGATAGCTTGGATATGATGTATGGAAGGTGTTTCAAGTGTTAAAGGGAGAAACGCACGAGCCAATATTGAGCTTGCAAGTGTTTTGCAGAAACTGCAAGTTTGGGCAGAAAAATTGTGTTTTTGTGTTTGGGACAGTTTCAGAAGTTATGCACTCGTGTTCTAGCTTGCAACAAGTTTGTGAATGTATTTTTGAATGATGCCAAGTCCACCCTTTATCAGATGTACAAGTTCTCTTTACTTTTGCCACTTTTCTTGCTTTTGAAGAAAAGTGAAATGACTTGTGCCAAAGGCTTGTACTTGATAGTTCTAGGGCTGCCAAGGGTTGGTAAACATTGCCTGATATCTGTGGACATTGCTTGTAACAAAGAAACAGGTCCATGGCTCAAGAATTGCAAAGTTGCAAAAAGTTTGCTTTATGAAAATGGCATTGTGCCCTTTATGCCATTTATGGATTAATCTCTTGTACAATGCTCCAAATGTGAAAACAAAGGCTTTAACCACTGAGTTAGCATTAAATTATGGAGTGTAGAAGGGATTTAGGACCTGTAATGCAAGGTACAAGCATTCTTGATCAGATTTGCAACTTGGTGCATTGTGAAAATGGCTTGAACAAAAGTGACAAAATGTCATTTTCTCTTCTTCGATTCTCCCTAACCACAAATGATCTTGGAGAGTTCTTTGACATTTTGGAAATCTTGTAACATGCTCTACAATCCATATTTGAAATGAAACTTGAGATACTTCTTGGAACTAGGTGAAAAATGCCCATGAAGTTAGGTCAAAAACCTGCCTAAATTAGGGCAAATTTTCACAAATTTAAAAACTTTATGGACCTCTATTCACAAAATCATAAATTGAGTTCTAAGAATATTTTTGGAAAACTTTGTGAATCAAAGTTATAGATTTCATGGAGTACTACCACTTTCATGTTGGAAGTTTTCTTTGAATCCAACTGCATCATGGTGAAAAAGTGGTGAAAAGCTAGGAAAAAATAAGAAAATTTCCATACTTAGAAATTTTCTAAGTTATGAAAAATTTTCAAATTAAAACCCTAATTTGCAAAATTTATTTTCTTGGTGAACAAGTTTCATGTTTTGACATATCTTGATGAATTATGACCCTTGGCACTTGATTTTGACCAAAAAGTCAAAGTTTGACTTTTCAGTGTACAATTGACTTTTGATCAGTTGACTGCAAAATTCATATGTCAATCCTATGAACTTGTGATCTTTTGAACTATGTGATTAGGTCAAGATGATTCCATTTAGTCCTTGAAATCATGCTTGAACCCTATTGGCCATTGGTTAGGTTAAAAATCAGAAATTGCCCTTTTCTCAGTCAAAACCCTAATTTTGACCATTTTGCCCTTTTGATGATTTGATCAAATTTCTTGAGGAGTTGTGATCCAAACTTGATCAAATGGTTCATATGAGTCTAAAATGTTGTTGTGGATCAAAAATTATGAAGTTTGACTGTAAATTGGCCATAGTTGACTTTTCCCCAATACAGCTGCTTTTTAGGTCAATTGTCCAATTGACTGAGCAAAAATGTGATTCAAGGCTTGAAACTTGTCATGAGCAATCTTAGGGGTCCAAGATGGTGTATGAAAGTCACATGAAGCATTGATGGTCCAAAATTCCTTGTGCCAACTCAAACCCTAATTTTAGGTCATCAGTGCAAGATGAGGTGTCTTGAGCTGAGCAAACCCTAATCTTGTCCTGAGTCCAAGAAGTCTTGTGAGAAAAATCTTGATAAATGAGAGGGAAAATTTTGGGGTACAACACCAGGCTTCATGGTGTTCGGAGAAATCAAGATACTATCCGGTCGAATCTGAGCTTCATTACTTGTATTAAAGATGTACCACTATCTGGTCGTAATCCAGGCTTCGCGGTGTGTTTGACTGCTATCTGGTCGTAATCCAGGCTTCACAATAACTTGTTAAGTTGTTACCTGGTCGTAATCTGGGCTTCACGACTTGTGTTTATGATAATTTGAACTTGGGAGATGAAAATGGATTGTAGAGCATTTCATCCTATTCAAAATGAGCTTTGGATGGGTCATTTCTCATAAAGTATGAGAAAGTTATGCTTGGTTAAAGTTGAGTTGACTTTTCCTGCAAAACCCTAATTTAGCAAATTTTGGTTCTTGATGAATTGTGAGCAATCCTTGATGAATCATGATCAACCCTTGATCAAATGATGAATGATACTTCAAAATGAGGATGTTGACCAAAAATCTTGAAGTTTGACTGTATGTGGGCCACAGTTGACTTTTGCCCTAGCACAGTCGATTTTCAAACCTTTGAGCAATTGACTGAGCAAACTGTTAGAACAATGTTTGAATCTACTACCCTATATTTGAGTTTTGATGATAACAAAGTGAAAATATATAGTATTTATAAGTTTCATGAATGAACTATCTGCTGCCTAAAATTACTATGTTCTGACTTGCAGATACTCTGATTGACATAAGCAAGATCACGTTTATTCAGCATCAGAATTTGATTTCATACACCAGCATCAGAAGTTGCTACATCAGAATGTCAAGATCAGATGATCAACTCACGCACATGCTGAAGCTTGATGAACAAGACTGCGCTCAAACACTCTGATACAGAAACACAATAGTTCATCAGCAGCGAAGCAGAATCAGAATGAGCCAAGCCAGAACGTGCATTGAAGAAGCAACGGTACTGTGCATTGAACGCTAATAAATTCCAACGGCCTCATTCCAGACAAGATCTGCTCAAAAAGGAAAGCTTGTTATTAGCATTGAATCAAGAATATTGCATTCAACGTTCATCTTCTCAAGTGCTATATAAACAAGGCTTTGAAGATTATAATGGCTAATGCTCTCCAAATCTCTACACGCACAAAGCTGAACCATAATCTTCGTTCTACCAGTTTTGCTAAACCACATACTCTGATACTCCATTACAGTTTAGCAATCTAGTTTCTAAGCTTCATTTGTGTATACATCACAGTTGTGATAAAGTTTTGTAGAAAACATACACACACATTATTTTATCTCTTTGTAAGAAAGTGTTGCCTTGACAAACTGGGTTGTGGTTTGAATCAAGAAGGCTTTAGCAGTTGTTAAAGCAGTCTGTAATATTCAGTTGAATATAGTGAATTAAGACCTCGTTGGAGAGAGGCGAAATCACCTTGACGGGTGGACTGGAGTAGTTTGAGATCAAACGAACCAGGATAAAAATATCTTGTCAATTGCTCTAGATTTCAGTTTTACAATTCAACCCCCCCTTCTTGTGTTTTTCACCCCTTCAATTGGCATCAGAGCACCTGGTTCTGAGCTAAAACACTTAACCGTGTCAGTACAAGATCCAGCGTCAGAAAAACACAATGGCAGGAAACAATTCTCACTTCGGCAATGACAATAATGAGGACAGAGACAGATTCAGTGGCAAACCTCCAGTCTTTGATGGAGAAAACTTTGATTACTGGAAAGACAGAATTGAAAGCTTCTTTCTAGCACATGATGCTGATCTGTGGGATATGGTGACAGATGGATACACGCACCCTGTGAATGCAAGTGGTCAGAAGATTGATAGAAAATCAATGACTGATCAACAAAAGCGTGACTTCAAGAATCACCATAAGGCCAGAACCATCCTCCTCAGTGCCATCTCCTATACTGAGTATGAAAAGATCTCCAACAGAGACATAGCGAAGAACATCTTTGATTCTCTCAGAATGACGCATGAGGGCAACGTTCAAGTCAAAGAAACAAAAGCTCTGGCGCTCATTCAGAAGTATGAGGCGTTCAAAATGGAAGAATCTGAATCCATTGAAGCTATGTTCTCTAGATTCCAGATTCTGGTAGCTGGTCTCAAAGTTCTGGACAAAGGGTACTCTACTGCTGACCATGTCAAGAAGATAATCAGAAGTTTACCCAAGCAGTGGAGGCCTATGGTTACTGCTCTGAAGCTAGCTAAAGATCTCAACAAAATCACTCTGGAGGAACTTATAAGCTCCCTCAGAAGTCATGAGATAGAGCTAGAAGCTGATGAGCCTCAGAAGCAAGGTAAGCCTCTAGCATTAAAATCTAACAGAAAATCTGAGTCTAAAGTTTTGCAGGCAGTTGAAGAAACATCTGATGGATCCTCATCAGAAGAAGACGAACTTTCCCTTCTCTCCAGAAGAGTAAATCAACTATGGAAGCAAAGACAAAGGAAGTTCAGGAATCCCAGAAGATCTGATCAGAACGAGTCTTCTTCCAGATACAGAAGGACAGACTCTTCCTCTGGATACAGAAGATCTGAAGGCTCCTCCAGTAGCAAGAAGCCAAACACCAAAGACATCATCTACTACGAGTGCAATGAGCAAGGGCACTACAAGAGTGACTGCCCAAAGCTTCAGAGGGAAAAGCCCAAAAAGAAGTTTGGAAGAGAGAAGAAGAAAAGTCTCATGGCCACATGGGATGACTCTGACTCGTCTGAAGCTGACTCAGAATCAGATGATGAAAGGGCAAACATAGCTCTCATGGCTAACATTCCAGATGATAGTGAAGCTTCTGAATCAGACTCAGAATCAGACACAGAAGAGGTATTTCCTAACTTCGCTGTTAACTTTACAAAGGCTGAACTTGCTGAAAGCCTCAATGAAATTCTGGAACGTTATCAGCAGATTAGAGCTAAATTCAGAGACCTGAAAAGGAATCTTGAATCTGACTCTAATAAGTCTGAGAGTCTCAAATTGGAAAATTCTGAGCTGAGAGATAAAATTTCAAAATTAGAAAACACTTTACAAAACTCTCAGAAGGAACCAATTTCTGAAACTCCCAGCAACGCTGATGAGATCATCAAGGAGTATGATCACAGTTTCCAGAGGTTCCTTGCTAAAAGCATAGATAGAAGCAGAATGGCTTCAATGATCTATGGAGTTAGCAGAAACGGCAGGAAAGGAATAGGATACCAAGGTAAGGTTCCTACACCAAAGAATGTCATGGACCTAACCATTAAACACACTCCTCTAAATTCACACTTTGTGTATGGTCACACACACGACATCAAATATACTAGCAGTAAGCACTCTGTGAAACCAAAATTCAACCAGAGTTTTGGTAAAACTAACAAGTCAGGACCCAAGAAAATCTGGGTACCTAAGGATAAAATAATACATGTTGCAGATATCTTTAGCTGCAAGTCAGAAACACCAGTCATGGTACCTGGACTCTGGCTGCTCACGACACATGACGGGAAGAAGGCATATGTTCCAAAGCCTGGAACTTAAGCCTGGAGGCCACGTTGGCTTTGGAGGCAATCAGAGGGGAAAGATAATTGGCTCTGGAACTGTAGGTAATGGAAATCTTCCCTCTATTAATAATGTTCTGCTAGTAGATGGATTGATGCATAATCTGTTATCCATAAGTCAATTAAGTGATAACGGTTATGATATAATCTTTAATCAAAAATCATGTAAAGCTGTTAGTCAGAAAGATGGGACTATCCTGTTTAATGGTAAGAGGAAAAACAACATTTACAAAATTAAACTTTCTGAACTAAAGAGTCAGAATGTAAAATGTCTTCTGTCTGTTAACAACGAGCAATGGATCTGGCACAGAAGATTGGGGCATGTTAGTATGAGAAGAATATCTCAGATTAACAAACTCAATCTGGTCAGAGGACTTCCTAATTTGAAGTTCAATTCAGATGCTCTGTGTGAAGCATGTCAGAAAGGCAAATTTGCAAAACCTTCTTTTAAATCCAAAAATGTTGTTTCCACCTCTAAGCCATTAGAACTTCTGCACATTGACTTATTTGGACCAGTTAAAACTGCTTCAGTCAGTGGTAAGAAGTATGGGTTAGTAATCGTAGATGACTATAGCAGATGGACATGGGTAAAGTTCTTAAGACACAAGGACGAGTCACACTCTGTGTTTGTTACCTTCTGTAACCAAGTTCAGAATGAAAAAGATCTTAGAATCGTTAAAGTCAGAAGTGATCATGGTGGAGAATTTGAAAATAAAGATTTTGAGTCATTCTTTAATGACAAAGGCATTCTGCATGATTTCTCTTGTCCTAGAACTCCCCAACAAAATGGAGTTGTAGAATGAAAGAACAGAACATTGCAAGAAATAGCCAGAACCATGATCAATGAGACAAACGTTGCTAAGACTTTCTGGGCAGAGGCAATAAACACAGCGTGCTACATTCAGAATAGAATCTCAATAAGACCTATTCTGGAAAAGACTCCATATGAATTGTGGAAGAACAGAAAGCCCAACATTTCATATTTTCATCCATTTGGATGTACTTGCTTTATATTGAATACAAAGAATTATTTGAACAAGTTTGACTCTAAGGCACAGAAGTGTATTATGTTAGGATACTCTGAACGCTCAAAAGGGTACAGAGTATACAATACAGAAACACAGATTGTGGAAGAATCAATCAGTGTTCGTTTTGATGATAAGCTTGACTCTGAAAAGTCAAAGTAGAATGAAACTTTTGCAGGTATAGAAATTGAATTTGCAGGTTCTGAAGACAAGTCATCAGAAGCTCTCAACACAGACATTCCTTCAACGTCTGAAAGGAGCACTGCTAGAAATCCTACAACAGCTGCTGATCAACCTCAGAAGAGATTACCCAGAAGCAGTTTGGATCACCCAGAAGAGACTATCCTAGGAAGAAAGGAAGATCCAATCAGAACAAGAGCAAGCTTCAGAAACTCTGAAGAAACTCTTATGGGACTTGTGTCTCTAATTGAACCTTCTTCTATTGATGAAGCACTTCTGGATAATGATTGGATTCTGGCAATGCAAGAAGAGCTGAATCAATTCACCAGAAACGACGTATGGGATCTCGTTCCCAGACCAAAAGGATTCAACGTCATTGGAACAAGATGGGTGTTCAGAAACAAGCTAAATGAACAAGGTGAAGTCATCAGAAACAAGGCACGACTGGTTGCACAAGGTTATAGTCAGCAAGAGGGGATAGACTATACAGAAACCTTTGCCCCAGTCGCCAGGTTAGAATCTATCATACTTTTAATTTCATTTGCTGTTAATAGAGGCATCACTCTGTATCAGATGGATGTCAAAAGTGCATTCTTAAATGGTTATATAGAAGAAGAAGTTTATGTTCACCAACCCCCAGGTTTTTAAAATACAAAACATCCAGAACATGTTTTCAAACTAAAGAAGTCACTGTATGGTCTGAAACAAGCTCCCAGAGCTTGGTATGAAAGGCTAAGTAACTTTCTGCTTGAAAATGAATTCACCAGAGGGAAAGTGGACACTACTCTATTCTGTAAAACAGTTAAGAGTGACATCTTAGTCTGTCAAATTTATGTTGATGATATAATTTTTGGTTCTACTAATCCTTCTCTTGGAAGAAAATTTGCTAAGTGTATGCAGGCAGAATTTGAGATGAGCCTCATGGGGGAACTGAAATTCTTTCTAGGAATTCAGATCAATCAAACTCCAGAAGGAACTTACATTCATCAGAGCAAATACATCAGAGATCTTCTGAAGAAATTTGACCTCTCAGAATGTAAGCCATCAAAGATTCCAATGCATCCCACGTGCATTCTGGAAAGAGAAGAGGTAAGCAAAAGTGTAGAACATAAAGTCTACAGAGGTATGATTGGTTCTCTCCTCTATCTGACTGCTTCAAGACCTGACATATTATTCAGTGTTTGCATCTGTGCTAGATTCCAATCAGATCCTAGAGAATCTCACTTAACAGCTGTTAAGCGAATTTTCAAGTATCTGAAAGGTACTACTAATCTGGGTTTGTTTTATAGAAAATCTAGTGATTACAGCTTAGTAGGCTACTGTGATGCTGACTTTGCTGGAGACAGAGTGGAACGTAAAAGTACTTCTGGAAGCTGCCAGTTTCTGGGAGAAAATCTGATCTCTTGGTCCAGCAAAAGGCAATCAACAATTGCTCTGTCAACAGCAGAAGCTGAGTACATAGCAGCAGCAGGGTGTAGCACACAAATGCTCTGGATGAAAAGTCAGCTTGAAGACTTCCAGATTTTTGAGAGTAACATTCCTATACTTTGTGATAATACTTCTGCAATTTGCTTAAGTAAAAATCCTATTTTACACTCTAGAGCTAAGCATATAGAAATAAAACATCATTTCATTAGGGACTATATTCAGAAAGGTATTTTGAACTTAAAATTTATAGATACAGACCATCAATGGGCTGATATCTTTACTAAACCCCTTTCAGAAGATAGGTTTAATTTCATTCTGAAACATCTCAGCATGAAAGTATGCCCAGAATGAAAATGTTTTAATTCCATATATTTATCTTCAGAATGTAATTATTTTACTGTGAACTTCTGATCAATTTTCTTTCAGAAAAGATAGAACATGCAGATTGTATCAGATGCAAGTCTAAAGATCTGAGAGTCTAATCTCAAAGACAGACGTGCTGATCACTACATCAAACAAGTGTCATCCAATCATCAGCATATCTCTGAAGCAGAACGCGTGCACGCTTCTGAGAAGGCAAAGCGCTGATTGGGTGCATTGAGACACATGTCTGGTAACCGTTTTTATGTATCTTTCTCAAATCCCCCAAAATCAGCAAGCATTTAATGAAAAGTAATCATTCTTTTAAATGGCAATCATGATTTTTTCTCTCTCTCTTAAAAACGTTTAACTTTTCAAAACATTTTTGAAAACTCTATTTAAGCACATTAATCTCTCATTTATTCTTTACGCTTTCTCACAATCACTCAAGCATTTTCTGCATATTTCTGAGTTCATCCCTTGCAAACTTTTTTTTCAATTCATTCTCAAAGCTTTTTTAGTGTGAACAATGGCATCCTCCAGCATTTCTGCAGGCAATCAGAAGAAAGCAACTTCTGAGCAATATCAGGTGCCACTCAGAACTCTCCTCACTCCGGTGAAGAACCTTGAAGTGCTCTCTGAGTTAATCATTGACTTTGAAAGCTTGAAGGAAAATGGTTTTGACCTAATTGAAGAAATTAGGGCTCAAAAGTGGGAGAGGTATTTCGATAGGTTGGTTGGACCAACATTCCCCGCGCTGGTCAAGGACTTTTGGATTCACGCCAAGGTTTCAAAACATCTAGTCATCTCCTCTGTCATGGGAAAGAAGATTGTAATTTCTGAAGATCTCATTGCAAAGCTAATCGGTCAAACTGGGCACTCTAGTGTTCAATCATCTTCCACCTTCAGATCACGAAAGGCCGACGAGCCAATCTACATCCTCAGGTTTAAGAAGATTGAATAGGGGCAGTTGTTGTACCCTAAAATTTTCCCTCCCATATTTCTAAACACATGGCAAGTGAGGTCCCCCAAATTGCTCAAGGAAGTTTAAGAATTGACCAGACAAACTCTTTCCTAAGGCAGTATACCTCAAATTAAGGTTTCCATATTCATCAAGATGTGAGAACCACAAAGGACACAAATTCTCACCATTGTCCTAATATGTTCTCAAGATCATCCATGTCAAGTTTCAAGCCTTGCAGAAGAATTTTGCTCAGTCAATTGCTCAAATGCTTGAAAATCAATTGTACTAGGTCAAAAGTCAATCGTGGCCCACATACAGTCAAACTTCAAGATTTTTGGTCAACATCCTCATTTTGAAGTATTATACATCATTTGATCAAGGGTTGATCATGATTCCTCTAGGATTGCTCATAATTCACAAAACCCAAAAGTTGCCAAATTAGGGTTTTACAGGAAAAGTAAACTCAACTTTGAACAAGCATAACTTTCTCATACTTTATCAGAAATGACCCATCCAAAGCTCATTTTGAAGAGGATACAATTACCTACAATTAATCTTCAGCTCCCAAGTCCAGAATGTGCACTCCCAAAGCTTCATACATGTACATGGAAGACTCAATTGAGATGATACCAAAAGATTTGTTTAGAGGACACCCTAAGCTTTCTAAAAAGTCAAAGAACACCTCTCTAGGGTCAAAACTGAGAGAGTTATGCATAGTCCAAGTTGACCGTTTTTTCAAAATTGCGAAAAGTCAAATATGCTCAAATTTGCATTTTTTGCTAAATGGGCCCAACTTTTTATGCTTACACCTCAATTATAATGTGGTCCATGACTCAAATGTTCACTCACCCATTATATGCTTCATTTTTCAATTTATTTTGATTTTTCATTAATTAAAAAGTGAATTAAATCAAATAAATGATGAAAATTAACAAAGATATGATTTGATTTTTTTTTACAGTTTGGCAATCAAGATATGCTGAGTAAACAAGAGCAAATCGAATCAAGGGCAATTGATACAAGAAAGGCATGTCTTGGCTAAAAATAGCAAGATATCATATGGCTTGAAAATCAAATATTCCATTCATGAATTCTCAAGATTGGATCCAAATTTGTTAACCTAATTCACTCTAGGTTATATAAAGAAGAATTCCAGATCAAAAGAAGAGGGTTAGAGGTCGTGAGAAGCTTGGAACAAAATTGAAAAAAGTTGGCAAAAGTGTGAATCGGTTTTCACTCCACAGTCCATCTCAAGCCATCCTAGTGATCCCAATCGCTTGCTAGACATCTCAGGAAGCTAACAGCATCCTTTGCAAACTTCAAAACACTCGGAAACGCGCGCTACACCTCACACGGTTTGACACATTTTTGCAATTCGATTATCACAATTCTTGCATCATTAGCACTTTTGATTGTTACATTCGTTTTTGTTATCATGTTTGCAAGCTAAGCATGCCATTTAATTGCATTTTTTATGCCTGTACATGATTTTGCCATGGCTATGGTTTTTGTGTTCGTTTTAGAGGTTTTCAGTACAAATAAAATTAGGCCTTGATTCTGGCACCATGATGCTGGTGAGGATGAGGCAAGTTGATTGGCACCCTTACCTTTCATTTATATTGCTTGTACAAGATTTTTGAATGTTACAGGTTTGTAGTTACAGCAAGACGTCCATAGGTAAAGGTGCCAGAGTCTAAAACGACGAAGAAAGGAGGAAGACACTGGCGTATCAAGCAACCATTGGGACATTTGAAATTTCGCACTTTGGAACCAGATCTTTTACTTTTCTTATATTATATTGTATTATTATTATAATTACAACTAACCATCATAGCTCAGCTGGCAAGGGATTACTAGAGGCGAGCATAAGGAATTGGGTTTGATCCCCAAGTCCCAGTGTTTCATTTATTTTATTTTCATTCAATAGATCCAGCCATTTGATGTCCAGCTAGCCAGATCCAACGTGCGAACCATGAGAGATCCACCATGCTCCTTAAGTCAACATACGCACCAGATCAGGCGTGGTCAAACAGGCTTTGGAGTGTTGAGCCAGAAAATCCAGTTACAACCCCCATTCGAATGTTGCCTCAGAAATGTTGCCTCAAAAGATCTTAAGACTCTAGGGTTATTACTAAGGTATCCTAAATATTGCTTTAGTGACCGTACGTCCCTTTCGAATTGACCCTTACAATTCCAACGACGGTGCTACCTATTTCTCAATAGTAGGATGGCGCTGTCTAAAGGAAACAAGAATAGAAACGATCTTATTCGAGTAAGTAGATACTAGTAGGTACTTGCTCAAATCAAACAATTTTCACACTTACACTTTTCAAACAAAATTTCAAAACAACTTCGTCACACCCTTGAGGACTGATACCAGGTGTGATACAGTGAGAGAACTGACTTGAGGTTTTGCGTTTTATCGCAAATGTTGCAGTTAGCAAGAGTCGCCACCGACTTTTCTTTTATTCAAAAGGAAAGGTGAAAAAGCACAGGAAAGACCTTTGAGATGTTTTTTGAGATCGGGGGGTAAATTATGAAAAGGGAAGGTATTAGCACCCTTTTCATCCATGGTTTTCCATGGGCTCTTAGTTACTTGCTAGATCACTTGCTTTTGTTTGAATGTGCTTCTGGTGTGTGGTTTTTTGAAAGTATTTTGAAAATGGAACTTCGTAATGGTTCTCGTTTCTATAAGAACGCATACAAAGTGTTTGTTTCTAAAAATAGTTCAAAGATGTGTTTTTTTGAAAGTATTTTGAAAATGGAACTTCGTAATGGTTCTCGTTTCTATAAGAATTCCTACAAAGTGTTTGTTTCGAAAATAGTTCAAAAGTGTGTTTGTGAGATGTGTTTTTGAAAGTATTTTGAAAATGGAACTTCGTAATGGTTCTCGTTTCTATAAGAACGCCTACAAAGTGTTTGTTTCGAAAATAGTTCAAAGATGAGAGTGTGGGTGTATAAAAATGTTTTTGTTGTGAGCAAGCGAGTAATTGAGAGAGAACCTACCTACTCGAAAGGTCTTAGATATGCTTTTCCTCCTCCTTTAGATGTGGCTGTCTTACCATTGATTTGGTAAGAAGCCCCATCATTGGATGTGAAGGGATGGGCATTTGGGACGTTTGTATAGTCATAGAAGGCAACATATGGGACGTTTTAGCAATGTCGTTTCAATGACTAGATCATTTACCGAAGGTAACATCGAGGGTCATCGAGGGACTACGATCTTTTATCGAGGGTCTTTTGCTAAAACGCCCATGCTCGAGGGACATGACTATTTTCCGATAGGCAACAAGTGGAATTACCTTAGAGATGCTAGTGTGAATAATGTGTTTGATTTGCATGCATTTAGTCTTTGATTAGGGTGGCCTATTTATTGGTTTTATCTTACCATACACACCTAATTACTAGCATTTGTACAAAAGTAATAAAAAGTGCAAAAAATAAATCCTACACTATTACAACCATATTGAAAGACAAGAAAATGTAAAGGCAAAATCAAAATAAAAGAAAGGAAAATGAGCTCTTCGACCCAGGCAATAGCACCCTTCGAATTGCATTCTGTTGGCCTCCTTTGATTGGGGCTAGCACCAGTGAGGTCTTGTCCTTCGATTGGCCTGGAAGTCAGTGTATGGCGAAGCCTTCTGGTTCTGCCTTTGTTGTCTTCTTCGACTGGAGGTTGAAAGCAGTGAGGGAATGCCTTTCGAACGAGCCTGAAAGTCAACATGGTTTTCCTACTGGTTGCCTCTTTTGTTTGACCCGGAGAAAGAGGGTAGAAGCCAAAAGCTTTGTTTCCTATTTCCTGTTTCCTATTTCTTTCATTTGAAGCATTAAATGGCAACATGGCCTGAGGCCATGCTAGTATTTGACTTGTAAATAGTTTAATAGTTAAAGCAAGTTCAGGTAAACAGAAAGTGAAACGGAAGGGTTAACTATAAAAAAAACATGTTAAAAGGGTGGAAACAAAGGGAACAATGGTATATACATGCTTGAAACGAACGAAAAGATTATTTACATGTTATGCCATGAAATGAAAGGTTCAAGGGTAAGAGTGACTTACCTTGATAAAGGCTTTGAATGGGTGTGGGACCTTGAGTGGAGGCCAGGATGCTGGATTCGAAAGAGGGGGTCAATAGTTATGCTTGGAATGCTGGATTCGAAGGGAGGAAAGAAACAAATCTTATGTTTCTTTCCAAACTAGATTCGAAGGATACTGAAGAGTACTTGTTCTTCAGAATTGAAGGAAGTAAGTATATGATTCTGGGATTTTTGTGATTTCTCAAGTGTTGATGAACTTGAGAGTTTTGAGAAAATTTGGGGGATTCGTTCCTCTGGTCCAAAGATCCTCTCTTAGCTTTGCAAAAATTCCTCTATTTATAGAGAAAAAGAATGGACATGTTTTCAATAGCCAGCCTTGCAAAATAATAAAATAATAGGTAACGTGAAAGGTACAAGTGGGGGGGCCTCTTGGCAGTTGGGGTGCAGAAGATGTGACTTATGCTTTTTGGCGTTGCTTGTGCTCAGACCAAATTCAGGTTGAAAGCTGCTTTTGTGATAAAAGTACTCTCTATGAAAAGAAAGAGTATGTAGCCTTTAACCAAGAATAGTAGTATCTAAAAGACAAAGTTTAAAACCCTTGTACAAGCTTCTAATTATGTAAAGATTTGGAAGCAACATAGCCTGGAAAATGAGATTTGGTCTTGAGTCGAATGCAAGAATGAGATCGAAGAGCACTTGTTCAAAGGAATCATTTGCCTTAATCGAAGCTTGTGGTCGAAACAAGCTTACTCAAAGGAAGCTAATGCCCAGTCGAAGCTTGGATCAAAGCAAACATATTTCCCAATCGAAAGCTCGTGTTCGAAGGAAGCATGTTGCCCAATCGAAGCATGTAGATCGAAACAAACATAAAGAGAGTCATTTCCTTTTAGCATGAGGGGAGTTCATGGCTTCTAAATCGAAGGGTTCTTTCAAGGGAAGCAAGAACTTAGTCAAATCTTGTATAAAGATATCTCTTCTCTCAAACAAAGTTTGTGAGAGGCAAAGTCTGCAAGAGGTCCTTGGTTAAAGTGGATTCAAAGGATGCATAGAGATGGTTACTTTGTTCCATCGAAGCTTTTCCAAATGAAAGAAAAAACATGCAAGCAGCATATGCCTAATCGAAGTAGGCTTGTAGGCAGTAAACTTGTCCAAGTCGAAGCAGGCTTGCAGGCAGCTACTTGTCCAAATCGAAGCAGGTTTGCAGGCAGTACGCTTGGTGAATCAAAAGGTTTGTAGGTAACTATTTTGTCTAATCGAAGATTTTTCCTTGTAGGGGGCACATGCGGCCAGCAAGTCATGGCCTTCGATTGCAAGTATGCATGCAACACATTTGTCCAATCGAAGGGCTAAGTCGAAGGAGGCCTATTTTCTCCAAATTTGTCAAAATGTTATTTTTATCTGTTTTCTCCCTTTTTGGCAGTTTCCTTTTAATTTTTGTACTGGAAAATCCCAATGCATTTGTGCAAGCTTAAATCCTGATAATCTTTATGAGAAAAGCCTTGAGAATTGAGAGGGAAAATTTTGGGGTACAACAGTTGCCCCTGTTCAATCTTCTTAAACCTGAAGAGTTAGATTGGCGAGTTTTTCCATTCGTGACTCGAAGGTGGAAGATGATTGGACACTAGAGTGCCCAGAAATTTGCACTTGGTGATGTGATGGTAGAGGGAATGGGCTTAAAGATGCCATTCAAAAGTGATTGCTGAATCTGAAAGAGAAACTGAATGAGTATCAAAATGGCATTCGTGTTTGAAGCGTATCTGGAATGTATTTTGAATGAGTGAGAGAATGACATCCGAATCTGGATCGTATCTGGACTGTATTTGAATGAGTGACAGAATGACATCTGAATCTGGATTATATCTGGACTGTATTGAATGAGTGACAGAATGACATCCGAATCTGGATCGTATCTGGATTGTATTTTGAATGAGTGAAAGAATGACATCTGAATCTGGATCGTATCTGGACTGTCTCTAGAAGGAATCTGGAATAAGTATCAGAAAGTCATCCATATCTGGATCGCATCTGAACTATCTCTAGAAGGAATTTGGAATAAGTATCAGAATGTCAGCCATATTTGGATCGCATCTGAGTTGTCTCTAGAAGGAATCTGGAATAAGTATCAGAATGTCAGCCATATTTGGATCGCATCTGAATTGTCTCTAGAAGGAATCTGGAATAAGTATCAGAATGTCAGCCATATCTGGATCGTATCTGAACTATCTCTAGAAGGAATCTGGAATAAGTATTAGAATGTCAACCATATCTGGATCGCATCTGAGCTATCTCTAGAAGGAATCTGGAATAAGTATTAGAATGTCAGTCATATCTGGATCGCATCTGAACTGTCTCTAGAAGGAATCTGGAATAAGTATTAGAATGTCAGCCATATTTGGATCGCATCTGAATTGTCTCTAGAAGGAATCTGGAATAAGTATCAGAATGTCAGCCATATCTAGATCGTATCTGAACTATCTCTAGAAGGAATCTGGAATAAGTATCAGAATGTCAACCATATTTGGATCGCATCTGAGCTATCTCTAGAAGGAATCTGAAATAAGTATCAGAATGTCAGCCATATCTGGATCGCATCTGAACTGTCTCTAGAAGGAATCTGGAATAAGTATCAGAATGTCAGCCATATCTGGATCGCATCTGAACTGTCTCTAGAAGGAATCTAGAATAAGTATCAGAATGTCAGCCATATCTAGATCGCATCTGAACTATCTCTAGAAGGAATCTGGAATAAGTATCAGAATGTCAGCCATATTTGGATCGCATCTGAACTGTCTCTAGAAGGAATCTGGAATAAGTATCAGAATATCAGCCATATTTGGATCGCATCTAAACTGTCTCTAGAAGGAATCTGGAATAAGTATCAGAATGTCAGCCATATCTGGATCGCATCTGAACTGTCTCTAGAAGGAATCTGGAATAAGTATCAGAATGTCAGCCATATCTCGATCGCATTTGAACTGTCTCTAGAAGTAATCTAGAATAAGTATCAAAATGTCAGCCATATATGGATTGCATCTGAGCTATCTCTAGAAGGAATCTGAAATAAGTATCAGAATGTCAGCCATATCTGGATCGCATCTGAACTGTCTCTAGAAGGAATCTGGAATAAGTATCAGAATGTCAGCCATATCTGGATCGCATCTGAACTGTCTCTAGAAGGAATCTAGAATAAGTATCAGAATGTCAGCCATATCTGGATCGCATCTGAACTGTCTCTAGAAGGAATCTAGAATAAGTATCAGAATGTCAGCCATATCTGGATCGCATCTGAATTGTCTCTAGAGAGAATCTGGAATAAGTATCAGAATGCCAGCCATATCTGGATCTCATTTGAGCTATCTCTAGAAGGAATCTTTGGTCTCCTGTCATTATCTGGAAGAAATAAATCTAACCAAAGGAGGTCTTTTTTGATAATGATATGTGATGAAGGAATCTGAGACGATTGCTACTCCAAAAGATGATTAACTTTATCTGTTGATTTATCTTTCCTGAAAAGGTAAAAGGTTAGTTGTATGCAATGTCATGATGTATGCATTGCGTAATGATGTTCTCAAAATAAATGAGATTTATGTTATATGTATTTTGTATGCATGTGCTATGAATGTTGTTGAAATGTAATTTTGTCTTGGAGAATAAATCCTTGACAAGTGTTGGGGAGTTGTTAAATCCTGCTTGGGGAAAGAGTTTAGGAGTCTTAGTCGTCCGTTGCTCTACTGGGGAGTCGAAGTTGAACTGATATCTGGTCGGGTCCAGGTTTCACAGTAACTTGCTGGGGATTGTAGGGTAGTCTACTGGGGAAGAGGAGTTGTGGTCCTTTGATTTGTAGTAGTCGGAGAGGCCACCTCAAGCTGGGGAATCTGTAGTTTGTTAGGGAAATAAACCCTGTTGTCGGTCTGCTAGAGAGGCGGCGACTTTACTGGAGAAAAATCCTCGAGGATTCTTGAGGTAGACTTAGCTGGGAAGAGGTTATCAGAGATTGAAACTCTGGCTGGGAGTCATCCTATGAGAAGGATTTTGGGGAGATTTGTCACTTCCCCTAGTAGCGAGTGTTTGTAGCTTTGCCAGGAAATGTTTGACTATACGTAACACTTTGCCGAGATTGGCGTTCAATGCCCCAAGTAATGGAGATGGAGACCTGCCCTCGGTTATTTTGTGCTTCTTGAGAGATTTTTTTGGAACCTTGACTGGACTGCCCCAAGTGTGCTGGATAGTGACATGTCATGCCCCCTTGTTGATAGGATATTTGTCAATGGAAGTGTCATCCTACTTGAAGTGATTTTGTTTACTGAGAGAGCTTTCGTTCCCTGAATATTCATTATGTGAATTTCTCCGCTGTCAAACAAATAGCCATATGCAAACAGTGATATTCAAGTAATGCAAAGTTTATGCTTGTCTTGAAGTTTTGAAAAATTCGTTTTTGTAAGTAAAGCAATTTTGTAAGAAAATTCAATCTCAGGATTTAGAGCAAAGCCTTACAGGAGTCAGGATACCTTTCTTTTGTAACAGTATGCTTTCGAACTAACCCATGCTTCAATTAGGACTTTTGAAAGGTTGTAGCGTGGCTTGGTTCACGGTTTAAGAAACAAAGGATAAAGGCTCAAAGTGTATTTGTACCCACCCGTTCTTCGTGATGTTCTTCAGTCCTAAACTCAGTTAATTGTGCGTTTTGAACTCCAATTGAGTCTGGAATGTCATTTTAGTGATGGTTCAAACAAGTTAAGTTTGTTGGAAGGCAGTCATTTTTGCAACATTTTTTTTCATGTTGTTGAGGATTTGTAATGACCTCTTTCTTTTGATTTGTTATCCCTAATTTTTTCTTGACTGTTCTTGTTTTGAGATTACAGTCAGCGGGATGCCCCAGTTCTCTTAAGTCTCCTTTGTAGGTTTTGACTTGATGGGCTTTTCTTTTTGAGAGATAATGATTGCCTATGTGATAGAGAACCATCGCCGTCTTTTGATTCCAGAGGAATGTTTCTTGATGTCATTCGCTGCATTACGAGATGAGAGTTTGCGGCTTAACGCGCGTTTGAATTAACTGAGAGACTACCCTGCCCCAGGTTTTGATTAAAGGTTTCAATTTGTGTTAAAACAGAAAAAATTTTACTTCTTTGGCTCGAAGGGGTTGACTAGGGATTATCTTCCTTATAACTCCAGTGTTTAGGATTTGAAAGAAACGCTTGTACATCGTCAGCAAGGTCTGTTCAAAAGCATATTGTATACGATTATGGCATTGTTTTCGTCATCCTCCCTCTAAAGGCTTGTAACTTTTAGCAAGAGTTAAATGTCATAAGAAGAATAAAAAGCATAGTTTAAATATAGTGAAAACGAAAGGATGAATTCAAGACAAACATATGCAATGCATTAATGAAATAGAGTTTGACATTAATAGATAATTGTTTGAATAACAAAAGAAATTACAATTGAAAATTCAAAATGAACAGAAGCCTCTTTGTCTGAACTTGTCACTTTAGATGGTGAGCCTTTAAAGGATGACAAAAGAACTCAGTCTGACCATCTTGTGTGAACTCCAGCATTCCTTCGTCGATCGGGTTTTGAATCTTATACTTCAACGCCCAACAATCATTTGTATCATGCTCAGGGCTATCAGAATGATAAGCACACCTTGCCTCCAGATTGTAGTTAGGAGAGGAAGTCTTCGGGCTCGGATGAGGGTTTATCACCGTAATCAGATTCATCCTTAACATGTGTTGTAATTCTTGTGACAATGGCATGTTGATTTGGGTGAAGTGCCTTTGAGGTCTTTCCACCCTTGGCTGATTTTAGATTTGATGTTGACGAAGTCATTGTTTGGCTCGCGACGTGGCAGCAAATTGGGATGGTCTCCCAGCATCTTGTCTCATGGGAGGCTGAGAAATGACTTGATTCCCAACCCTGATTGTTTGCCCCATACGGTTGCAACCGTCTTGATGAAGTTGGTTGACAAGAACTTTCATCTCTTCTTGTCCTTGAGACAGATTTTGGATAAGAGCCATCTGGCCCACCAACTGTCCCATCATTTGGACCCTCATTATGGCTATTTCAGTTTGTAGCCGCTCCAACTGGTCATTTCTATCATCCCTAGGATTTCCCGTGATCATGCCCCTGGTGAGGAGCGCCTTGACCTCTTCTTGCCCCTTGGATAGGTTCAAGAACATCTCTTTAAGTTGAGCGTTTTGAGCCTGGATGTCCTTGATAGTCTGCTCTAGAGCCATATCTACTGAAATAAACAGTAGGAAGATAAGGAGACCTGTACAGGAGAAACCTATCATGATATGATGCATGATATGTGGATGCAATGTTTTCAAGGATCTAGCGGGGTAAACACGAGAAGATGTTAGAATTTGAGGGTTGATCCACAGCTTTTATTGGAAAACTTTGTATTGGAGGATGTCCTTCCACGAGAATCAAGCTCACCATGTCAAGTGGGTCATAGCCCTTGACTCAAGTTTGTTGTACTTAATCTTTGACGGTGTTTGGTTAGAGGAAAATAAATCCTCTTACCCCTCGATAGACATCTGGTTCATTGTGAACCTGCATCAAAGACCCTCGAGATCCTTGAAATGGTTATTGAAAATTCTATGGTATGATGTTAGGATGTTATGCACAAGTATGCAAAGTAAACAAGCTTATACAAATAATCATGTACACACAAAGCAGACAAATCCTAAGGTTTAGGCTTGCATGGGGTTTTATAGGTAAATACCCTCTTGAAGTTTAGTTGGCTTAAACCTGTCCTAGCAATAGTAACCGGGGTCTAAGGAGCTCAATATCACCGGATTGTTTCCTTGGTCATTGTTTCAGCTCAAGCCTCTTTAATGGCGACCGAAATATCCCAAGAAACCAAACCTCAATGAGTGTAGTATCGAGTATCTACCAACTTCGGACTGCACCAAAGTCGGTCATCTCACTACATCCTAAAGGCCAAGTTGGTCAAGTAAAGGTTCTAGAAGTTCATTAGTGCTTCATGACATCACTCAGCGGCCCCGTATTCCCTTTGATTAACTCAAAGGCTACCGGTACCCACAAATATGTCACACTAACATAGTTATTGCTTAGACCATGTCGGTATACCCCGCACAGTTTCCACAATGTATTGCTATTTACCTATAATGTTTCCCAAATCCGGGTAGAGGATTCAAACCCAAACAAAAGAACCATAATGTAAAGCATACAAGTCAAACAATGTAAGCAAATAAAAGTGATCTAGCCCTAAGGTAACCCCACTTTTAAAAATTTCCCCAGCAGAGTCGCCAGTTCTGTGATACGGTGGGAGAACTGACTTGAGGTTTTGCGTTTTATCGCAAATGTTGCGGTTAGCAAGAGTCGCCACCGACTTTTCTTTTATCCAAAAGGAAAGGTGAAAAAGCACAGGAAAGACCTTTGAGATGTTTTTTGAGTTCGGGGGGTAGATTATGAAAAGGGAAGGTATCAGCACCCTTTTCATCCATGGTTTTCCATGGGCTCTTAGTTACTTGCTAGATCACTTGCTTTTGTTTGAATGTGCTTGTGGTGTGTGGTTTTTTGAAAGTATTTTGAAAATGGAACTTCGTAATGGTTCTCGTTTCTATAAGAACGCATACAAAGTGTTTGTTTCGAAAAATAGTTCAAAGATGTGTTTGTGAGATGTGTTTTTTAGAAAGTATTTTGAAAATGGAACTTCGCAATGGTTCTCGTTTCTATAAGAACGCCTACAAAGTGTTTGTTTCGAAAATAGTTCAAAAGTGTGTTTGTGAGATGTGTTTTTGAAAGTATTTTGAAAATGGAACTTCGTAATGGTTCTCGTTTCTATAAGAACGCCTACAAAGTGTTTGTTTCGAAAATAGTTCAAAGAGGAGAGTGTGGGTGTATAAAAATGTTTTTGTTGTGAGCAAGCGAGTAACTGAGAGCGAACCTACCTACTCGAAAGGTCTTAGATATGCTTTTCCTCCTCCTTTAGATGTGGTTGTCTTACCATTGATTTGGTAAGAAGCCCCATCGTTGGATGTAAAGGGACTGGCGTTTGGGACGTTTGTATTGTCATAGAAGGCAACACATGGGACGTTTTAGCAATGTCATTTCAGGGACTAGATCGTTTACCAAAGGCAACATCGAGGGTCATCGAGGGACTACGATCTTTTATCGAGGGTCTTTTGCTAAAACGCCCATGCTCGAGGGACATGACTATTTTCCAATAGGCAACAAGTGGAATTACCTTAGAGATGCTAGTGTGAATAATGTGTTTGATTTGCATGAATTTAGTCTTTGATTAGGGTGGCCTATTTGTTGGTTTTATCTTACCATACACACCTAATTACTTGCATTTGTACAAAAGTAATAAAAAGTGCAAAAAAATAAATCATACACTATTACAACCATATTGAAAGGCAAGAAAATGTAAAGGCAAAAACAAAATAAAAGAAAGGAAAATGAGCTCTTCGACCCAAGCAGTAGCACCCTTCGACTTGTATTCTGTTGGCCTCCTTCGATTGGGGCTAGCACCAGTGAGGTCCTGTCCTTCGATTGGCCTGGAAGTCAGTGTACAGCGAAGCCTTCTGGTTCTACCTTGTTTTCTTCTTCGACTGGAGGTTGAAAGCAGTGAGGGAATGCCTTTCGACCGAGCCTGGAAGTTAACATGGTTTTCCTCCTGGTTGTGTCTTTCGTTTGACCTGGAGAAAGAGGGTAGAAGCCAGAAGCTTTGTTTCCTATTTCATGTTTCCTGTTTCTTTCATTTCAAGCATTAAATGGCAACATGGCCTGAGGCCATGCTAGTATTTGTCTCGTAAACAGTTTAATAGTTAAAGCAATTTCAGGTAAACAGAAAGCGAAACGAAAGGGTTAACTCTAAAAAAAACATGTTAAAAGGGTGGAAACGAAGGGAATAATGGTATATACATGCTTGAAACGAACGAAAATATTATTTACATGTTATGCCATGAAATGAAAGGTTCAAGGGTAAGAGTTACTTACCTTGATAAAGGCTTTGAATGGGTGTGGGACCTAGAGTGGAGGCTCAGGATGCTGGATTCAAAAGAGGGGGTCAATAGCTGTGCTTGGAATGCTGGATTCGAAGGGAGGAAAGAAACAAGTCTTGTGTTTCTTTCCAAACTGGATTCGAAGGATACTGAAGAGTACTTGTTCTTCAGAATCGAAGGAAGTAAGTATGTGATTCTGGGCTTTTTGTGATTTCTCAAGTGTTGATGAACTTGAGAGTTTTGAGAAAATTTGGGGGATTCGTTCCTCTGGTCCAAAGATCCTCTCTTAGATTTGCAAAAACTCCTCTATTTATAGAGAAAAAGAATGGACATGTTTTCAATAGCCAGCCTTACAAAATAATAAAATAATAGGTAACGTGAAAGGTACAAGTGGGGGGGCCTCTTGGCAGTTGTGGTCCAGAAGATGTGACTTATGCTTTTTGGCGTTGCTTGTGCTCAGACCAAATTCAGGTTGAAAGCTGCTTTTATGATAAAAGTACTCTCTATGAAAAGAAAGAGTATGTAGCCTTTAACCAAGAATAGTAGTATCTAAAAGACAAAGTTTAAAACCCTTGTACAAGCTACTGATTATGTAAAGATTTGGAAGCAACATAGCCTGGCAAATGAGATTTGGTCTTGATTCGAATGCAAGAATGAGATAGAAGAGCACTTGTTCGGAGGAAGCCTTTGCCTCAGTCGAAGCTTGTGGTCGAAACAAGATTACTCGAAGGAAGCTAATGCCCAGTCGAAGCTTGGATCAAAGCAAACATATTACCCAATCGAAAGCTCGTGTCCGAAGGAAGCATGTTGCCCAATCGAAGCATGTGGATCGAAACAAACATAAAGAGAGTCATTTCCTTTTAGCATGAGGGAAGTTCCTGGCTTCTGAATCGAAGGGTGTTCTTTCAAGGGAAGCAAGAACTTAGTCAAATCTTGTATAAAGATATCTCTTCGCTCAAACGAAGTTTGTGAGAGGCAAAGTCTGCAAGAGGTCCTTGGTGCAAGTGGATTCAAAAGATGCATAGAGATGGTTACTTTTTCCCATCGAAGCTTTTCCAAATGAAAAACAAACATGAAAGCGGCATATGCCGAATCGAAGTAGGCTTATAGGCAGTAAACTTGTCCAAGTCGAAGCAGGCTTACAGGCAGCTACTTGTCCAAATCGAAGCAGATTTGCAGGCAGTACGCTTTGTGAATCGAAAGGTTTGTAGGCAACTATTTTGTCCAATCGAAGAGTTTGCCTTGCAGGGGGCACATGCGGCCAGCAAGTCATGGCCTTCGATTGCAAGTATGCAGGCAACACATTTATCCAATCGAAGGGCTGAGTCGAAGGAGGCCTATTTTCTCCAAATTTGTCAAAATATTATTTTTATCTGTTTTCTCCCTTTTTGACAGGTTCCTTTTAATTTTGGTACTGGAAAATCCCAATGCACTTGTGCAAGCTTAAATCCTGAGAATCTTTATGAGAAAAGCCTTGAGAATTGAGAGGGCAAATTTTGGGGTACAACACAAGGTTTATCACGAAGTAAAACATTTTTCAAACTAAAGCACACACAAGAAATTTAAAAATGAGCAAGTACCTAAGAGCCCGTAGAAAACTACGGATAGAAAGGGTGCTAACACCTTCCCTTTCTATAATCTACCCCCGTACTCAAAATCTCGAAAAAGGATTTTTTTCTGTACTTTTTTCCTTTTCGATTGGATGAAACAAAAGTCGGTGGCGACTCTTGCTTACCGCAACATTTTGCGAATAAAAACACAAAACGCAAACTAGTAAAAACAGCCGGTTCTGCCACCGTATCACACCGTGCCACCACATTCTTGGTAATCGTAGCAAAGGAGGCAGCTTCAACCCACTTCATGAAGTAATCAATGGCCACTAGGATGAAGCGATGCCCATTGGATGCGGTAGGTCTGATCTCGCCGATCATGACAATGCCCCACATTGCAAAGGGACAGGGAGCTGTCAAGACATTCAAGGGAATTAGAGGTATATGCACCTTATCAGCATAGATTTAGCACTTGTGACAGGTTCGAGAATGCTGATAACAGTCGGCTTCTATAGTGGACCAATTGTCCCACCTAACCTTGAACATTGACGACATAGTAGCTAGCGCATCCGCTAACTGATTCTCTTCTCGTGGGAAATGTTTAAATGATCTCTTCAAAATGCGGCAGCAGTGTCAGCACATGTTCTCTGTAAGAGATAAGGTTTGGGTGCTTTGTATCCCACTCGCCTTTGATCTGACTTATCACCAAAGAGGAATCCCTGAATACACTCAAGAACTTGATCCTTAGGTCAAAAGCAGCTCTAAGACCCATGATACACACTTTATACTCTGCCATGTTATTGGTACAATTGAAACATGATCAGACAGTGAACGGAGTATGACAGCCCTCGGGAGATATCATTACAGCGCCAATGTTGTTACCCAGTGCGTTTGAGGCTCCATAAAAAACATAGACCATCGGGATCCTTCTTCAGGTCCTTCATCTGGACCAGGTTCTTCACAGTCAGTTACTAACATGATGTTCTCATCCGGGAACTCATAATTCATGGACTGGTAGTCATCCATGGCTTGATGTTCCAAATGATCAGCTAACACACTTCCCTTGATTTCTTTTTGGGTTGTGTATTGGATGTCGTACTCGGTCAAGATCATTTTCCATCTTGTTATTCTTCCGGAGAGAGCGGGCTTCTTGAAAATATACTTGATCAGATCCATCTTAGATATCAACAAAGTAGTGTGGGTCAACATATACTGTCTCAGTCGGCGAGCAGCCCATGCCAAAGCGCAGCAAGTTTTCTCGAGCAGTGAGTATCGTGTTTCACAGTCGGTAAACTTTTTGCTAAGGTAGTATATTGCATGCTCTTTTCGACCAGACTCGTCATGCTGCCCCAACACACACCCCATTGAATTATTTATCACTGTTAAGTACATTATCAAAGGTTTTCCTTCAGTTTGAGGCATCAGAATAGGAGGCTCTTGGAGATATTGTTTGATTCTGTCAAAGGCTACCTGGAATTCTTCATTCCACTTTACCACTTGATATTTCTTCAGAAGCTTGAAGATCGGCTCACAAGTAGCAGTCAGATGTGAAATGAACCTGCCAATGTAATTCAGGCGTCCCAAGAAACCTCTAACTTCCTTCTCAGTGCAGGGAGTCGACATCTCTTGTATGGCCTTCACCTTTGCAGGGTCTACCTGAATACCTTTGTCACTAACGTTGAATCCCAGAAGCTTACCAGACCTTACCCCGAAGGTGAACTTGTTCGGATTTAACCTCAGCTTGTACGTCTTCAACCTATCAAACATCTTTTATAGATGATCAAGATGTTTTTCCTCAGTTTGAGACCTGGCTATCATGTCATCGATGTAAACCTCTATCTCATGGTGAATCATGTCATGGAACAGAGCTACCATAGCTCGCTGATAAGTTGCCCCGGTATTCTTCAACCCAAACCGCATCACCTTGTAGCAGAAAGTGCCCCACTGTATAACAAAGATTTTCTTCTCCATGTCTTCAGGTGCCATCTTGATCTAATTGTAGCCAGAGAAACGGTACATGAAGGAAAATACTTTGTGTTGTGCAGTGTTGTCAACTAGAACGTCGATGTGGGGAAGCGGGAAGTCATCCTTGGGGATTGCCCTGTTCAGGTCTCTGTAATCCACACACATTCGTACTTTACCATCTTTCTTAGGTACTGGAACCACATTAGCAACCCACTGCAGATAGGATGTGACAACTAAGAACCCTGTGTTGAACTGCTTCATAACCTCTACTTTAATCTTCTCTGACATCTCAGGGCGCATACGACGGATCTTTTGATTTATCAGAGGGCAGTCTTCTCTAGTCGGTAGATAATGAACCACTATATCCGTGTCTAGTCCCGACATGTCTTCATATAACCAAGCGAAGATTTCAACATACTCATGCAACATCTATACCAACCACTGTTTGACACTAAGCTCCAGATTTGCACCTATCTTAACTTCTTTTATGTCTTCCTTTATACCCAAGTTCACTGTCTCAACCGGATCTTCATGAGGCTGTATGGCCCTTTCTTCCTGCTGTAATAGTCTAGCAAGTTCTCCGGGTACCTCACAATCTTCCTCACCTTCGTCCTCGGCTTGGTTGATCGGATTTTCAAAGTCATAATGAGCAGTAGCAGAACTGTTATCAATGGGATCCAAAGTGGATATGGATCTGCATTTAAATATGTGAGTGTGTGTAAGAGCATAGCTGTATAGACAGAATAAAAGAAAAGAAAGACAGAGAGCGCAAAATTTGTATGCAAACGTCCAATCCTTTATTGATTTCATATGAAAATGAAACATGATAACCCTCATAAATAGAACCATTGTGCCCCGGGTAAGACACATGGCTATATAGTTTATATTGTTTTTAAATTACATATCCAAAAAATCATAAAGACAATTACTCCTAAACAAAAGTAATCAGTACAAAGTCCTTGGCAGTCCAGTTACTGAGTCTGCAGTTGGTAGTCAGGAAGATCCAGCTGTCAATGTCGGAATCACCATCAATGTCTTCAAGTGCATTGACCCCAGGATTGCTAATGTATAGGGGAGGTCCTCCAACTCGAGCGTGGCGAACAGCCTTTTGAGCACCTGTAGTAAAGCCCAAACTAGATTTGTCAGACTTGTAATGAATAACCGGGAGCTGACCCCAAATGGTAGACCCACCTTCTTCAACCACTGCTCGTGCATCCTTAAGAGAAGCCATCTTCGAGGGAGATTTGGTGACCTTTGGAGGACTGTCAGTAGTTTATGATGTAGCCATAATCTGAGGTACCTCTTCAAAGTTCTGGCAAGGAGTCTCGATGAACTCGCCATCCATTTCCACGTACCTGAAGGAGTTCAAGTGACTGATCATATACTCCTCTTCACCAAGCACAGTGACAATCTTTCCTCTTACTGGGTACTTCAACATTTGGTGGAGGGTAGAAGTAACAGCCTCAGCCCCATGTATCCAAGGGCATCCCAAAAAGCAAGAATATGATGGTTTGATATCCATTACGTAGAAAGTGGAGTCGAAGGTCTGGGAACCAACTTTGATAGGGACATCCACTTCCCCGTGCACCATCATCTTCGAACCATCGAAAGCTCTCACTACTATATTGCTAGGCTTCAAGGTTAAGCTTTCGCAGTCCAATCTGTCCAGAGCTTTTTTAGGTAGCACATTCAACGAGGAACCAGTATCTACCAGAACATGGGCCAGAGTCGTGCCCCTGCATTCAACAGAAACATGAAGAGCATTATTATGCTTCCTCCCCTTTGGTGTCAGATCTGCATTGGAAAAACCCAAACCATTATCGACAGTCAGACTAGCCACACAATCTTCAAACTCATCAGTAGATGTCTCTTGTTGCACGTGAGCCATCTTCAGAAACTTAACCAAAGCCTTCGTATGGGCCTCGGAACACATCAACAAAGCCAACATAGAAATTTTGGATGGGGTCTGCCCCAACTGCTCGACCACGTTATAGTCGCTCTTCTTTATTATCTTCAAAATTTCTTCCATTTCTTTTTTGGAAGCTTTTGGTATGGTTACTGAATTGGCCTTTGTCAGGACATGCTCAATCAATATGTCTTTGCCTCGAGTCTTTGCCGACTCAGTGATGAGAGGGTCAACAGGAGTGATTACTGGAATTGCAGTAGTAGTCTTGGATGGAACCACAACAGGAATGATCACAAGTCCGGTAACAGTCTTCAGGGGAGAAATTTCAAGGGAGAACACTCTTCCACTTCTTGTTATTTTACTGGTTCCAGCAATATTGACGATGTCGGAATTATCACTTTCAGCAATCTTGTCTTCAATGGCTAGCATGTCCTACTTTACGCCGTGGTAATAGACGTTGGCCCCATAGTTCCAAGGAACAACTTTGTCCGAGGAGTACGGGATTGGTCCAGGCATGGTTATGATTAACGGAGTCACCTTCAGAACTGATGTAATCCTGACAGGTCTCTTCGCGGAGGCCCTGGGAGGATTGGAGGAAATGGTTATGATAGAAATGTCTTTACAAAAAACAGTCGGAATAGGGGTCTTCTCAAACCGAATCTCTTTGTCATCCATCAGGCGCTGAACACCTGCCTTTAACAAAGGGCAACCAGTCGGTAGAAATGAACAAAAGTGGAAACCTTCACCACAACCCGGAAATAAACCGGCCTTCAGCAAATTCCATTTGATAGTCATGAGTGGGGTCACCAATTCTTCCACAGAAGTCACAAACACATCTTCTTCAACGGCATTAACACCCCGACCATGTTTTGGCATAGGGGCAGTGATAATGTTGGGAGTCTCTGGGGAATCAAATTCAATCTCCTTAGCATCAATCAGATCCTGTACTTTGTTCTTCAAAGCCCAGCAGTCATTGGTGTCATGGCCGGGACTTTCCGAATGGTAAGCACAACGAGCATTCGGTTTATAGTAAGGAGAGGTGGTGTTAGGGTTCTTTGGAGCTTCCCTCAGAGTAACCAGATTGGACTTCAGCAACTGAGGTAAAACCTGAGGCAGCGTCGTGTTGATCTGAGTGAACTGTCTAGCTGGTCTTTCTGCTCTTGGTTGATTATTTCTTTGCTGAGCAGGTGCAGGTTTGGGAATCATAACAGCCCCTACCTCCGGACGGTGCTCGGTTCGATTCTGATTATTTTGGTTACAGACGGCACTGACTTCCTTTTTATCTGCAAATGGCTTCCTTGCAGCACTAGAAGAGGCATCCTTCTGAATCTTTCCACTTCGGATTCCAGCTTCCACTCTTTCTCCTGTTAAGACCAGTTCAGTAAAACCCGTCGATGAACTTCCAATCAGATGGTTGAAGAATGGCCCAGTCAAAGTTCCTAGAAACATATCCACGAGCTCCCTGTCAGCCAAGGGAGGTTGAACTCTTCCAGCCAAATCTCTCCACTTCTGAGCATAATCCTTGAAACCCTCGTTCGAACCCATAGACAGATTTTAGAGTTGTGTACGGGTGGGAGCGAGGTCTGCATTATACTGATATTGCTTATAAAATGCAGCAGAAAGGTCTTCCAAGTTATGAACATTGGCTCTTTCCAGCTGATAAAACCAATCCAGTTGCGTTCCAGACAAACTGTCTTAGAAGAAGTGAACCCACAAGCCTTTGTCAGTAGTATGAGGTTATATCTTCCTCACATAGGAACGGGGGTGCATTTTAGGACAAGAGACCCCATCATACTTAGCAAATACTGGTGCCTTGAATTTTTGGGGGATGACAACCCCGAAGACCAAACCCAACTCTTCAAAATCCAGCCCAGGAACCTTCTGGATTTCCATAGCACTCAGACGCTCTTCTAGCTGCTTATACCTTTCATCAGCCAGAGGGTACTGCTCCTCATTATAATCAGTTTCATTGTCAGACTCTTTAGGACTAGGGTCCTCTTCTCTGGCTTCACCCTCTTGATTCTCTCCCTCTTTAGATGAAGAAGCTAAATCAACAACCTGTCTTGGCGGCCCTCTGAACCTTCTGCTCATATGTGCCACACCGGTTGTCCTCTTGGTCTTCTTAGTGTTATTCTTAACAATCAGAGCCTTCGACTCTTCCTGTCATTTGGCCAGAGCCACAATCATTTGCTAAAACTGCGTGTTCTGAGTCTCAACATCTTTCCTAGTTTATTCAAGAGCCATTGCTGAAATAAACAACGGAGGAGATGAGAAACCTGTTATGAATCATGTTATGCAATGATATGTATGATATGTATGCAATGTTTTCAAGGGTTCTTAAAGGCTCAAATTTGCTTAAACAAAAAGGAACAAACGCGAATTGTATTAGTAAACTTGAATTGTTATAAAGAATGTATTTTGAGAGTACAATTAAGCAAAATAAAACAAAAAGAAGACTAGGTTTCCCATGGGCGCATCCTCTTTGGCGCGATGTAGGCGTTGATATTCCTCTCTTCATGAAGTAGACTAGTGAGTTCCAAGACCCTCTTCTCGCTGGCGTATAATTGGGCTTCAAACGTATCCCTCTCCTCTTTAAGCTGAACCCATGACTTTTGTAACTCTTCATGATCAGTTGGCATGTCTGGATGAAGAATAAGATGAGGAGTGTCTCCCTCGGCAGCTGGTTCCATAATCACAGGTCGGATAGCGGGATAAGGCATCATAAGAGTTTGAGCGTGGGCTCGTACCCATCTGAGATAAGGCTCGAGAGGTATGGAATTCTTATGCCCAAGTGTCTTACTGTCAACCCTATGTACCATACTCCAAGCTTGTATGAACCTTTTGTGGTAACCCTGAACATTATTCTCATAGTTGAAGGCGATTCCTTGAATAAGTGTATCATGAGGACCATCCCTTCTCACATAACCAAACAGTCGTAATGCTAAGCAAGGGTTATAAGTGATTCCTCCCCTAATGCCTAGGAGAGGGACACTAGGGATATCACCATAGCGATCGATGATAGTAACATCTTCCGAGAATCGTGAACACCAATGAATGTCTGAATGCATAAGGGACATCAGTCGATGAGACCATCTTTTACCCTGTTCATTCTTCAAACTAGATCTGGGTAGGTGCAAAATAAACCACCTAGCCAATAGAGGAGTGCAACACTGAAGGGTCCACCTTCTTTTTAGAGTGCGAGCATACAGAGGGTGTAGAATATCCCCGAGTAATGTAGGTACCGGATTCCGAGACAGAAAAACATGGATTGTGCTCACATCTACGAGTTGATCCGTATTAGGGAACAGTACCATCCCGTAAACAAGGAGCGCCAAAACCTCTTCAAAAGCTTGTGGATCCAGGGTATCCCCAAAATAGTAAGCCTTCTCGAACATAAATTTAACCGGAATTCCTTGAACACTCCCTCTGGTTTCCCACTTTGTCACTATGTCAGACCGTTGTAAGGATAGAGCTTTAGCAATTTCTTCAGGTTTGGGATGTCTTTTCATACCGTTGAAAGGTAGCTGATCAAGAATGGGTATCCCTAATAATTGAGAAAATTCCTCCATAGTAGGCACTAACTGGTAATCTGGGAATTTGAAACAGTGATGCAGAGGATCGAAGAACTGAAACAGCACTTTCAACATTTCTTCGTCAGGTTTTGTAGTGACCAAGTTGAGCAACCGACCATGATTTTCAGTGAAAAGATAGATTTCGGGAATCCTTACTACCAAGTCCCTTAATTGGGGAGATACTTCCACTAGGTTAATCTGAATAGTGTTCCTACAGGAGGATGCCATATCCTACAAAATAGAGAAAATATGAGCCCTAGAAACCCTTGAAACAGTTAGTATGATATGCTATGGTATGATGTTTATGAAGGAAAATTGCGATCAAAAACGTAGCGGAATATAAAAGTTTCCTTAGCGATCCTTACGAATGAGCATGGTCAGTGATAGAAATATTTACCTCTTGTGGAAATTCAGAACTTTGATGTTGTGATCACGAGCGTTGATGAAGAACAACGCCTCTACTCAGTCCACACGAACAGATCGCTTCTGGTCACAGTGCTAGCTGATCACGAACGGAAACCTTAAGTGAGAGAGAGAGTTAAAAACGAAAATGCATCAAGTGAAATTGCTTCATCACAAGGGATCTATTTATAGAATCACTCGTGTGGGCTACAAGCTAAAAGCCCAATTAAGGCTATAAGCTAAAAGCCCAATTAAGCTTATGGACATCATACCTTATGATGTACCATATATCACTTATCCACGTGGTACCTTACCACTTTCCGTATTACACTTAAGTGCACCGTACCTTACGGTGTTCCTTATTTATTCTATCTCTCATCAACCTGTCCTTATGTGTGTGACCCTGTAGGTTTTCGCGACGTTGGCAATTATATTAAATCACACATTTAATATAATAAACAGTGAGCGGTATCTAGCAACACATCACTGTTACCCAAGTCACGAAAATGTCATGTGATCTGACCAAACCTTTTCCGTGATAATATTTGTGTTGTACAATTACCCTTTTGCCCTCATGTCTATATTGAACACAAGGCATACACTGTGTCACCCTTGTCCAGTTCAATATTGGGCCCTTAGACATTTATCCTGTTATGCAGGATGAGCAAATTCCATCTAGGTCACTCATGTCCCTTAGCATGCTTTGTGAAGTACCCATCAACCATCTTTATAGTCATCCAGTTACGGATGACGTTTGATCAGCAATAAAGTACTTGACTCTACATCTAGGGTCCATAGTGGTTTCAGGTCGAAGGGTGGTATACACCATTATCATCATGAGAATAACTTATGACACTTTGCATAACATTCTATGTAGTATTCTCATAACGGGTCAATCCAGTATAAATATTACTCCTAATATTCATACCTATGTCAAGACTTGATAACTCCTTATCTATGATCCATGAGATGTGATCATCAATCTATCTTCATAATAATCTTAATGCTTTAATGTTATCCCACTTCACATTAAAGCTTGACTACGGATACTTTAAGAATAGTTTCTTATGTTTAATGGGATCTCATGATTAAGTCACACTTAACATTTAATTAAACCAATAAACCATTCTAGGGACTTTATTATTTTGGAAAGCAAACATAATAAAGAAATGCCTTTTATTATTAATAAATAATTCGATACAAGTACCAAAAGTATTGGCCTCTAGGGCTTACACCAACAGTTTATGATGTCATGATAAATCACAGGTATAGAAAACACAGACAAATCACACCAAGTCCTTAGGTTTAAGGCCTGCTTGAGTTTTAAGGTCATACCCTCTTGAAGCTGGATTGGTTCAACCTGTCCTATAAATATGTAACCAGGTGCTAAAGGGATCTCAATATCATCGATCTTTCCCCCAAGACTTGTTCAATCGAAGATTGACTTGTAATCAAACAAAACTCAGAAGTCAAACCACAATGAGTGTAGCATCGAGTATCTGTCGACCTTGGGCATACACCAAAGTTGGCCATCTCACTACGTCCTACTGGTCAAGTTGTGCAATTAAAGATTCTAAGGTCAGTTGATGCTTTATGACACCACGCGGCGGCCCCGTACATCTCCCTGATTGACTCAAGGGTTACGGGTACCAACCAAAGTGCCACATCAATGTAGCTACTACTTCAACCGTGTCGGTATACCCCAGTATAGCTCCTTTATAGTTTATTGCTACTAACCTAAAAGGTGTTTCCCGATCCGGGTGTAGGATCAAATAACCCAAAAGTTCCCATAAATATAAAGCAAGCAAGACAATCAAGAGAAAGCAATTAAATATGACCTAGATCCTAAGGTTTACCCCACTTTATATTTTATTCCCCAGTAGAGTCGCCAGTTCTGTGATATGGTGGCAGAATCGACTGTTAATACTGGTTTGCATTTTTTGTTTGCAAATATCGCGGTAAGCAAGAGTCGCCACCGACTTTTATTTTATCCAATCAGGAAAAGGAAAAAGAACAGAAAAACCTTTTTCGAGATGTTTCTGAGTACGGGGGGTAGATTATAGAAAGGGAAGGTGTTAACCCTTGTTTCTGTCCTCAAGAGTGTTACGAAGTTGTTTTTGAAAACTTTGTTTGAAAAGTGTTGGTGTGAAAAAGTTTTTGTTTGTTTGAGCAAGTACTTAGGAACTAATCTACCTACTCGAAAAAGGTATGTTCGTTTTCCTTTTAGACAATGCTATCCCATTATTGAGAAATAGGTAACATCGTCGTTGGAATTTTTTAGGGACATTCGAAGGGACAAATACGATCACAAAAGCAATGTTAGGAAATGTTAGTAATCATCCTAAAGCCTTAAAGATCTTTTTCCGAGGCAACATCTGAATGAGTCATTTTAGATCTTTCGGGGCTAGAGGACAACCACTAACAAACCCTATACTTCATGACCGTTTACCAAAGGCAACCGGAGTGGAGTAAACCCTAGGAGTGAGCATGTGCGAGTGTAATTTTCAATTAATTTATCTTTGCACATTTAGGGTTTTCTACTGTTTTAATTTTCAGTTTGTCTTTCCATACAATCCTATTAACATCTAGGCAGTTTATAGATTGCGGAAATTAAAATGCGGGAAAGTTAAAGTCCTAGCTATTACAAGGCTTTCGCAGATACATAATTATTTCGACTGAAAATAAAAATGCAGAAATGAAACCCTAATTACTATTACAAACTCGGAGCAGTTACAATAATAATAAAAAGGAAATTAAAAATGTGCGTGGCGAATTAAGCATGAGAGATAATTAAGAAACCTAGAAAATCTAATTGAGAAAAATTTTAGGTTATTTTTGAGAAAAAATTAGGTTATGTACAAATTAAACCCTAATTTATAATTGATTTAAATTATGAAAAAAAGATTAAATTGCCCTAAATAATTAAACTAATTAATTATGGAAATAAAATGTTTTTATGAAGAAAATGATTTTTATGTTTTTTGTGATTTTTGATTAAATAAAAAAGAAATAATTTTTGTGTTATTTTTGTAAAAGGAAATTAATTAATAAATAATAAAAATAAGAAAATAAAGAGAAAAGAATTAAATTGGGCCTGTATTTGCTGAAAGGGGGGGTGCATTGTTGAATTGTTTAGGCCCAATAGTTGGTCAGCCCAATCCTTGCGCCTGATTCAGTGTGACACTCTTTCTTATGGTCCACCATGGTCATCCCTTGATGCGCGTTGGATCTGGCTAGGCAATGATCCCTTGGCTGGATGGTTGGAGTGCATGGAAGGCGCTTAGCTATGCAAAGTACCAGATTTGCATGTAAGCTTTAAGAAAATAATAAAATGTTGGGACCTGGGATCGAACCCAGGTCCTCTCCACTTTCCAACGCATGCTTCACCACTGGGCTACATGTTTTAGTTGTTAATAAATAATAACAATGCATATTATATAAAAACAAATGGATTATGGAATTTTAAAAAACGCGCGCCAGCTATTTGAATGGCCCAATGACGATTGAACACATCATCATCTTCTTCCTCATCCGTCGTGTTAGGTATAAAACCTTTACCTACGGACAGTTTTCCATAGCTATAAACCTGTGAATTTCAAAAATCATCAAAACGCATGATAAATGAAATGTGAATACATGAATCCATTCGCCTTGAACCCAAGAGCATCATGATACCCTTTTCATTGGTCAATTTAACCTGTATAGAGAAACCCTAAAACGGCACAGCAAACCCTATCAATGGCAATTATGAATACATGCCTCAAAACACAAAGTTAATTAAACCAAAGCATCTCAAATGATGATACAAACACAATGCTATGCTTAAAAGTGATTAATCATGCGTAAATTATCAAACTCAGATTCAAGAAATAAGCCAAACCGTGAGGGTCGTGTAGGCTGATTCTAGGCTCGTGGAGATGTGCAACTGATTGGAAAAGCTTCTGGGAAGGTCCAGGAAACGATTGGGAGTGTTGAAATGCTTTGAATTGCCTTCTAGGTTGGAAACCGATCCACACCTTTTTGCCAAAATTTTGAGTTTTGTTTTATGCTCTCACGACCTACAAAACCTTGTTCTTGCGTATTGTTCTTGCTCAGTATATATAGTGTGATGAATTAGGGCAACACAAATGCTTTGTATCTTTGATAACCATGGAGATTTGATTTGATTTTTCTCTTGTATGATATGTTTCCAAAATAGTCCTAATCATGCCATCTTTGATTCAATTTGCTCTTGCACTATTTGATATGCTATGCCAGCTTGATTATATTGTGATTCCTACAAAAATCAGATCAAAAACAATCTTTTATATTTTTTTGCAATTTATTTGATTTAATCTAACTTTTAATAAATAAAAATCAAAATAAAATAAATAAATAAGAAAATAATATATGGAGGCTGAATTTGGGCGTGGACCATGTTTCCAACAAGATTCAATCATAAAATGCTAGGCCCATTTGACAAAAAATGCACTTTTGAGCACATTTGACTTTTGGAAATTTTGCAAAAATTGTCAACTTTGACAAGGCATATCTCCTCCAATTTTAATGCTAGAGAGTTGTTCTTGGACTTTTTAGAAATCTTAGGATGTCCCCTAAACAAACCTTTTGGTTTCATCTCAATTGAGTCTTCCATATTCATATAAGAAGCTTTGACCCAAAAGGTGTTTTTGTTAACTTACCAAAAGGACCTATAATGTAGAAATTCATATCTTTTGATGAGTGCATTTTTTGAACTTGTGGTATGAAGATTAATTGTAGGCAATTGCATCTTATTCAAAATGAGCCTTGGATGGAAAATTTCTGATAAAGTATGAAGAAGTTATGCTTGGTCAAAATTTGCTTGACTTTTCCGATGAAACCCTAATTTAGCATCTTTTGGGGTTTGATGAATTTGGAACATTCCTTGAGGAATCATGATTAAACCCTGACCAAATGATGTATATCAATTCAAAATGTTGATGTTGACCAAAAATCTTGAAGGTTGACTGTATGTGGGCCACAGTTGACTTTTGACCTGGTATAGTTGATTTTCAGGCATCTGAGCAATTGACTGAGCAAACTTCTTGTGCAAGGCATGAAACTTGACATGGATGATCTTGAGAACATACTTGGACCATGGAAAGCATTTGGTACCTTTGGAGTTCCCACACCGTGATGAAAATGGAACCCTTGTTTGAGGTACATTGCCTTAGGAGAGAGTTTGTCTGGTCAACTCTTGGGCATCCTTGAGCAAGTTGAGGACCTCAATGGGAATGTGTTGAGTGAAATGAGAGAGAAAATTTTGGGGTAAAACATATAGATATTAGAATAATATGAGGTTTATTAGTTGGGCTCATTATTTGGTTGTATGGAGTAATAGGTGGGGTGTGAAAGTTAGGCCCAATAAGAATATTAATAATTATAAGGTTAGGCTAATTATGAGGATTAGGTTAATTAGATGGAATAAGGAAAAAGTATTGAATATTTTGTGGGAGCGTGGAAGTTACAAAGTTGCAAAGAAGACAAAAAGATAGGTGTTGAATCAGAATGTTATAGAGTGGTCTCCAATCCAAGGTAAGGGTGGGGTTCTTTCTCTATAATTGGGTATATGATAAATGATATGTGAGGTTGGTTATATGAAATTATTGTGTGTGATTCTATGTGAAAGGTTTCTATTTTGTTGCTACTGCAATGTTGTGTTTCCTGATAATGTTACAGAAATTCAATTGATGACTCTGTTGTTGGAGAATTATTCTATGTTGATGTTGGTGTAATTGTGGTATTATTTTAATTATATGTTGCGTTGGGTGATTGAAATACTGTTAATCGAAGGAAAAAATTGAAAATAAAAAGGAATTACAGAAATCTGCGTAACCGGGGGCTGGAAACACATTATGTGGAGGGGCACAATGTGTGTGTCGAATGGCACAGAGATAATGGGCATGCCGAGGGGCATGGGAATGGGTTCCGATCGGAACCATGTTGGAAAGAGGAAGGAGTGCTGAGGGGCACACCACTTGTGGCGACAAACACACTAGTTTTATATAATTTCCCAATTTGGTCCATTTGATAATTGATTGCAGTAAGGCCCCCATATTTTATTTGAAGAACTTAGTATCCCTTGATCATGTAGTTCATATTTAATTAAAGATTATTATACCTAAATATAAGTAGAAGTAATAAATTAGTAGGAGAATAATCTAGCAGGATAGTACTTACAAGTAGCAGAGCTTGTGGAATACTAGTACCAGGATGGTCTTAATAATAATAATACCGAGTAGAAATATCAGTAATTTGGGCAAAGGAATAATTAACCGGTATAGTCGAGAATTGTCCGAAAAATTACGGGTTACTGGTAGCTTATTTTAGTTGATTCGGTGTGTTTTATACCTTGTTAAAAAATATGAAATTGCAGGTGATGATAAATTTGGTTAAATTGCCTCTATTTATGGGAAATTTTATGTTGTAGGCCTATGGCCAATGTTGAATGGTTGTTGACCTGTTGTTTTGTTGTTGTTGTTGTGGTTGAGTTGTTGTGGAATTATTGTTGATGATATATTGATGTCGAAATGCCACTATTTATGGGCAAGATAAAGTTGTAGGCTTATGGCCAGTGTTGATTTGTTGTTAAGTTGCTGTTGAATTGTTGTTAAGTTGCTGTTTAATTATTGTTGTTGATTGATGATGTGAAGTTGCAGGGAATTTTAAATGATGATGAATTACCTCTATTGACTGGTAATAATGGTGATATAGGATTATGCCTTACGATGAACGATGATTGTTGTGAGTATGTGATAGTTCATTCATTGAGTCACATACATTTGCATATTTTGTGACGACTTGGATTGGAAAACTTTGAAGAAGGCTTATGTCTTGTTGATGCCTCTATTAATTGGAAATTATTAAGTTGGAAGTTCTGCTCTGTTTTTAAGTTGGGAGTTCTGCTCCGTTTTTAAGTTGGGAGTTCTACTCCATTGGTACCACATGCATCTTGTTGTACCCCAATTTTTACCCCTAATATCCCCTCATCATACCATATTGATTCAATCACAACAAGATCACATATAGCTTTTGGTTCTCCTCCCTATCTTTAGTTTTGCTCTTTGAGGAATCACCAAGCACCTTGACTTGTTTTCTTTTGTGATCATGAATATTTTGTCTTGATTATTATTTTAGTTAATAAAGTGCAATGTTGGTTTGTCTCACTTGTTAATAATGTAGGTAAAGGAAATGAGGCTTATAAAGTTTCTCCATGGGTTCATGAGTTTATTTCCATGCCCAAGTCAATAAAGCTTGAGAAGTCCAAACCTCACCATTGGAGTTATTTTGGAAGGGATGACATGGCAAGGTCTTGTTCCCATTGATCACAAGTGCATATTTCTATCAATTGTCAACATATGGAAGTAGTTTTTGTGGATATGAGTTCTCATTTTCATCCTAAATGACTTCTATTTACAAAGGAAGAGGTTTGGTACAAGAAGGTGGTTCAAAATTGTCAAGGTTCCTCCAAGCATTTTCTTGATCTAGGAGCTAGGGTTTTGAACTTCAAAGAAGTATATCTTATACATATTTTGGTATTTTTGAGTGATTCCAAAGAAATCATTCTCTTCAAAAGGTTATTAACAAATCACTTCAAAAGTTTCAAGGAGTTTTCATGTAGAAGAAACTTGATGATAAAGAAAGATTACAAGTTCTCCAGATGAACCCCCAATTTCTCATGTGTGACTTCAAATGATCATAACTTGGTCAATTTTTATCACCTTGAGCCCACTAATTTTCCATAATGATCTTAAGGATGCGAACTTTATCCCTTATGTTATATGCAAAGTGAGAAAATGGATGGAAGATGCCCTAAGGATACAAAAGATTATAGGTCATTTCATGATTTTTTGCTAACTTCAACAATTCATAACTCTCTCAATTTTTGGAGATTTTAAATGGTTCAAGTTTCAAAGTGTCATTTAAGAGGTCTATTACATGCCATATTTTTTGGTCAAGAGCAAATTCCAAGTAGAAGGCCATGTTTAGATGCAAAACATTATAGGTCACTTTTGAATAAAAATATGAAATATTTCTAAGTATGGAAAGTCAACCCTTTTTCTTCAACTTTGACTCAATGCAACTTTCAGCTCAAGCATCCATTTGATTCCATTCTTTTCCCATTGCCAAGCTTGTAACCCCATCTTTCTAAAGCTTCAAGAATCATGTCCTAAGACCCTTTGAACTGAGAATGTCATTGATTTGAACTTGGTAACTTGGAATTGAAGTTTCTTCAAAAGTCAGAATTTGATATCACTGATTTAGCTTCTAAACACTTTGTTTCTGGGTGTTTTAGCTTCTAAACATGTTTAGTGAACTTCCAGAAGTGATTAGCATAGAAAAACACACATTTTGGATGAGTTTTGATCAAATTAGAAGTCACACCTTTCTTGTTTACAACTTCACATGATTTCCCTCGAACTTCATCATTTCACATGCTTGGAAATTCCATTTGATTCCCTATAAATAGAGGGTCATCCCTCATTCATTTTCTTAAGCTTGGATAGCCATAATCACCCTGCCAAACTTGTTCCATAACTCAAATTTCTGCAACTTCGAAATCTGTTTTCAAGCCTTTTTCAATCCAATTTTTCTATCAATTTACCTTCCTTGATCTTCCCTGAAGCTAACCATATAATTACATTCAAGAATCGTGCCCCATATTGCTCCATAGAAGTCCAGTTTCAGAGCTCTGCAACTCAACTTCAATAGGTAGATTTCTTCATCAATTAATTCAATGCTTTATTCACTAATGACCATGATATGCACATCGCGCCAGATCCCTTAGACTTGATTACTAACGTGTTTTGTCTCTCATCCAATGATCCACATATTTTTGACTTTATTTTTCTTTTCTGATTTTTATATTTAATTGTTTTAAATTTCAAAAAATCATAAAAAATTCATTTTTAGTCCAAAAATCTGGAAAAAAATTATGAAAAATATTTTTGATTTTTCTTTCTGATTTTTATTTTTTCACAATTTTATTTTGTGTTTTGATATTTTTTATAAATTTTCAATTTATTTTATTTGTTTTAAATGTTTAAAAATACTTTTATGCATTTTTAAATTTTGAAAAAAATTATGGAAAGATCCAATGATATTGTGACAAATATTGGTGACCTCATTTCTTTTTTATTTCTGACTTTGCTATTTTTTTTTATCATTTTTGGTTTATTTTACTCATTTCTTTTAATTTTAAAAATAGTTTCTGACTTTATAAAAATTACCAAAAACTTTTTATTTCTTGATTAATTTGAACATAGTTGATATTTTTCTCTTTTATTTCCATTTTAAAACATTTCTAAAACCTTTTTTTAATGTATATATTAAATGCAATATTATTTTGTGATTATTTTATGGATAATCTTGGGTTGAATTTTTAATCATGAACTTTATTAACATCATTAGATCCATGGTGTTGAGTTTAACTCCGCAAAAATGGATGAATGATTTTAATAATAGTTTGATTAAATTTTAATTCAAATGTGGTTTGTATATTCTTCCCCATCCTTCTCCATCTTATCCCTTTCTTATTGCACTAAGTGTTATTGGAGCATGATCTCTATATCATGTCTCAAAACAAATGGTGCATAGATTACTATTGACCGGCCTCAAAATAGGTGTGACTTCTACATAAGTCCACTTACGATTGCTTAACATAGCGCTAAATTTTGTCCCGATTCGAATAAATGATCATTTGTGGCCCAAACCTATGTTTGCAAGCCCAAGTATGTTAAGTTGATCTCTTTGATCCAATAACCTTGAGATTCATTGTGTGGAGGCTTTGGTTCTACCAATCCTCTAATGGATCTACAACACTTTTGGGCAACGCGGATCACTTAAACACCGTTGATCATTAAATGGTACTTTTGAGGATTCCAAATGGATAATATACTTGACAAAAAGCAAATGCAACTTGTTGTGTGGATGCTTTGGTTCTACCAGTCCTCTAATGAGTTCCAAAAGCAAGTTTCAAGATGGTCATCCAACTAACCACTAATTAATAAATTGTTTTTACTTTGTGCCCTTTTATTTTTTATGCTTTATGTACCATTTACTTTAAACATTATATTTCATGTCATTTTTATTTTTCTCATTTGAGCTTTTCTTTTCTCTTCTAAGACACTTAATAATCAACATGAACCATAAAAATCTTTAATGATACTTGGACTATTTGGTTACTATCCTTGGCATTATGGAGCATTGGACTTCTTGGACTTAGGATTAGAAACCTAGGCCTATGTTGGAGACCTTATGACCTTGATTGATATTTTGTCTGGAGTTCTTGAGGTTTACCTCAAGACATTGGTTGTTTGTTTGTTTTGTGTGCAGGTTACTATGATTACATACTTTGTTTATAATCTGGAATTCACCCGTATACAGCCGTTACTCTGCCTAATTTTTGTGAAGACTTAATACACTTGAAGTTTGGTTCTCTCAAGAGGTCTAGTATAATTGCTTGCTTGGTTTGAATCCAAAGAATGGGAATTCTATCTTGGCTCATAATTTCAAGTATTGGCTTCTTGTTGGTTAGATGGTTCTTATCCCTAGCTTTTACCTTATGTTTTAGGATAGTCCCTTCTTCTCCTCTCATCTTCTTTAATTTCAAAAAATCTTCTCCCTCCTTTTGAAAACTCTTCTTGTTTTTAAACTTGAACTATTTTCATAATAAACTTGGACTTAGGTCCATGCATTTTCAAAACCTTTTCATAAGAAAACTTCAATCAACTTAATAATACCTTGACATTTTTCTGAGATGACTAAAAGTCAACCAATCTCATTTGAAACTATTTTGCCACTTTGGCTTCTACTTTAAACTTTTCTCAAAAGATTGGACTCTTGTCAATCCTTGTAGTGATGCAAACAACTATACTTCTACAATGTGTAGTGAAGAGAGATATTTTCCACTTGGGTGTTAAGTGAGGCATTATTGATTTTAAAATCTAAGCCATATCCTCCACTTTGAGATGATGCAAATTCTCCTTTCTCATGATTGTGGGTAGTAAGTATGTTTTTCCATACGGACAATGATGATGATGTCTTATCTCATAAAATTAACCAACACACTTATGTTTTAAAATACTTTAAAAGAGGAATTGCGTGTACCATGATCCTCTATTGCACGAAATGTGGTACGTAGGTGTGATATGGTGGGAGAACTGACTTGAGGTTTTGCGTTTGTGTTTGAAAATATTGCGGTTAGCAAGAGCCACCATCGACTTTTCTTTTATCCAAAAGGAAAGGTGAAAAAGCACAGGAAAGACCTTTAGAGATGTTTTCTTGAGTTCGGGGGGTAGATTATGAAAAGGGAAGGTATTAGCACCCTTTTCATCCATGGTTCTCCATGGGCTCTTAGTTACTCGCTAGATCACTTGCTTTTGTTTGAATGTGCTTTGTGGTGTGGTTTTTGAAAGTATTTTGAAAATGTAACTTTGTAAGGATTCTCGTTTTTGTAAGAACGCATACAAAGTGTTGTTTCGAAAATAGTTCAAAGATATGTTTGTGGAATGTGTTTTTGAAAGTGATTTTGAAAAGGGTTTTCTTTGTAATGGCTCTCGTCTTTATAATAACGCGTACAAAGTGTTGTCTTTTAAAAATATTTCAAAGTGAGAGTGTTGGTGTATAAAATGTTTTTGTTGTGAGTAAGCGAGTAACTAGGAGCGAATCTACCTACTCAAAAGGTCTTAGATGTGCTTTTCCTACTCCTTTAGATGTTACTATCTTACCATTGATTTGGTAAGAAGCCCCATCGTTGGATGTGAAGGGACGGGCGTTGGGTCATCGTATGACCATGATAGCAATATTGTGAGATGACTTTGCACTTTTCTTTTAGGGACTAAGATCATTTTGAAAGGCAACTTTGATAGCGTCATCGAGAGACTATGATCTTTGTATTTTTTGATTTGTTTGTGCTAAGACATCCCACATGCATAACATGGCCATTTTTTAGGCAACAAGTGGAGTTAACCTTAAGGGTGCATGTATGCAAGTGTGTTTGATTGCCTGTATTTAATCTTTGATTAGGATTATCTACTTGTTGATTTTATCTTTCCATACACGCCTAATTACTAGCATTTACATTTGAAAGCGATAAATTGTAGAAATGTAAAGTCCTACGCTATTACAATATTTAGGGGATGGGGGTACATATGTACGAATGGGGATTGTAAGTAAAAAATAAGTCCTAAGTTACTATTACAACCATATTGAAATAATGTACAAGAAATGTAAAATGGACTTGTTTAGAAAATGTTTTTTGTCTCAAGGAAATAAAATAAAAGAAAATATTTTTATGTTTTTTATGTTAAAAACAAGTTAATATTAAAAATGATGAAAAATAAAATAAATGCAAAGATAGAGACAATGATGCTGCAAGCGAAAATAACAAGGATCAGAAGTTCTAAGGTCAGCCACGTTGTGACTCATAAGGAAGCGTCAGATTCAGAAGTTCTGGAGCTAAGAGTGCTGTGACTCAGTAGGAGACGTCAGTGGGAATCAGAAGTTCTGAATTGGTAAACTCTGAGGTCCTGCAAGAAACGTTAGAGGGAAAACACAGAAGTTCTGGGTGGTATTCAGACAGTGGGCCATAAGTCAGAAGTTCCGTATTACACTAAATTAGTGAGCAAACGTCAGCAGTTCAGTATATTATCAGCGTGTAAAAATCAAAAACTCTGAGTGTTTGAAAACAGTGAGTGAAAACATCAGAAGTTCAGTATATTTGGCATGGAAGGAGAACTCATAAGTTCTGTGCTGTGCTAACAGTATGTAAGCATCATAAGTTCAGTGTGTGTTAACAGTGAGTGAAAAATAGAAACTCTGTTACTTTCAACTCTTAATCAGCACATCAGCAATTTATTCAGTTCAGTAAATCAGAATAATCACAGCACAGCAAATCCAAAACTTCCAATCCTAAGTCTGAGCCTAGCATTATTCTAGAAGTTCTGATCCATAGTTTTTATATTCATACAATGATATGTACAACATTAATACTATGATATTTACATGTTAATGATGTTCAGAATGAAAAGCAAGTAAAGTCAGAAAGACTTACCTGGGGCGTGCTTGGAGCTTTGAGTGGCTTCCTTTGGATGTTCTGAGTCAGCAAGAGAAATGGAAGAGTGGTTGTATTCTTTGGCTCCAAGGTAAGAACAAAGATTTGTTTTTGTATATGAGAAGTCTGGATTTTTATGAAGGTTTCACAACTTCCTTTTCTCTTTTGATCATTCTCTCTTTCCAAAAACCAGCCTCTAACCTTCAGCCTCTCGTTCAAAAAGCCTTATTGAACGTATGATGGAGCCAAGTATTTATAGATGAATTTGTTGTGATATTTGGGGGGAAAAACAAATAGGATTTGAACCTGTTTTGGCATCCTGTTCCTTTTCTTTTTCATCACAGTTTTTGTATGCTAGTTTGGTGTAATCATGGGATGCAGGTGTAGGCTGAGCTAACTGTTTGTTATAGGTCTGCAGCAAGTTGCATAAACAAGGTTTTGGGATTTGGTCAAGTTCTGACCAAAGCTTTGAAAATAGCCTTCATGTGCTGAAGCGCTGCCTTGTCTTGGAAGCAAGCATGGTGGTTGTCAGCAGGAATTACGACAAAGCAAAAGCAGAGTTGCTATCCCAAGATAGTAGAGGTACACGTGGTGAAGATCCTTTGGATAAAGACTCAGAAGGTGGTTGTGAGCATTAAATGAGCACTAAATGATGATGAGACTTATCACAAACAGAAATCATTCCATGTGAAATTCTGTATCATTTCTTAGTTCTGGATCAGAATTTCTGCTTCAGCGTAGCATCCCATCTTCTGATCCTCTTATCTTCTAGCTCCAGCATGTTCTGAATGAGCTTTCAAACTTTCTAGAAAGCTTGCAGCACGCGTCTTAACCTTCTTTGATTTATCCTAGAAAACTCTGACTGAAGCTTTTGTGAATGGCTTGCCCAGAAGTTCTGACCAGACTTTGTCTTGAGAATATCCAGAATCTGCTGAGTGCTTATGGTGATAACCTGGTCAGAAGTTCTGAAATTGACATATTTTCTTAAACACTTAGAAAAAATTCTAAGTATTTAGAATTTTGACTTTTTGGATTTTGATGAAACAAAACTTCATATTTCAACGTGTCTTTATGAAATATGATTCTTGAAGCTTGATTTTGATCCAAAAGTCAAAGTTTGACTTTTCAGTGTGCAAATGACCATTTTGCCCTTATGAATGACTTGCTTGGAAAAATTTGTAATTCAAGGCTTGGAAGTAAACTTGAGGATCCAGGGTGATTCCTTGAGAAAAGAGAGGGAAAATTTTGGGGTACAACAGCTGCCCCTGTTCAATCTTCTTACACCTGAAGAGTTAGATTGGTAATTCTGCCACTCGTGACTTGAAGGTGGAAGATGATTGAACACTAGAGTGCCCAGAAAATTTGCACTCGAAGATGTGTTAGTTGATTATGTAGGGAATGGGCTTAAAGATGCCATTTGGAGAGATGATGGATAGTTGTTGGAGATGGGCTTAAAGATGTCATCCAAAGGTGATTGTATCTAGACTCAGGATGATGAAGGAATCTTGGACGATTACTACCTCAGCAGGATGGTGAAGGAATCTTGGACGACTACTACCTCAGCAGAATGATGAAGGAAACTTGGATGACTACTACCTCAACAGGATGATGAAGGAATTTTGGATTATTACTACCTCAGCAGGATGATGAAGGAATCTTTGGACGATTACTACCTCAGCAGGATAATGAAGGAATCTTTGGGCGACTACTACCTCAAACAGAATGATGAAGGAATATTTGGGCGACTACTACCTCAACAGAATGATGAAGGAATCTTGGACGATTACTACCTCAGCAGGATGAAGAAGGAATCTTGGACGACTACTACCTCAAACAGAATGATGAAGGAATATTTGGACGATTACTACCTCAGTAGGATGATGAAGGAATCTTTGGGCGACTACTATCTCAAACAGAATGATGAAGGAATCTTTGGGCGACTACTACCTCAACAGAATGATGAAGGAATCTTGGATGATTACTACCTCGGCAGGATGAAGAAGGAATCTTGGACGACTAGTACCTCAAACAGAATGATGAAGGAATCTTTGGGCGACTACTACCTCAACAGAATGATGAAGGAATCTTGGACGATTACTACCTCAGTAGGATGATGAAGGAATCTTGGACGATTACTACCTCAGCAAGATGATGAAGGAATCTGGGATGACTACTACCTCAACAGGATGATGAACTTTATATGTCGATCAATCTTTCCGGAAAAGGTAAAGAATTAGTTGTATGCAATGTAATGATGTATGCATTGCGTAATGATATTCTCAAAATAAACGAGATTTGTGTTATATGTATTTTGTATGCATATGTTATGAATGTTATTGAGATGTAATTTTGTCTTGCAGAATAAATCCTTGACAAGTGTTGGGGAGTTATTAAATCCCGGACTGCTGTTGAAGAGCAGGTATGTCCTCAAACTTTGCTTAGAATGTTTCCACCAGGGATTCCTGTTTTATTGTTTGAGGAGAACTCCGTTAGGGGATATTTGAAAACTCTGTAGGGAGAATGTTTATTCCTGCTTGGGAAAAGAGTTCAAGAGTCTCGGTTGTCCGTTGCTCTACTGGGGAGTCGAAGTTGAACTGATATCTGGTCGGGTTCAGGTTTCACAGTAACTTGGTGGGGATTGTAGAGTAGTCTACTGGGGAAGAGGAGTTGTGGTCCTCTAATTTGTAATAGTCGAAGAGGCAAACTCAAGCTGGGGAATCCTGCTGTTTGTTGGGGAAATAAACCTTGTTGCTAGTCTGTTGGAGAGGTGGCGACTTCACTAGGGAAAATTCTCGAGGATCCTTGAGGTTGCCTCAGCTGGGGGGAAATTTTTTAGAGATTAAACTCTGGCTGGGAGTCATCCTATGAGAAGGATTTTGAGGAGATTTGTCACTTCCCTTAGTAGCAAGTTTGGGTGGCACTTCCTGGAAATGTTTGACTGTACGTAACCCTTTGTCGGGATTGACGTTCAATGCCACAAGTGACGGAGATGGAGACTTGCCCCTGGTTACTCTGTAATTCTTGAGAGATTTCTTGGAATCTTGACTGGACTGCCCCAGGTGTGCTGGATAGTGACATGTCATGTCTTGCTGTTGATAAGAGATTTTGCAAAGGAAGTGTCATCCTTCTTGAATTGATTTTGTTTACTGAGAGAGATTTCGTTCACTGGATATTCATTGTGTGAATTTCTCCGCTGTCAAACAAATAGCCATATGCAAACCGTGATATTCAGGTAATGCAAAGTTTATGCTTGTCTTGAAGTTTTGAAAAATGCGTTTTTAGCAAGTAAAGAAGTTTTGTATGAAAAATTCAACTCAGGATTTAGAGCAAAGCCTTACAGGAGTCAGGATACCTTTTGTAACAGTATGCTTTCGAACTAACCCATGATTCAATTAGGACTTTTGAAGGGTTATAACGTGGCTTGGATCATGGTTTAAGAAACAAAGGATAAAGGCTCAAAGTGTATTTGTACCCACCCATTCTTCGTGACGTTCTTCAGTCCTAAACTCGGTTAATTATACGTTTGAACTTCAATTGAGTCTGGAATGACATTTTGGTGATGGTTCAGACAAGTTAAGTTTGTCGGAAGGCAATCATTTTTGTAACATTTTTTTTCATGTTGTTGAGGATTTGTAGTGACCTCTTTCTTTTGATTTGTTATCCCTGCTTTTTGCCTGACTGTTCTTGTTTTGAGATTACAGTCAGCGGGATGCCTTAGTTTTCTTAAGTCTCCTTTGTAGGTTTTGACTTAGTGGGCCTTTTTTTTAGAGATAATGACTGCCTATGTGATAGGGAACCATCACCGTCTTTTGATTCCAAAGGAATGTTTCTTGATGTCATTCGTTGTATTACGAGATAAGAGTTTGCGGCTTAACACGCGTTTGAATCAACTGAGAGACTACCCTGCCCCAGGTTTTGATTAAATGTTTCAATTTGTGTTAGAATAGAAAACTTCTACTTCTTTGGCCCGAAGGGGTTGACTAGGGATTATCTTCCTTATACCTCCAGTGTTTAGTATTTGAAGGAATGCTTGTACATCGTCAGCAAGGTCTGTCCAAAAGCATATTGTATGAGATTATGGCATTGTTTTCGTCATCCTCCCACTAAAGGCTTGTAACTTTTAGCAAGAGTTGAATGTCATAAAAATCATAGTTTAAATGTAATGAAAATGATTGGATCAAATCAAGACAAACATATGCAATGCATTAATGAAACGAAGTTTGACATTAATAGATAATTGTTTGAATAACAAAAGAGATTACAACTTGAAAATTCAAATGAACAAAAGCTTTCAATGATTTGTCATAGGAGCGGTTATCACATTTGGAGTCTTCGGAGGGTCAAACTCGATCTCCTTGGCATCAATCAAGTCTTGAATCTTGTTCTTCAAAGTCCAACAGTTGTCGGTGTCATGTCCGAGACTGTCAGAATGATAGGTGCATCTTACGCTCAAATTGTACTTAGAAGAGGAGGTGTCAGGATTTTGAGGAGGATCCTTTGGCGTGATCAGCTTCAACTTCAGCAAATGTTGTAACGCTTGAGACAAAGGCATGTTGATGTTAGTGTACTTCCTTTCTTGATATCTTACCCTACGCTTATTGCTCTGTCTTTGTTTAACAGGCATGGGATTAGAGATCAGGATTGCCCCTACGTGATGGTCATGACGATTCTTTTGACTATACACAGCATTAGACTCTTTCTTCCCATTGTATGGCTTTTTTGAGCATCAGAAGGTGTAGCTTCTTGAATATTTCCACTTTTGATGCCAGCTTCGACTCTTTCGTCGGTCAGTATTAGCTCGGTGAACCTGGCTGAGGAGCTTCTGATCAAGTGTTTGAAGAAAGGCCATGTCAAAGTTCCCATGAAGATGTCAATCAGCTCCCTGTCAGTTAAAGGGGGTTGTACCCTACCAGCCAGATCTCTCCACTTTTGGGCGTATCCTTTGAATCTCTCATTGGAACCCATGGTCATGTTTTGCAACTGCACACGAGTTGGTGCAAGATCAGCATTATACTGATACTGCTTATAGAAAGCAGCAGCTAAATCCTCCCATGTGTGGATGCGAGAACTCTCCAATTGATAGAACCATTTGAGTTGAGTCCCTACCAAGCTTTCTTGGAAGAAATGGATCCAAAGCTTTGGATCAGCTATGTATGGTTGAATCTTGCGGACATAATACTTTAAGTGCATCTTAGGGTAATAGACTCCATCGTACAGGGAAAAGGTAGGGACTTTGAAATTTGGCGGGATGACCACTTTAGAAACCAAACCCATGTCTCCTAAATCCAATTCGGGTATCTGTTGAATCTCCATAGAACTGAGGCGATCCTCCAGTTGTTTCTACTTGTCAACATTGGGAGGAGATTGTTCTTCAGAGTAGTCAGTTTTGGCTTCATCAATCTCCAGACTGTTGTCTTCTTCATGACTATCCCCTATGTTGGATGGAGTTGAAAGATCTAGAGTTCTCTTGACTGGTTCCCCAGGTCTTCTTCCCAAGTTCAGGACACCTATTGACTTCTTGGACTTTTTCTTCTTGTCACTGAGAAGAAGAGTCTTCAGGTCCTCTTTCCCCTTAGCCATAGCCAGGAACATTTGTTAGAATTGAGCGTTTTGAGCTTGGAGATCTTTCACCGTTTGTTCCATATCCATCTTACTGAAATAAACAGCAAGAAGATAAGGAGACTTGTATGGGAGAAACCTGTCATGATATGATGCATGATATGTCGATGCATGTTTTCAAGGATCTCGCGGGGTAAACACAAGAAAAAGTTAGAGAATGAATTTTGATCAACAGCTTTGATTGGAGAACTTTGTATCGATGGATGTCCTTCCACGAGGATTAAGCTCACCATATCAAGTGGGTCATAGCCCTTGACTCAAGTTTGTTGTACTTGATCTTTGACGGTGTTTGGTCAGAGAAAAATAAATCCCCCTGCCCCTTGATAGACGTTTGGTTCATCACAATCTGCATCAAAGACCCTCGAGATCCTTGAAATGGTTATTGAAAATGCTATGGTATGATGTTATGATGCTATGTATAAATATGCGAGGTAAGCAAGTGTATATACAAATAATCATATTCACACAAAGCAGACAAGTCCTTAGGTTTAGGCTTGCATGGAGTTTGTAGGTAAGTACCCTCTTGAAGTTTAGTTGGCTCAACCCGTCCTAGTTAATAGTAACCGGGTTCTAAGGGATCTCAATATCACCGACCTTTCTCTTGAGCGTTGTTTCAGCACAATCAATCTTTTCTTGCAGCCGAGATATCCCAAAAGTCTAGCCTCAATGAGTGTAGTATCGAGTATCAACCAATTTTCAGCTCTACACCAAAACCGATTATCTCACTACATCCTAATGGCCAAGTTTGTTCAATTAGGGTTCTAAAGTCCGTTAGTGCTTCATGACGCCAATCAGCGGCCCCATATTCTTCTCGATTCACCACAAGGGATACCGGTACCCACAAATGCATCACACTAACATAGCCATTGTTTCAACCATATCGGTCTACGCCGTACAGTTTCCATAATCTATTGCTATTTACCTAAAAAGGTGTCCCAGATCCGGGTGGAGGATCAAAGCAAGCCCAAACAGAGAACCAAATGTAAATCATACAAATCAAACAATGAAAGCAAGTAAACATGATCTAACCCTAAGGTAACCCCACTTTTAGTTATTCCCCAGCAAAGTCGCCAGTTCTGTGATACGGTGGGATAACTGACTTGAGGTTTTGCGTTTGTGTTCGCAAATGTTGCGGTTAGCAAGAGTCGCCACCGACTTTTCTTTTATCCAAAAGAAAAGGTGAAAAAGCACGGGAAAGACCTTTAGAGATGTTTTCTTGAGTTCGGGGGTAGATTATGAAAAGGGAAGGTATTAGCACCTTTTTCATCCATGGTTCTCCATGGGCTCTTAGTTACTCGCTAGATCACTTGATTTTGTTTGAATGTGCTTTGTGGTGTGGTTTTTGAAAGTATTTTGAAAATGTAACTTTGTAAGCATTCTCGTTTCTATAAGAACGCATACAAAGTGTTGTTTCGAAAATAGTTCAAAGATATGTTTGTGGAATGTGTTTTCGAAAGTGATTTTGAAAAGGGTTTTCTTTGTAATGGCTCTCGTCTCTATAAGAATGCGTACAAAGTGTTGTCTTTTGAAAATGTTTCAAAGTGAGAGTGTTGGTGTATAAAATGTTTTTGTTGTGAACAAGCGAGTAACTAGGAGAGAATCTACCTACTCAAAAGGTCTTAGATGTGCTTTTCCTCCTCCTTTAGATGTTACTATCTTACCATTGATTTGGTAAAAAGCCCCATCGTTGGATGTGAAGGGACGGGCGTTGGGTCATCGTATGACCATGCTAGAAATATTGTGAGATGACTTAGCACTTTTCTTTTAGGGACTAAGATCATTCTGAAAGGCAACTTTGATAGCGTCATCGAGGGACTATGATCTTTGTATTTTTTGATTTGTTTGTGCTAAGACATCCCACATGCATAACATGGCCACTTTTTAGGCAACAAGTAGAGTTAACCTTAAGGGTGCATGTGTGCAAGTGTGTTTGATTGCCTGTATTTAATCTTTGATTAGGATTATCTACTTGTTGATTTTATCTTTCCATACACGCCTAATTACTAGCATTTACATTTGAAAGAGATAAATTGCAGAAATGTAAAGTCCTACGCTATTACAATATTTAGGGGGATGGGGTACATATGTACGAATGGGGATTGTAAGTAAAAAATAAGTCCTAAGTTACTATTACAACCATATTGAAATAATGTACAAGAAATGTAAAATGGACTTGTTTATAAAAAAAATTTTGTCTCAAGGAAATAAAATAAAATAAAATATTTTTATGTTTTTTATTATAAAAACAAGTTAATATTAAAAACTATGAAAAAGAAAATAAATGCAAAGATAGAGACAGCGCTGCTGCGAGCAAAAATAACAAGGATTAGAAGTTCTGAGGTCAGTCGCGCTATGACTCAGAAGGAAGCGTCAGAATCAGAAGTTCTAGAGCTAAGAGCGATGTGACTCAGCAGGAGACGTCAGTGGGTATCAGAAGTTCTGAATTGGTAAACTCTGAGGTCCTACAAGAAACGTTAGAGGGAAAACACAGAAGTTATGGGTGGTATTCAGACAGTGGGCCACAAGTCAAAAGTTTTGTATTACACTAAAACAATGAGAAAACGTCAGCAGTTCAGTATATTGTCAGCGTGTAAAAATCAAACACTCTGAGTGTTTGAAAATAGCGAGTGAAAACATCAGAAGTTCAATATATTTGGCATGTAAGGAGAACTCAGAAGTTATGTGTTGTGCTAACAGTATGTAAGCATCAGAAGTTCAGTGTGTGTTAATAGTGAGTGAAAAACAGAAACTGTGTGTTACATTCAACTCTTAATCAGCACATCAGCAATTTATTCAGTTCAGTAAATCAGAATAATCACAGCACAACAAATCCAGAAGTTCCAATCCTAAGTCTGAGCCTAGCATTATTCTAGAAGTTCTGATCCATAGTTTTTCTATTCATACAATGATATGTACAACATTAATACTATGATATTTACATGTTAATGATGTTCAGAATGAAAAGAAAGTAAAGTCAGAAAGACTTACCTGGGGCGTGCTTGGAGCTTTGAGTGGCTGCCTTTGTATGTTCTGAGTCAGCAAGAGAAATGGAAGAGTGGTTGTATTCTTTGGCTCCAAGGGAAGAACAAAGATTTGTTTTTGTATATGAGAAGTCCGTATTTTTATGAATGTTTCACAACTTCCTTTTCTCTCTTGATCGTTCTCTCTTTCCAAAAACCAGCCTCTAACCTTCAGCCTCTCGTCCAAAAAGCCCCCTTGAACGTATGATGGAGCCAAGTATTTATAGATGAATTTACTGTGATATTTGGGGGAAAACAAATAGGATTTGAACATGTTTTAGCATCCTGTTCCTTTACTTTTTCATCACATTTTTTGTATGCTAGTTTGGTGTAATCATGGGATGGAGGCGTAGGCGGAGCTAGCCGTTGGTTATAGGTCTGCAGCAAGTTGCATAAACAAGGTTTTGGGATTTGGTCAAGTTCTGACCAAAGCTTTCAAAATAGCCTTCATGTGCTGAAGCGCTGCCTTGTCTTTGAAGAAAGCATGGTGGCTGTCAGCAGGAATTAAGGAAAAGCAAAAGCAGAGTTGCTATCCCAAGACAGTAGAGGTACACGTGGTGAAGATCCTTTGGATAAAGACTCAGAAGGTGGTTGTGAGCATTAAATGATGATGAGACTTATCACAACCAGAAATCCTGCCATGTGAAACTCTGTATCATTGCTTAGTTCTGGATCAGAAGTTCTGCTTCAGCGTAGCATCCCATCTTCTGATCCTCTTATCTTCTGGCTCCAGCATGTTCTGAAGGAGCTTTCAGACTTTCTAGAAAGCTTGCAGTATGCTTCTTAACCTTCTTTGATTTATCCTAGCAAACTCTGACTGAAGCTTTTGTGAATGGCTTGCCTAGAAGTTCTGACCAGACTCTGTCTTGAGAATATCCAGAATCTGCTGAGTGCTTATGGTGATAACCTGGTCAGAAGTTCTGAAATTGTCATATTTTCTTAAACACTTAGAAAAAATTCTAAGTATTTAGAATTTTGACTTTTTGGATTTTGATGAAACAAAACTTCATATTTCAACGTGTCTTGATGAAATATGATTCTTGAAGCTTGATTTTGATCCAAAAGTCAAAGTTTGACTTTTTAGTATGCAAATGACCATTTTGCCCTTATGAATGACTTGCTTGGAAAAATTTGTAATTCAAGGCTTGGAAGCAAACTTGAGGATCCAGGGTGATTCCTTGAGAAAACAGAGGGCAAATTTTGGGGTACAACAGTAGGAACTCGAGGTTCGCAATTGCGGCGGGTACAAAAACCATAAAAATATATTTCTTTTCTCACCTCCACCATCCATTTTTATACAGTATTTTATAGCCAAAATATACAGATTTTACAAAGAGGTTCCTGCGGAGTACCGTAGATGTTTAGCGTGATAATACCTTCCCTTTGCATAACCAACCCCCTTACCTTGAATCTTTCCCCCTCTTTTTGGGTTACTCGCTCTTTACCTATTCCTTTGGAAACAATAAAGCATTGTGGCGATTTTTATTTTGATCTGTATAAGTCTAGTCAATCCAATGGCTTAGTCTTAAACATTTCTACCGCTACACATGTGCATTGTACGAGTCGCATTCCATGTTGCATAATTGAGTTGTTGTAATGATGAAATAGTTGTTATTTTATCTTGATGCTTTGTTGTAATAGTTGTTGTGTATAAGTTGTGAAGTGGTGATTTTATATGATCTGATCTAATTTATTATTTATCATACGACTTATTATATTTTCCGATATCTTACCCCTTCGATTTGGATTTTTCCCTCTGTTGGTAACGTGCAGGTAATCAAGAAGGATAGGGTTTTACCTTCGTTAGTTCGAGTCGATGTCGTCGCTCTAATATATAGCACTCGGGGGGGATGAATGCTTGATGTTTACTTGTTGATTTTTATTTCAGTTGCTGAATTTTTAGGTTGATTACATGAAATAATTGTTGTCTTGAAGTTGTTTTAGTCGAATAAGAGATGTTAAGTGAATTGAAGATAAGTATGTATATTTCGTTGCTTATCAATAAAAATTTGTTTGATTTTGAAGAATAAACCAGGTTGTTATCGGTTCATTCGAGTTAAGTGTTATGTATCTGTTTTATATGCGATTAAATGAAGTTTGACTTTAAGTTATAAATATAGCATCCTATTTGTGTTGAACTCTGATTTTATTATTATTCGCTGAGTAGAATTGGGGTGTTACATTACTGGTATCAGAGTGAGTCGGTCCGTCCAACCAAGTTGTCTAATGTTGTTTGTTCTTTAGTGAGCGACAAGTGTGTGAAACATTATCGGTGCTTGTTATTTTCTAATCGAGTTGTATGCAAGAGTTGGGTTGAAGATAAATGGGGGAGAAGCTTTGCTTCTATGATGTGTTTCGGTTGTAAGATGTTGGTTCAGTATGCTGCTATTGATGATGGTGCAAATATTGTTGAAGTTTTGTTGTTTCCCAAATCTGAATGTGACATGGATCCAAGATTTTATTGTTAATCAAGTTGGAGCGTCTTGAGGGATGACAATCATACAATGTTGATGTCTACTTCTTGAAGGATAAGGAGCTATGTAACGATTGTTGACGTATGAGTAGAGTGTAAATCCATGATATTTTTGAAGGTGATTGTTAAGTAATAAGGATAGTTTTTAGAAGATAGAATTTAGAAAGTTGCGATGTTTCAGCGCTACTGGTGGACTGTGAAGTTGTCAGTTTGAGTAGCCCTTGCGTAAGATGTCGAAGGTTGAATGGTGATAGAGTGACATATTGCTGTAGACCGTGTCGTGGAATCCTTGTAAGTGATTGTAAAAGTTGTTGAAGTTGTTGGAATGTTTTGAATCGCGAGTCAGAGTCGGAAATGTGAGGAGATGAGTATGATTCCAAGAATGGTAAGTGTTGGTACTGGTACAAAGAAATTCTATTATGACGTTATCGTAAGGCCTGTAATAGTATGTCGTTGCATAACGTCGGTGTTCGTATTTTCGAATAGCTTTGGAAATTCATTTCTTATGTTCCGAGTATCGGATTGGTGTCTCGTTTGAACCTATGAGGAGATGGAAATATATTTTATCCTATGAAAGTGTTTTCAAATATGGTAGATGCATTTCTATATGGAGGAACTCTGGAGTCGTTTACAGAACTAGCGGCTTTTTGGGCATAAATGATTATTATCGCAGTTGTTCGAGACGAGGTCAAGCATAATATGTTGTTGGCGAATAAGTTGAGAAATGAGATGTTCGACATTAAAAAGGATGTGAAAGTATTGGAGGAGCGCATAGAGATGCAGCTTATGAAGAGAAGATGTCCTTTAGAGGAAGATGCTTTTAAGAGGAATTAGAGTCGTGTTTATGATGCCAAGGTAGTGGCATGTGTAAAAGAAGAATTAGAGAGGTTCTATCCCCAAAACGGTGTGGGACGACGTTATTGAGATTTAAATTGATTATGAGGCAACGAAGAGGGTTGGAGTTGTTCAAAGATTATAATGTCGATTTGATTTATCATCCATGTAAAGATAATGTCGTGGCTAATGCTTTAAGCCAAAGGACTTTGCACCTGTAGGTAATAATGGTTAAAGGGTTGGGATTAATTGAACACTTCAGATATATGAGTTTAGTTTGCAAGGTGGCATCGAAGAGTGTTATGTTAGGAATGTTGGAAATTATCAATGATTTTCTGGACAGTATCAAAGAAGCTCATAAGTTAGATGTAGAATGGGTATATTCGGTGGTTGGACTCGATCAGTTTGAGAATGATGATTTCAAGTTAGATTTCCAGGGTGTGTTAAGATTCTATAATCGAATTTGTATTCCTAATGATGCGGAGTTGAAGAAAGTAATTCTTGAGTTAGAGAATGCTTAACCTTCGGGTGAGTCTAGATGAGTGTAATGTGGACCGTGTAATATGCTGAGCGTTGGTGTCTCATCGACAAGATCGAATGAGAGGAAAATTATGGGGGTGTTTTTAAACCTCATTGGAAATTATTGAATTATTGTGCATTAGGTGACTTGAGTACGAGTTCTAAAGGAACACTATTATAGTTTGGTAACGATGGTTTATACTCCATTATGGTTGTCGACTATCTATTGACAAATTGAGGAACTGATCACCCTTAATCTCTTGTTAATAGTAGACGAGATCATGTTGGATGGTATAGATTTGTCTTGCTATCTTAATGGTGTGTAAAGTGGTTGATGTTATATCATGTGGTAGTCGCTCACCAATTTGTGTGAAGTGTAGCTAAGAAAGAGTTGAGACGTATTGCGCAAGTCGGGGTAGCGAGTTATATGCGAATTAACGTCGCAAAGTGAAACATTGATAATATCAAGTGAAAATTGGTTTTATGGTGGGTGTTGAGGAAAGTCTGAAACTAGATTGAAACTTGTGAACTAGATAGTTGACTAAAATTTTAATGAGGATGGTGATTTAAGGTGGATAATCAGAGTTACGCAGCTGAAGTGTGATATGGCGCAGTTGCTATGCGTGTACGACTCGTTAGAAGAAAAGGACTACATATCAGGAGCCTATAGGAATGGTGTGTCTTAATCTACATGCTTGATTTGATGGATTTTTTATATAGAGATGTTGTGCTAGGGCACTATGTTTGCTTGTAAATATTTGTGGATTTTATAAGAAGATTGTTGTGGATTGTTGGTTGATCATGAGCTATGGGTGTGCTTGTTGAGTTATACAGTTAAGTTGATGTTGTAATGATTTTATTATTATCACTATTGGGATGTTATTGTTGATTTTCGTAAGTAAAGAATGATACTCCATATTATGATGAAGTTAATCATGTTGGTTGTGTTGATGTCACTATAAGAGTGATACGACGATGTGAATAGATTTGTTGATAATTATGGATAATTGACGTACATATATACATATATAGGAATGAAATTATGTATGTATTTTGGTGTTGAAAAATGTTGTTAAGATGATAATGCAATGATGTACAGCCAAGTATAAGTGTGTTATAGTTGTTGCTACTTTAATTATGGATATGTCAGATTATGGTTGAGTAGTTGAGATGCTAGAAACAATCATGTCGCGAAGTGTTGAATGATTAGCATGTGTGTAATCGATTTGAATCGTGTTGAGTTATTGAGTTAGCAGGAAAGTAGTGGTCGAAGTGTTGCCAAATGCAACTTAGAAATTAACGAGTTGGATGTGAAACTCGTACTAAGAGTGGTAGTATCGAATAGATTTTCAAGGACAAAAATATTCTAAGTGGGAGAGAGTTGTAACGCCCGTTAATTTAATTAATTATTTAATTAAATTAATTACGGATTAATGGTGGAAAATGTTGTTGAAATTGTTGAAGTTGCGAAATATCGAGAAATGTTGATTTAAGTTGCGAAGTTGTTATTTGGTTGATATTTAATTGATTGGTTGATTACTATTAGCAATAATATTAATATAGATATTAGAATAATATGAGGATTATTAGTTGGGCTCATTATTTGGTTGTATGGATTAATAGGCGGAGTGTGAAAGTTGGGACCAATAAGAATATTAATAATTATAAGGTTAAGTTAATTATGAGGATTGGGTTAATTAGAAGGAATAAGGAAAAAGTTTTGAGTGTTTTGTGGGAACGTGGAAGTTGCAAAGTTGCAGAGAATAGGAAAAGCTAGGTGTTGAATCGGAATGTTATAGAGCGGTCTCCAATCTAAGGTAAGGGTGGGGTTCTTGATCTATAATTGGGTATTTGATAAATGATATGTGGGGTTGGTTATATGAAATTATCGTGTGTGATTCTTAGTGAAAGGTTGTTGTTTTGTTGCTACTGTAATGTTGTGTTTCCTGATAATGTTACAGAAATTCAATTGATGACTCTATTGTTGGAGAATTATTCTATGTTGATGTTGGTGTAATTATGGTATTATTATAATTATATGTTGCGTTGGTTGGATTGAAATACTTTTAATCGAAGGAAAAAATTGAAAATAAAAAGGAATTACATAAATCCGCGTAACCGGGGGCTGGAAACACATTGTGTCGAGGGGCACAATGTGTGTGCTGAATGGCACAGAGATAATGGGCATTCTGAGGGGCATGGGAATGGGTGCCTACCGGCACCATGTTGGAAAAAGGAAGGTGTGCCGAGGGGCACACCACTTGTGGCGACATGCACACTAGTTTTATATAGTTTCCCAGTTTGGTCCATTTGATAATTGATTGCAGTAAGGCCCCCATATTTTATTTGAAGAACTTAGTATCCCTTGATCATGTAGTTCATATTTAATTGAAGATTATTATACCTAAATAGCAGTAGAAGTAATAAATTAGTAGGAGAATAATCTAGCAGGATAGTAATTACAAGTAGCAGAGCTTGTGGAATAACAATACAAGGATGGTCTTAATAATAATAACGAGTAGAAATATTTGTAATTTTGGTAAAGGAATAATTAACCGGTATAGTCGTGAATTGTCTGAATAATTACGGGGTGTTGGTAGCTTACTTTAGTTGATTCAGTGTGTTGTATACCTTGCTGAAAAATAGGAAATTGTAGGTGATGATGAATTTGGTTGAATTGCCTCTATTTATGGGAAATATTATGTTGTAGGCCTATGACCAATGTTGAATTGTTGTTGACCTATTGTTGTGTTCTTGTTGTAGTTGAGTTGCTGTGGAATTATTGTTGATGATATGTTGATGTCAAAATGCCACTACTTATTGGCAAGATAAAGTTGTAGGCTTATGGCCAGTGTTTATTTGTTGTTGAATTGTTGTTAAGTTGTTGTTTAATTATTGTTGTTAATTGATAATGCGAAGTGGCAGGGAATTTTAAATGACGATGAATTACCTCCATTTACTGGTAATAATGGTGATATAGGATTATGCCTTGCGATGAACGATGATTGTTGTGAGTATGTGATAGTGCATTCATTGAGTCACATACATTTTCATATTTTGCAATGGCCTAGATTGGTAAACTGCAAAGAAGGCTTATGCCTTGTTGATGCCTCTATTAATTGGAAATTATTAAGTTGGGAGTTCTGCTCCGTTTTTAAGTTGGTAGTTCTGCTCCATTTTTAAGTTAGGAGTTCTGCTTCATTGGTACCACATGCATGTGCAATGTACGAGTCGCATTTCGTGTTGCATAATTGAGTTGCTATAATGATGAAATAGTTGTTATTTCGTGTTGATGCTTTGTTGTAATAGTTGTTTTGTATAAGTTTTGAAGTGGTGATTTTATATGATCTGATCTAATATATTATTTATCATACGACTTATTATATTGTCCGATATCTCACCCCTTTTGTTTGAATGTTTGCCTCTGTTGGTAACATGCAGGTAATAAAGAAGGATAGTGGTTACCTTCATTAGTTTGAGGCGGTGTCGTCGCTCTGATACGTAGCACTCGGGGGGATGAACGCTTGATGTTTAGTTGTTGATTATTATTCCAGTTGCTGAATTTTTAGGTTGATTACATGAAATAATTGTTGTCTTGAAGTTGTTTTAGTCAAATAAGAGATGTTAAGTGAATTGAAGTTAAGTATGTATATTTCACTACTTATCAATAAAAAGTTGTTTGATTTTGAAGAATAAATCAGGTTGTTATCGGTTCATCCGAGTTAAGTGTTATGTATCTGTTTTATATGTGATTAAATGAAGTTTGATTTTAATTTGTAAATGTAGCATCCTATTTGTTTTGAACTCTGATTTTATTATTATCCGCTGGGTAGAATTGGGGTGTTACACATAAGATGTATAAATCATCAATAATATTATAAAAAATTTATAAGTATACAAGAATATTTGAGAATTTATAAAAACACAAACGCTACGATGTTATCCCTTGTGCCTCTGGGAGAATATCCCATTGTGAGAAGAGCCATAGTTGAAATTTTATGAGATAATGAAAGAGTTTGTATCAGAGAGTGAGATGATTGTTGATGAAAAACAAGTATTAAAGGATCTGTATTTATAGGAAATTTTTTATCAGGGAGTGAATAAATGAGGTGGTTGGTGGGTGCATGCATGCATGATATGTGTCACTCATGAGGTGGTTGCAGTGTAGGTGCAGGCTAGGTGGAAGCCTTGGGGAAGGCATCTCTGCATGCATGTAATACGATTGGACACGTAGGGAGGCGCCATTTGACTTGGCGAATGAGTACAAAATTGAAAGGTGTCGCCATCCCAATTGGCGAATTAGAGGTGGCATGGGTTGCAGTGTAGGTGCAGGCTAGGTTGCAGCCTTGGGGAACGCATCTCTACATGCATGTAATATGATTGGACATGTAGGGAGGCGCCATTTGACTTGGAGAATGAGTACAAAATTGAAAGGTGTCTCCATCCCAGTTGGCGAATTAGAGGTGGCATAGGTTGCAGTGTAGGTGCAGGCTAGGTGGAAGCCTTGGGAAAGGCATATCTTCATGCATGTAATACAATTGGACATGTAGGGAGGCGCCATTTGACTTGGCGAATGAGTACAAAATTGAAAGGTGTCGCCATCCCAGTTGGCAAATTAGAGGTGGCATGGGTTGCAGTGTAGGTGCAGGCTAGGTGGTAGCCTCGGGGAAGGTATCTCTACATGCATGTAATACGATTGGACATGTAGGGAGGCGAATTAGAGGTTTCTTACTGTTGTTTTATTCAAATTAAGTACAACCTATTTAATCCTACATTTATCAAAACACTTCTACACTCAATCACTCAAACACTCGAACATTCAAAAATTCAAACAATCAACTCAAAGACTCAAACACTCAAACACTTAAACCTTCAAACACTCAAACCTTTAAACATTAAAACACAATGGCCTATGCACCACAATATGTGATCAGTGCATATTTCAACAGTGAGACATACATTTGTCCCACCTCTGGGTTTTTGTTCAGAGACACTGAGAACATCCGATGGTACTCATGTCACCGGAAATGGAATATTCAGTCGAGTGTTATGGGCTTTTCAACCTTGCATCACAGGGTTTGCGACATGCAAACCTATTATTCAAATTGATGGGACTTGGTTGTATGGGAAATACAAAGGCATGCTACTGATGGCAGTTGCACAAGATGGCAACAACAAAATTTTCCCAATTGTCTTTGCTCTAGTCGAGGGAGAGACTGGTGGTGCTTGGAGTTTCTTTCTCAAGAATCTCTGAACACACGAGACTCCTCAACCAGATCTCTGTTTAATCTCCGATAGACATGTGCCTATTGAGAGTGCATACAAAAATCCTACAAACGGTTGGCATGACCCTCTGTTGTACACCAAATTTTTCCCTCTCATTCTTCAAGAATTTTCTCACAAGCTTTCAATAGGGTCAAGACTGCATAAGGTTGGATCAGTTCAAGACACTTCCTCAACACTGATGACTTAAAACTAGAGTCTGAATTTACACAAGTACCATTGGATTTTTAATTCCCTCTGTGATTTCCAAGGATTATGTTGGATTTCCAAGCATCAGGTCAAAAAGGAAACTATTGAAAGAGCAAAGTAGATAAATTTGGTTTTTCTGACAAAATTGAAGAAAAAAAGTTTGTTTCGATTCATGCTTAACTTCGACTGAACTCACCCCTGCATGCAAGCTTCGACTGAGTATTTGTTTCCTTTTGAAATAGCAACATTCGATTCAGGAGGCAAGGGCCTCCTGTTAGCTTCCTTTGATTCAGGAGGCAGAGGCCTCCTGTTTGGCTTCCTTTGATTCGGAAAGTTGATGACCTTCTGGTAGCTTCCTTCGATTCAGGAGGAAAAGGCCTCTTTTTAGTTTCCTTTGATTGCACCTTTTACCTCCTTTTGGCATCCTTCGATTGCACAATTCATATCCTGCATACATCCTTCGATTATACCCTTTACCTCCTGCATGTATCTTTCGTTTGGGCATGTGTCCCTCCCTTGATGCAAGCCTCGTTTGGGCATATTTACCTCCTGCATGCATCTTTCGTTTGGGCATGTGGCCCTCCATTGATGAAAGCATTGTTTGGGCATTTTTACCTCCTACATAAATCTTTCGTTTGGGCATGTGGCCCTCCCTTGATGCAAGCCTCGTTTGGGCATTTTCACCTCCTGCATGCCTCTTTCGTTTGGGCATGTGCCCCCCCTTGATGCAAGCCTCGTTTGGGCATTTTTACCTCCTGCGTGCCTCTTTCGTTTGGGCATGTGGCCCTCCCTTGATGAAAGCCTCGTTTGGGCATTTTTATCTCCTGCATGCCTCTTTTGTTTGGGCATGTGGCCCTCCCTTGATGTAAGCCTCGTATGGGAATTTTTACCTCCTGCATGCCTCTTTCGTTTGGGCATGTGGCCCTCCCTTGATGCAAGCCTCGTTTGGGCATTTTTACCTCATGCGTGCCTCTTTCGTTTTGGCATATGGCCCCCTTTGATGCAAGCCTCATTTAGGCATTTAGACCTCCTACATGTGTCTTTCGTTTTGGCACGTGGCTTCCTTCAATGCAAGTGTTGGTTACATTCTTCGTTTGGGCAAGTGAACCCTTCGAATGCAAGTTTGGGTTATATCCTCCGTTTGGGTATGAAGTTTCCTTCGATACAAGTTTAATCCATAAGCTTCGTCTAGGCATATTGCTCCCTTCGAAGCAACCTGCTTTGATACATTCCTAAAAAATTTTGACACATAAGTGGAAAACATAATTTTTGAAGGAACACTGATCAAACCCATAGGCCATGCCACATAATCTTACTTTACAGGCCTCAATGCTTGTGTTTCACTCCATAATTAATTATTTACATCATGGATTAAGTTATTATTCAGGTAATTAAGCCTTTGTCCAAAAGATTTTTTCATGAAAGTAAATTTGCTAGTACAAAATTTGTAAGCCCATGCTTTGCTTAAATCCTGATTATACTTCACCATAAGTCAGGGCAATCAGCCCCTTTTCACCAACAACTTTAGTACTTCAACTTGGGATCATGGAAAATCTGACATAGCTTAATATTCACGTTTCAACCAAGCCATTTTGTTCAAACTCCCAAACCTTTTCTCTATAAATAGAGAAACCATTGACAAAGAAAAGGGCCAGATTTTTGCTGTAGAGAAAAATCATCAAATCCTCAAACACTCTAAAACTCTCAAACTCTCCAACATTCTCAAACCTTAAAAACTATAAAACTTTCACACAAAAAATATCAATAGTGTACCTTTCGATTCATTCCCCTAAACTATAGTATAATACAAACTTCGATTCACTCCCCCAAACTGCAGTATAACAAAACCTTTGATTTCCTCATAGCTGTCAAATACCATCCTTTCGATTCAAGCAGAGAAGTGGTCCCGGTAGCTTAAGGAAGGTTCCAGCAAAGTTTAATCCACCACCAAGGAAGTCACATACAGCTCCTTCGATTGACACTTCAAGAGGTAAGTTCCTCTAAACTTGGAACTTTCCATTTAAATATCATTTGTACATATAAATTAAAGAAAAAATGTAGATATCACATCTAGGAAATTGACCATGCTTTAGCTTTCGATTATCACTTCCATATATAATTATTCTTTGAATTTTGGTGCCAAATAAATTTGTGTTAACCTTGGGCCTGTATCTTTCAAAAGTTACCTTTGTTAGGTTCATATCTAAACTCTAGGCAGGTTTTGTGTATCCTTCGATTGGCTGATTATGGAAGCCTTTTGAATCTCAATTGGGGAAGATTTGCATTCCTGCAATCGAAGGGGGGAGCTGGGCACTTTAAACATTCAGAAACAAATTTACCTTGTACCCAATCGAAGCTGCCTCATGAACGGATGAAACAGACCACTCCAGTAATATAAACAGCGCGCGTGAAAAGCATTTCTGTGTAGGGACCTGAGTTCAAACCTTGGCAGGACCAAAAACAGTTTTTGCCTTTTTGTTTGTGTTCTTTGTCTTTTTTAACAAATTTCAAACATTTTTCAACCAATCAAAACAACTCCTTTTGAGTTGATTTTTTACACACTATTTATTTACAAGTTTTATTTCATGATTATATAAAAATATCACAAAAAAATATTTTTTTTTCATAATTACTTTAATTAATCAAAACCTTTCCTTAACAAAAAAAATCAAAACAAAGTTCATTTTCTTTTCATTTCAATTCTAGTACATTTATTCATATTCAATATGGTTGTAATAGATAATTAGAATTTTATTTCTTGCAATCCGTATTTATACATTTGTATCCTCATCCCCAAGTGATGTAATAGCGTAGTAAATTTATTTTCCGCAATTTACCGCTTTCATATAAATATTAGTAATTAGGTTGTGTATGACAAGATAAAATCAACAAGTAGACAACCCTAAATTTAAGACAAAAATGCATGCAATCAAACACACTTGCACACATGTATCTCTAGGGTTAACTCCACTTGTTGCCTTGAAACAATGGTCATAATATGCATTATAAACGTCTTAGCAAAAATAGTCAAAAGATCATAGTCCCTCAATTAAGCTTCGATGTTGCCTTATAAATGATCTTAGTCCCTCAATAGAAATGCTAAGATATCTCACAATATTTTTATTCATGACTATACGATGACCCACGTCCGTCCCTTTTACATCCAAAGATAAGGCTTCTTACCAATCAATAGTAAGATAACAATATCAAAGAAAGGAAGAAAGGAACAAAATGAATTTTGTGTAATTAGAATGTTCTTAGTTGCTTTCTTGTAAACCAAAACCATTTCCACACTCACACTCTCAAAAACATTTTCAAAAAACAAACATCTCTTTGAAATATTTTCATAAAAAGTCCAACACTTTGTGTGCATTCTTATAGAGACGAGAATCATTACAAAGTTTTCCTCAACGAATACGCTTTTCAAAAACATTTTCAAAACCCACCACAAAGCACATTTTCAAACAAAGCAAGTGATCTAGCAAGCAACTAAGAGCCCATAGATAACTTTGGATTAAAAGGGTGTTAACACCTTCCCTTTTCATAATCTAACCCCCGAACTCAAGAAAACATCTCAAAGGTCTATCCTATTCTTTTCACCATTTCCTTATTGGATAAAAGAAAAGCCGGTGGCGACTCTTGCTATCCGCAATAATTGCAATACAATGCCAAACACCCAAGTCAGTTCTCCCACCGTGTTACAAAACCGGCGACTCTGTTGGGTGCTACTTAAAAGTGGGCCTACCTTAGGGCTATATCACCTTTACTTGCTTTCTTTGTTTGACTTGTTTGCTTTACATTATGGTTCCTTGTTTGGGTTTGTTTTGATCCTCTACCCGGATCTGAGGCACCATTTAGGTAAGTAGCAATAGGTTGTGGAAATTGTATGGCGTAGACCGATATGGTTGAAGCAATCACTACGTTAGTGTGACGTATTTGTCGGTACCGGTATCCTCTTGTGTTGAATCAAGAGAATACGGAGCCACTGAGCAGTGTCATGAAGCACTAACTGACCTTAGAACCTTAATTTAACAACTTGGCCATTAGGAAGTAGTGAGATAGCCGGTTTCAGTGAAAAGCTGAAAATTGGTTGATACTCGATACTACACTCATTGAGATTGGACTTTTGGGATATCTCAGTCGCAAGAAAAGATTGATTGTGCTGAGACAATGCTTAAAAGAAAGGACAGTGATATTGAGGTTCCCTAGAACCCAATTACTTCCTAGGACAGGTTGAGCCATTTAAACTTCAAGAGGGTACTTACCTATGAAACCCATGCAAGCCTAAACCTAAGGTTTTTGTGTGTTTTGCTTGTGATTATTATTTATGTCATTATAAACATCATAACATCATAAAGCATTCTCGCTAACCATTTCAAGGATTTAGGAATTTATCTTTGTTCTGTTTTGTAGGTCATGACTTCTACTCGTAGGAATACCATCCGAGTTAACTTCATGAAAGTGCATCCTCAACTTCAAGAGTTAGCATCAAGGGTACCTGGAGATTCTCCCTTCACCAAGAAATATGGTCGAATTGTCAACTTAGATACTTCAAACTTTCAAGAAGAAATGATGTGTGTGCTCTTCCAATTCTTTGATCCAATGCATCATTGCTTCACCTTTCCTAACTACCAATTGGTGCCTACTTTAGAAGAATTTTCTCAACTATTAGGAGTACCTGTGCTTGATAAAATACCGTCACCAGTTTAGAGGAGACTCCAAAGCCTGAAGTCATTGCGAAAGCATTACATTTGAAGAGATCCGACATTATGGAAAATTGGGAGACAAGAAGTGGGGTTAAGGGTTTCTTAGCCAAATTTCTGTTGGAGAAAGCTTGTTTGTTTTAGGACGATGTTGATTTCCAACCTTTTGAAGATGTCTTGGCCCTTCTAATCTATGGTTTGGTTCTATTTCCCAATCCAGACCAACTTGTAGATGTGAATGTGCGTACCCCAAATTTGTCCTACTGCGACGATTTTATTTTTTGAGATTGAAATAAAGAAAATACTTAATTAAAGACGATACAACAATATCTGATGGTCCGTCTTTATCTGGCTAGGGGGTGTATTTTTAATTCATAAAAAAATGGGTTTTTCTAAATCAGAGAGACTCGTGTATCCGTGAATTCATTCGCGAGGCATGTTGGCCATTGGCCCATGCGATTCTAAAATGGGAAATTCAATAAGTTCTAGTTATTATTACGTCCTTTAGGATTTGTTGCTATTAGTAAAAATAAGGGGTGAAATTACCAATATTAGGCCCATTAAAGGTCTTGTTAAAAGAAGCCAGCACATTTGTCATTTTTTTGATGTTTTGTTTTAAAAAGGAAAAAAGATTTTTTATAAAAGAGAATATTTTTTGTCATAAGATATTAAGCGCTTAAGAGTTTTTTGGGAAAAAAAGAGGTTATTATTATAAAATAAAAAAAGGAATTGTTTATTATTTTTATAAAAGAAATACCTTTTTTGTTAAAAACATATTGTATTGTCTTGGATGATAAATCTTTTTTTGTTAGATATTATCTAAGTTATTGTTGTTAGAAAAGGCCAATTGGGCCTAGTAGTATTTAAAACCATTTTTTTGCTGTATCAGAGAATTAATGTTGTTGGGCTTGATAAAATAGTAACGCGCTGGCCCAAATGTTCAGTAAAAACAACTACTGTTCAAATTCAACTAGATTTACGCACGCTTACTCCAAAAAACCGGTACTGTAGAAATCTAAAATCCAAACTGAATCCAAACTTGCTCATTACAGAAAGAATCAAAAGAATCAGATCTTTGTTAAACCAGAATATATTACAAACTGAATCAATATCTAACATAATATAGAATCTGGAAAATATTATACAGAATCCAATCAAGATCTAAATTTTATTACAACAAATCAATTACAATCCCTAATTTCACTATCCCTAAATCAAAACAATCTGTAACTGAAAAAACTAAAAAAATCCTAAAAGACTAAACTATAAAAACAGAAAAGAAAAAGTACAGAGGGGTTTTTTTTTTGCGACAGAAACAGAAAGGAGGATTCTTTACAGAAATTGGGGAAGGACGAACAGAGATTGGCAGAAGAAGAATAGGCTTGCTGGAAGAAGGGAAGAACTACCTTGTTGAAGACCGGAGTTAGAGGCGATTAGGGTTTCAACGCCTGAAACCCTAATCGCGTGACATCATCTTCGCCGCTGTTGCAAACTTAATCGCTAACTGTGTGAGCATCGGCCACCACCATCTTTAAGCCCTCAATCGGCGCATGCAAAAGAAAAGGAAAAGGGATTAAGACCCAAATCAGTAGCAAATCGGATACGCTTGAGAACAGAAAATTGCGGAGAGGGTAAAACTTATAACTTTTTTCTTTTGTTTTGGGATTAGATTGACGGTGGGTAGGGTTTATTTTCGGCCGCGGCCGCTCATATTTGGGTAGGGCTTGTGAGGGGAAGGGTTTAGCGTTCGCGAGTGAGAGAAAAGAAGGACGAAGCACTATAAAAACAAAACGAAATATGGAAATAATGTAAAAGAAAATGTTTTACTCTGTGTTATCCAGTAGGCGCACGTGTATCATAAGTTTTGTATACCTTCGCCTTCCCCATTTTGATTATCATCAGATGGCCGTTAGGCCAAGTCTGTACCATAAGCCTATGCACCGCACAACATACAAACCCCTCAGCCTTCTTCAGTTTGCCTGTGGGCCAAGCCCAGCGCTATGCACACCCCCGTTCCTCAATTTACTAAAACTCCAAACAAATCATACCCCCTCCTTGCCTGAACTATCTTGGGCCTAAACCCAGATTACTAAACAACACCCCCATGTTTTTACTGAATAACTAATAATGCACCCCCCTTTTGACTTTAATTACATTATTTTATTTTTTCTACTTTTAATTCTATTTTTTATTTATTTATTTTTATTTATAATTATTATTATTAGTAATATTAATTATCATATTTTTTAATATTATTATTATTATTATCTTATAATTATTATCTATCAATTTTATTTTCTTATCACTATTATTATATTTTATTTGCTATGTAAATATTGCTTATTTCTTATTTTTGTACAAATAATTACAATATTATTTATTGTATCATTTAAATTGTTTTGTTCTAAAATTGCATATATTATTTTTATATATTATTTGCATTAAGTCTTTTCTAATCATGCATTAATCAAGATTTTTGCAACTCATACAATTAAAAAACACAAACAAATCTTAAACTATTTTTCGCAATAAAACTAAACTAATCAACTGTTTTTGCAAAAGGGTTTCAAACTAGCTTTGACCTACTATGCATTCAGTCAAAATCTCCGCAATCACTACTCCCGACCGAGTGCAAAGTGATTCAAAATATGTTTGCAAACCCCTAAAAAACACCAACCCCATACGAACTACAAATTGGGACTCTAATTCCTCATAAGAGGATACGTAGGCATGCGATCTAAAATCATGGCGAGTCTTGCTAATTAAAACTTAAAACCCTGTTTATCCCAAACCTAAACCTAGAGCTTAATATCCTTGTGAACAAGGTAGATGAAAGGTGCCTAGCACCTTCCTTTCGTCTAATTGAGTTCGTAACCTAGAATCTCTATCTACGAATTAGGGTTTTCTGTTAGGTTCCCTTCCCTAGGATAAAAAATAATAGTGGCGACTCTTGGTTAAAAAAACCCGTTGCTATAGCTGGCGACTCTGTTGGGGACTCTCCTTAACCCTAGGTTTTAGGTTTTACTTTTGGGGTTTTCTATTTTATTTATTTATCGCATTTTATATTTTATTGCATTTATTTATTTGTTATCAATTTTTCTTATCATCATATACTTACTGCGTGGCGGGATATTTTTATTTCTCAAAATATTTTCAATAACCCTTAGAGAGAAGGTTCGTCTATTAGCTTAGGGGGTACATCATCCATGCGAGTTTATGTGACGACTTTTCCTAGAGTCGGTGAACTTCCGAAAAAGTAATACTTATCAAGAGATACCCTCTTGACGAGTAGGACTTTAGAAGGACACCCACGACTCTTTGTAACGGCCTTAACCTAAAATCTCATGACAAGACCTTTCATGACTTTGAGACGAAAGTTTCGGTCCATAAAGAGGCTCCACCTAAGAGAGGCCCTTATGCCTTTTCCCTTTGGTGTTATTCATGACACCTTTAAGGAAACCACCTTTTGTGAGGGTAGTCTAACCGTAGGTCAAAATTGACGAGCCTACCTTCTAAGGATACTTATCATAAAAAACCCGTCACTGAACCATACATCCCTACCTTGTAGGGGTACTTATTACAAAAAATTCCATCACTCAACCCTACACCTATGCATTCATACATTCGTCATACATTTCATCATATATTCGTCACCCGTTTCATTGTCTTATTCACGGGGTACCAAAAAAATAATAAAATCAAGGCCTCAGTGACTGTCTTTAAAAATAGATACCGAGGGAAACAACTTGTCTGCGTCAACACGCCAAACATGCCTGAAATCAAAGCCACAAAAGGGAAATAACATGCTGAAGACTTTCTCAAATTTTTTCCAGCAACAGGGGATGGTTTCAAGATTAGATGTCTGCAGGCGCACCTAGAAGACTTATTTCCTGATTTCACGCAAATAAAGTTTTGGTTTAAGATTGTAATATTTTTCAATATCTGAATTATGTTACCCTCAATAAAGGCATTTTGTTTCCACATTGCGTTTACGAATCCATTTTAAGGATAGTCGCTAAGTAAAATAATAAGCAAAAGGAAAATACACACCCAAGTGAATAAGACATTCAAAGCAAGTAACCATTTCATAATCATACATACCCATTCGCACGCATGCATTCACGAACACCCACATATCATGTCAAAACTCATTTTTCCACAAACATATCTCCAGTTGAACCATTGGTAGAAGAAGATTGCCACCTCCTTGGCCTTTGTACCAAACCAGGGCTTATCAATAAAAAGCAACAGAGAAAATCGAGGAAACTCAGGCTACATTCAAAGAGGATATCGACCAAGTAAAGGGCAATGTAAGGTCAATAAAAGGAGATTTGAGTCAAGTTCTTCTGGCTTTGAAGAACATTATTGACAGGCAAGACCAAATTCTCAGGGTAGCTTTCGAGGAAGTAGCCCAGACTATTGGTGCATCAAGCGGTCACCAACTAAGGAAAGAGCCAGAAGCAGGAATCCCAAAGTCCGTCATGGCCCAACAAGAAGCTAAAACTGAAGGGTTTGTCCTACCGCCACCAAAAGCAGGGGCATCTCATACCCTACAGATTCCAACCAATAATGCAGACTCCCGCTAAGACACAATGAAGCTTTCATAAGAGCTCTACAAAGGCTAGGGGATAGTCCAGTTCGGACAATACCCTGAAGAAGAATATAAAGTTCCTTTGAAGGGCGAAGAACATTTTCCTCCAATCCAAGAGACCTCTGTCAATAATGGAGTAGTGCATGGCAGACATGTGGAGAAGATATCCAACAAGGCCAACACCAAAGGGGCAACTGAATTCATCTGAGAATGCACCCCAGGAGAAAAACTCAAAAGATGGACGGCCATGGATATTCCTGAGATCTTTTTCTTTCCTAATTAATTTTTATGGTTTTCAAAAGAACCTATGTCAAGCCCGAGGCATAGGGGTTGCTTGTAAGGGTTCCCTGTTTTGTTTCGGACAATATTTACGATTAATAAAAGTTATATTTTGTTTTCAATTAAGATCCCTTTCTTTCTCTTGCATTTATATCTCAAATTTAAAAATGGCAATACTTTCTTTGCATATGCATTTTCAAATATTCATATACTAAATTTGCACCAAAACATGATAAGTGTGCAAATTCATGCCCAAAACCACTGATAATGCTACTGTTGCAATCTGATATAATTTTGATGCTCCTATCAACCAAGCTAAAGAGGAAGATGATAAAGATCTAGAACTCTCTGAGGAAATGGATAGAGAAATAAAAAGAAAAGCTAACGATACGCAACCATATCAAGAGGCTATTAATTTGAGCACAGGGGAAGACCCTGAAGAAACCAAGCTAAGGGGAAATGTCAGAGCGGAGCCATAAAGAAGCTGATCAAGTTATTGCGCATATCTACAGAAACAGGCCAAGGCCAAATACAGACAGTGCTGTAAAAATAAGCAACTATGAAATACCAAGATCTGATGAAGAACCCGAGCCAGTGGCATGTTGGGTATCCACGTTCGACGAGGCTTCAAATGTACCAGGACACGATATAGGGACAGTATTGACTTCTCCAAAGAATGCTCACAAGCCATATACCAAGTCAATGGTGAACGGGATACTAAACATCCAAAACGGGTTCCATATCGGAATCATGTTTTAATACTGACTGCAGAATTTGCAAAAAATCATTTTCAGTCACGTCCCACGAAAAGGGAATCAAATGACAGATGCCTTGGAAACTATATCATCTATATTCAAAGTAACTTGGTCAAACCACGAATTGCGCATCACAAACAGACGCTTCGAAGAGCCCGCACATTGCCTTGCTATATAACAAGCCTTGGTTTCATGACATCCGGAAAATGCCTCTAGCATTGGTAAACAAACCTTACGAGAATTATCCGCAGAATTCTTTCAAAGTAACGGTATACTGTACAAGATGAACCACTACATGGTTTAGTACTCAAGAAGATTTTGCTATCTCACCTTGACTCACGTGGTAAATGGACCCCCAATTACGAAGGTTCGTACGTAGTCAAAAAATCATCTCCCAGTGGTAACCTTGTCTCCACAATAATGGATGGAGAAGAACTACCGCACCCGGCAAATTAAGATGCAGTCAAAAACACTATGTATAAGAAACTCGCTAATATCGAACCTTAAACAGGTGACTTATGCAAAAAGGAGCGCCCCGGTGGATCGAAAACCCTAAAGGGCGATCCAGGTAAAAATTAGGGGCATATAGACAAAAAAATCATCCCGGTGGATTGAAAATCCTAAAGGGTAATCTAGGCAAAAATTAGGGATCATTCAAAAAGAAATAAAGAACAAAAAGACTGCAATCTAAGAACTACGACTACGAACCACAAAGGGAGAGATATATCTGAATCATACAAATCAGAATCAAAGGAGATAAGATGATTAAAAGGATATTGGGGAACAACAGTATCAATTATCACTTTTCATTGCCATTTACTGTTTTAAAACTTTCTGTAATTACCTCTTTCTAGGAATTGTACCGTGTACTCTCGCCTATTCAGAGGCATATCAATAAAACATTTTCCTTCTTTGCATCTTTCAAATTGCGTTTTTCTTTTTCTCAGACTTGTTTACAAAATACTACGATCATTACTTGTGAATATTGTCTTGAAATCATTTCGGGGATTAATAAAAATAAGAGCATTTGATAAAACATCGAAAAAACATTTTGGTTAGGAAAATATTGAAAGAAAATCCACGTCTACGTCCATGCACATGGCTACTCCTACGTCTTGCAAATCTATACACATGTCTACGCCTGTATCTATGCATATCTACGCTCACGATGCAAAAAGTCTACGCCCGCACGTACATTTGTGCCTATGCTTGCACTCAACAATACCAAGTCTATGCCTACATCTATGTGTCCGCACACAAAGCCTACGTCCATGTCAGCACCTATGCCTAACTTGCAACACGAGGTCTACGCTCACACGTGTCCACGCACATGTGTATTCCTTCCAATTCTACATACGTCTACGCATACGCTTGCGCCTACAACACACGAATCTACATACGTCTACGCTTACGCCTGCGCCTATAACATACGAATCTACATACGTCTACGCTTATGCCTGCACTTACAACACCAAGACCATACATATGCCAATACAAATGTCTACGCCTGCGCTTACAACATACAAATCTACGCATAGGCCATTAACTACGTCTACGTCTACGTCTATGCCCACGCTCACTATACAAAATCAATGTCAAATTTTGCTAACATTATCCACTGCGTTCAAGTTCAACAAAGCGGCAACGACACAATATACAACTCCAGGAATTGGTAACTCTAAGCCAATGGTTTAAAGGAGAGAATTCTAGAAATAGTCTTCATAACATTTCAAAGCATATATGCATCTTACACACATTTCACACGTACATTTTGCATATCTAAAGCATACATACTGTTGTACCCCAAAATTTTCCCTCCCATTTCTCAATATTTTCTCACCATAAGACCCTTGGAGCTCAAGATCAAGTTAGGGTTTGCTCTGCTCAAGACTCCTCCTTGCACTGTTAACCCAAATTAGGGTTTGAGTTTGCACAAAGATGTTTTGACCTAAAATGCCCAAAGTGACTTTCATGCTTCATGTTGGACTCACAAGTTTATCCATACCAAGTTTCAAGCCTTGATTCCAATCTTTGCCCAGTCAATTGGACAGTTGACCTAGAAATCAACTATATTGGGGAAAAAGTCAACTGTGGTCAATTGACAGTCAAACCTCGTGATTTTTGACCCACGTCAACATTATGAACTCATATGGACCATTTGATCAAGTTTGGATCACAATTCCACAAGAAATTTGATCAGATCACCAAAAGGGCAAAATGGTCATTTTTAGGGTTTTGACTGCACAAAGGCAATTTTTGACTGTTTGACCTAGCCAATGGCAATTCAAGCTCACATGTGGACTCAAGGACTCAATGGCATGGTCTTGACACATTCAACAAGTTCAAAAGATCCCAAATGCACAAGATTGACAGATGAATTTTCCAGTCAACTGAGCAAAATTTGACTGTGTACTGAAAAGTCAAACTTTGACTTTTTGGTCAAAATCAAGTGCCAAGATTCATTTTTCATCAAGACATGTCAAATTATGAAACTTGTTCATCAAGAAATCAAAAATCACAAATTAGGGTTTGAAATGAAGAAATTTCATAACTTAGAAATTTTCTAAGTTATGAAATTTCCTAATTTTTTCCTAACTTTGTCCCATCTTTTCATCAAGATACATTTGGATTCAAACAAAACTCAAAACATGAAAGTTATAGTCCATTTCAAAATCTACAACTTTTATTCACAAAGTTTCCTCAAAATAAGCTTGTAGCTCAAGTTATGATTTTTGGAATAGGGGTGCAAAACATTCTTAACTTAGAAATTTTTTGACCTATTCTAGGCAGGATTTTTGCCCAACTTCATGGCCACTTTTCACATGTTTCCACTTGGAATTTCAACTTGCATTACAAATATGGATTGTAGTACACATTCCAAGCTTTCCAAATTGTCCAAGAACTTCTCAAACACCCTTGTGGTTAGGGAGAATCGAATTTGTGAAGATGGGCAAAAGTCACTTTGTTCATAAGCCATTTACATGTTCATAACTTGGGCATTTTTGAAATCAGCATGCACAAGCTAGGTTACAGGCCTCTAATCCCTTTCTTACTCAATAATTCAATGCTAAACCATTGTGCCAAGATGTTATTTTATGCATTTGGTCATTACATGAAGGATTAGTCCATAATTAGAAAAAGCATTTTAGCCATTTTGATAAAGTTACACTTTATGTCAAGTTTACAATCTAAGAAGTACAAAGAAAATCTCTGAGGCACAAATGTGTGGACATATCCCACTGATCAAGAACAAACTTTGCAGCATGTTTAGGGGGCTTGCATAAGCTTGTAACCCAACTTGGCATTTTTGACTTAAGAGGGAAGAAACTTGGCATTTTGAACAACATCTCACATTCCTGTCAAGACAAGCCTAAGCAAACATTGTGAACACATTTCATACTCCCAAACTAACCTGAAGCACGACCAAACCATCCCTAAAACCCCTTCATTCATCAAAACACAGTTTTATGGCAAAATAGGGTACCTTCTGCATTTTGACTTGGCCAGTTCATTCCCCTCGTGCGTTTTCATCCAAACCACCTCAAACACCTTCCATCACATCCATACAAACTATTCCAAGCATTGAACTGGAACTGTAACATCCCTAACATCATTTGCCATTTTCAGTTTTCAACTTTGCAGGTGAACTTCCATAGCTCGATTCAGCTAGTTTCAGAGCAAGCTAGAGGTTGGAGAAGCATCCTTGAACTTCAAGCAAGTTGTACAAGTCCTCACATTGCATTGAAAGTTCCTCCATTGTTGCACACGATTCAAGCTGAACAGGTAAAAGTTTGAACTTCTATCTCTCTATCCAAGCATATCTAGGCTTAGGTTTGTGAAGAAGTTATGTCCTACTCATGGCCCTGAAGCTACCTGTATTCTCACTTTTCATTTATATTGTGTGTGTTAAGAGAATTTGGAACCTGAACATTATGAAAAAATTAGGTCAAGAATTGGGGGAGAAGAAATTCTCTCTCATTTCTGAGAGTTAGATCAACTTCTTTATATGTTTAGAATCGTGACATGATGCTCTATAACATTGTTGTTGTAAGTTTTTGTTGAAAATCAAAGGATCAAGAGATAGCAGGGAAGGAAGAAAACGCGCGTTTTTGTTTTGAAAATGTCTGGAGGTTGAAGACAAAGTTCTTTTGGGTTGGGCCTGATTCTTTTTTCTGTTTGCACACTCATTTTCCACAAACACCCCCTTGGCCCATTGTGTGTTTTTTTAATTATTTTTGACTTTTTATTTTTTCTTCTGACTTGTTATTTTTTGACAAAACATAAAAAATATTAAAAATATTTTTCCATACATTTTTGCATTTATTTTGAATTTATTTGCTTTGTTTACATTTGTACATATAAATAAATATAATGCTTTTATTTAAAACCTTAGAAATAATGTGAAAATATATACTTTTGGTTATTATTTTTATTTTCATTTTCTGAAAACATTTTTCTAAAAAATATACTTTTTTTATAAATAATAAATATTTTTATTTTTGTGTATATTTAATATATTTAATACATAATATAAATACTTATATATTTATTAGAATATTTAGGATAAAAATACAAAATAATACATTTTTATTTTTATTAATATTTAACCTCAAAAATACTTTTTTACAATATACTTCCTTTTTATTTATTTTTTTGTATATAATTAATAAACATTGTATATAATACATAATAAATACTCTTTTATTTACAAAATTAGGGTTTTGCCCTAAACATGAAAATATCCAAAAATTAATCTTTTTTTTATTATTTTATTTCACTTGTAAATAATTACATACACTTACACAAATACATTTACACATACACGTTTACTTATTCTTGAACATTATTTTTCATTTACATTTGCGATTAATTCGATTTGGTTGTAAATATTGGGATACCACTCTCCTATTAAGCCTCATCCCCATTTGAACATTTGTACCCCCATTCCCATGATTACTTTGTAATAATTTAGGACTTTAAATTCCGTATTTTAAAGCTTTCTAAATAAGCCATGATAGACTTAGGGTTTGTATGCAAATCAAATAACAAATAGCTTGACCTAATTCAAAGATAACAAAGCATGAAAATGGACAACACTAATCACACTTGCATCCCTAGGGTTACTCCACTTGTTGCCTTCAATAATGGGCCATGTTGCATGTTAGGTGTCTTTGGCAAAACAAAACAATTTAAATGATCATAGTCCCTCGATGACGCTTTCGAAAGTTGCCTAAAAATGATCAAGTCCCTTAAAGGAAAAATTGCCCAAAGACACTTGGCACCATTGCAATCATGGTCTAAACGATGACCCGCGCCTGTCATGTTGACATCCTAACGCAAGATTGTCCACCAAATACAATGGTGGAACAAAATTGTTAAAGGGGTTAAAACATGAGAAAAACCTTTGAGTAAATTTAGGGGTAGACAAACTCTTAGTTACTTGATCAAACTTGCAAAACACACTGGCCTACTTTTCAAAACCACACTCCACAAACACTTTTCAAAACCCACTCCACAAACACTTTCAAAATAAACTTCCAAAAAAACATTTGAAACATCTTTTCGAAAAGATACACACCTTTGTAAAACACTCAAACACGAGTCATTACAATGGTTGCCTAAAACAAGGCATCTTCTTCAAAAACATTTTCAAAACACACACACACACACCACAATTTCAAGCAATTGAAAATCAAAGGCAAGTGATCTAAGCAAGTAACTAAGAGCCCATGGATAACCATGGATAGAAAGGGTGCTAATACCTTCCCTTTCTATAATCTACCCCCCGAACCCAAGAAAACATCTCAAAGGTTTTTGCTGTGCTTTTTAACCTTCCCTTAGGATAAAATAAAAAGTCGGTGGCGACTCTTGCTCAACCGAAACATTTGCGAAAACAAACGCAAAACTCAAGTCAGTTCTCCCACCGTATCACACATACCCTATACATTTCGATATTCAATACACTCAGGGTTCCGTATCAATGTCAAACATCATACACTTTGCATACATACAACAATCAATACGCATGCATACACATGTATCACACAGCAAACGGACAAATAATTTCACCATCGATTCAACTATCTAAGGATCGACCAATGCAATACTTCTCCTACAATTCAACCCGTCACCTCAGTCTTCATGTTGTGACACATTTAGCCCATCACCTAAGTCTTCCTGCAGTGATGCGTTCCTTACAAACCCTGTACATTGCCTCTAAGTCGCAATGTATCCGTGAAACTCATTACATTGCCTCTAAGCCGCAATGTATCTGCAAAACTAATTACATTGCCTCTAAGCCGCAATGTATTTGCAAAATTCAGAACATTGCCTCTAAGCCGCAATGTATTTTCAAAATTCAGAACATTGCCTCTAAGTGTAGCGGTAGAAATGTTTAAGACTAAGCCATTGGATTGACTATACTTGTACAAATCAGAAATAAAAATCGCCACCGCGCTTTATTGTTTCCAAAGGAATGGGAAAAGAGCGAGTAACCCAAAAAGAGGGGGAAAGATTCTAGGTAAGGGTGTTGGTTATGCAAAGGGAAGGTATTAGCACCCTAAACATCTACGGTACTCCGCAGGAACCTCTTTATTTGTATATTTTGGCTATAAAATATTACATGAACAATAGATGGTGGAGGTGAGGAAATAAATACATTTTTATGGTTTTTGCACCTGCCGCGGTTGCGAACCTTTAGTGCCTACGTACCATCTTTCGTGTAATAGGGGATCAGGGTACATGTAGTTCCTATTTGAAAATTTTAAAACACAAGTGTGTTGGTTAATTTTATGAGATAAGACATCAACGTCATTGTCCGTGTGGAAAAACATACTTACTACCTACAATCATGAGAGAGGAGAATTTTCATCATCTCAAAGTGGAGGATATGGCTTGGATTTTAAAATCAACAATATCTCACTTAACACCCAAGTGGAAAATATCTCACTTCACTACATATCGTAAAAGTGTAGTTGTTTGCATCACTACAAGGATTGACAAGAGTCTAATCTTTTGAGAAAGGTTTTAAAATAAAAAGCCAAAGTGGCAAAATGGTTTGAAATGAGATTGATTGACTTTTAGTCTTCTCACAAAAAATGTCAAGGTTTTATTAATGTTTATTGAAGTTTATTTATGAAAATGTTTTTGAAAATGCATGGACCTAAGTCCAAGTTTATTATGAAAGTGGTTCCAGTTAAAAAACAAGAAGAGTTCTCAAGAGGAGGAAGAAGATTTTTGAAATTAAAGAAGATGGGAGGAGGAGAAGAGACTATCCTAAAGCATAAGGTAAAAGCTAGGGATAAGAACCATCTAACCAACAAGAAGCCAATACTTGACATTATGAGCCAAGATATAATTCCCATTCTTTGATTGAAACCAAGCAAGCAAAGATACTAGACCTCTTGTGAGAACCAAACTTCAAGTGTATTAAATCTTCATAAAAATTAGGCAGAGTAACGGATGTATATGGGGGAATTCCATATTACAAACAAAGAATGTAATCACAATAACCTGCACACAAAATAAAAAAACAATCCAATGTCTTAAGGTAAACCTCAAGAACTCAATACAAAACATCAATTAAGGTCACAAGGTCTCCAACATAGGCCAAGATTTCTAATCCTAAGTCCTATAAGTCCAATACTCCATAATGACAAGGATAGTAACCAAATAGTCCAAGTATCTCCATAATGCACAACTTATCTCCTGCATACATCCTTCAATTGTACCCTTTATCTTCTGCATGCATCTTTCGTTTGGGCATGTGGCCCTCCCTTGATGCAAGCCTCGTTTGGGCATATTTACCTGTTGCATGCATATTTCGTTTGGGCATGTGACCCTCCCTTGATGCAAGCCTCTTTTGGGCATTTTTACCTCCTGCATGCCTTTTTCCTTTGGGCATGTGGCCCTCCCTTGATGCAAGCCTCGTTTGGGCATTTTTACCTCCTGCATGCCTCTTTCGTTTGGGCATGTGACCCTCTTGATGCAAGCCTCGTTTGGGCCTTTTTACCTCCCGCGTGCCTCTTTCGTTTGGGCATGTGGCCCTCCCTTGATGCAAGCCTCGTTTGGGCATTTTTACCTCTTGCATGCCTCTTTCGTTTGGGCATGTGGCCCTGCCTTGATGCAAGCCTAGTTTGGGCATTTAGACCTCATGCATGCCTCTTTCGTTTGGGCATGTGGCCCTCCCTTGATGCAAGCCTCGTTTAGGAATTTTTACCTCCTATATGCCTCTTTCGTTTGGTCATGTGGCCCCCTTTGATGCAAGCCTCGTTTGGGCATTTAGACCTCCTGCATGCATCTTTCATTTGGGCATGTGGCTTACTTCAATGAAAGTATTGGTTACATTCTTCGTTTGGGCAAGTGAACCCTTCGAATGCAAGTTTGGGTTATATCCTTTGTTTGGGTATAAAGTTTCCTTCGATACAAGTTTAATCCATAAGCTTCGTCTGGGCATATTACTCCCTTCGAAGCAACCTTCTTTGATACATTCCTAAAACCCTTCGACACTGTTCACCGTGTTTTCTGGTGAACAACCACTGATCTTCCAAAAAGGATAACTTTTTGGTTACTCGCAGGATCGATCAGTTTGATCCTAGGACATATGCTAATATTTGGTGTTGTTTGGACATAAACGTTAATGTGGGCGAAGAACTCAAGTTCGACTGGGAAAGGGATGAGTTTGAGTGCAGAAAGTAAATAGAAAGAAGGGGTTGAGGAGAAGTTAGGTGCAAGAATTTGGGTAAAAGTGCAGATAAAGTGAAAACAAGATAAAGAGGCAAGAAATGTAAAGAGAGAAATAAAAGACTTTGATTGTAAAATATGGTGTTTCAAACGTACATTTTTCAGTATTCTTTCTCACTCAACGGGTACTTGAATAGTATTGAATAGTTTGTACGATCAGTTGAACACCCAAAAATCTACATAAACTTCCTATATTTATACTAAAACTAGGTAACCGTCGAGGAGTTTCCTTGCTCCAGGATGAAGACAAGTGTCTTCTGCATGTGCTTCGACCCCTCTTTGTACGCCACATTGTTTTCCTCAACTTCCAAGCGAACTGCTTTTCCCGCCTTTCTCCAGATTCAAAAATATTCTGGGGCAGATACAAAGCTTTCTTCTGGTCGAAGACCTTGGAGTCCCTTCAGTCGAAGGGATTGAGAACCTTCTGGTTGAAGACTCACTTTAACTTAGAGTTTCTCTAAGTACTTTTCTACTTTGTCGAAGCTTTTCCAATTTAGACTTGTTCAACCTATTTTTGGCCTATAAGGCCAACTTTTTGTAGGTGTCAAATTTAAGAGCTAACAGATTTCCCCCCAAGAATATCAGTTTCGACGCAAGGAGAGATGATTATTCTTTGAGATTCCCATTCGACATCCGTATTTATTTTTTACCATAGAAATCACTTATGTGTTTTTCGCCTTCTATCAACCCCTGCTGATATTCAGAGTCATCATTACCTTTTCTCAACACGTTGCTGTCAATCAGCTGTTATCATGCTGCCATGATGGCCATTATCCCTACAACATAGGAAAGTATGGCAAACATTTTCATTTCTCGTATGATAATTGCTTTAACGTTCGTCATGTGCCCCATTAACTCTGCAGAATTAAATGGTCTTGGGAAAAATACTCCTTCATGAACACTATAAATAGACGAATCTTCTTTTGGTAATTCTTTTACAACTCCTAGTATTCTTCACTTCTTTGCAAAGAAAAAAAAACCTTAACAACTTTGTCTTCTTTGCTCTTTCACTACTACTTTCAGCCATGACCTTCCTTTCTAATGCACCCAACAATCCAAAAACTAAGAATGTTTCTGATCTTCAAAGACAACCAGAGGTTTTCTCTACTAACCCTATACCTGTTTTGACTGGGGAACAAAGGGTTGTATCTGAACCCATGGCCAAAGAGTGGCGTGATGCTTATGACTCCCAGTTGCTTATCCCTGTTAGGTACTCTGGGCAAATGTATGCTATTCTGGCCCATTATCTCCATGTTTCGAGAACCCAAAACAGAATAGTAACTTCTTCCCAACTCACCCTAGGCTCAAACCTATAGGTTGTGCGAAGAAACTTAGGAATGATCCTGAAGATGTAAATCCTTCCAACCAGCAACATCCTCAAACGAAGGAAGATATCAACCTTCAGTTCATGAAAAAAGGCAATAGAATCTTTCAATCTTGTCCTAGTCTTACTTCAGAATACTCGGAATGGTTGAGTAAGATGGAACAAGTACAAGCCTAAATCTGGAAAGATATGGGGATCTATGACTTGATCATGCTGTCGAAGACTGGGCTAGCTTGATGCCCTCTCATGCTGGTGGCTTCACTGTACTTTTTGGATAACACCCATTTTACCTTCCATTTTCCTTGTGGAATGGTAACTCCAACTCTCTTCGATATAGCTGCCATTACTGGTCTTCGACCAACGGGTGACTACTTCGATCCTAAGGATCTGTCTAAAGATCCTATCGGGTTTTCGGCCACGAAGCCCACGTATACTATATTCATCAATCATTTCCACGATAAATTGAGTACCACTGTCTCTGAAGTGGAGCACATATCTTTTCTGGCTTTGTGGTTATCTCATTTTGTTTTTTGCACTAAGTCACTTCAAGTGACTAAGAAAATGCTTACTCTTGCAACACAGCTTCACCATGGTTATCCTCTTTGTCTGGCTGAGTTGATTCTAGCCAACCTGTATGAGTCCATCAGCAATGGTGTGACTCAACTTAAGGCTATTGGGGATAAGGCGAGCTTACTTCTTTTCGGCCCCTTTTGGCTTCTGCAACTTTGGCTAAACATCACTTTTGAATCTTTTCTTCCGCAGAAGAATAAGATTAACGAGAGGGCCCCAGAAGTCCTGAATAGAAGGGTCGAAGGGACTAGACTCGTCCTGTTGACTCCAACTGATAAAGGTCAACAATTACAAAAGGTGTTCACCAGCTTTGTAATGATGTTTGCAAAGCGGAAGGAATTTGTTTCGACCATGGCTCCCTTTTCGAGCAGAAAGGTTGGCCCGGAATGGTTCATTCGACCATACCCTTTGTCTGACGAAGATGGCTATGTGGATGAATATGTATCTATTTGGGAGTCGTTTCTTCGACCGAGAATCATGCCTATGAGATTCAAGAGTTCTAAGAATCAACTTAGCTTAATTTCTTATCAACCGAACCTTGTCTCTCAACAATTTGGTATTATCCAGTCGCTCCCTTCACCAATCTACTCTCAAGAAAAACTTCTGATGTTTTACAATGCAGAATACTCAGAGGATGCTGCTACCAGGCACATTGGTAGGTACGTTGGTCGAACGGTACTAACTCTGTTCGACTTCAACCTTAATTTCCTGTGTTCGCCTCTCTTTGAGGACTGGTGGAAGCAGTATTATAACGAAGAACTTTTTGACGAAAAAAACTTCACTGCTCACCTTCAAGAGGCATTTTTGCTAGTTTCTGATAAGATAAAAAAGGGTAATCTTCTTTAACCAAATGTTTTTTATCGTCTTCAATCTAATCATTCGACACCTAATTTATCCTTGTTCATTTTCTAGTGGTCAAGAGGACCGTCACCAAGAAAGTCGCTGAAAGCGCAAAAGGAGGAGATCCTTCTGTGAAACCTTCACCCAAGGTAAACACTTTCTGCTTGTTATGTATTTCTTTCTGACATATTACTTTTGACGCTAATGCTTTCAACTCCTTTCTTTCTGGTCATTTGAAATCAATCTACAGAAGAGGAAAATTCAAGAAATTGAAATTTTCAATGATGAAGAGGAGGAATCTCCTCCTGTCCCCTTAAAAAGGAAAAAGTTAAAGAAAGCAGCCCCCGTTCCTGAGCCTCGTCCAAAGACTAAGGTCAAGGTTAAAGTCATTGGGTCGAGACCTCCTCCTGTCGTCATTAGAGAACCAACGGAGCAGGAGATAGCTGATAGGCTGAACAATCCTAGTGAGAGCAACAACTCAAGTCCTGGCAGTGAAATTCCGCCTAAGGTAGTTACTTTGACCCCTCATGATTGTTTGCTGACTTTGACTTCTTTTTCCTTTTTCCTTTTTCGATAGTTCTGACAACCATCTTGTAATCTTCAAGACACTGCTAGTTCTTCAAAGCATAACCTTGTATAAGAATTCGTCACCTTGATAAACAATGAGGGTGATCCTACTTACAGGCCAAAAGGATCTTTTATGAGTTCTGCTAGCAAAGTGAACCAAACTTCAGGGCACGAAGCCGTTGGGAAACCTAACGAAGAATTTCCTAGCGAAGGGCGTGCGAATCCTGGGACTCTGCAAGCTAATAATGATGGACAGGAGGATGGGGAAGAGGAGGTGGCTGATGATGTGATCGAAACGGAGAAGGAAAACATGCCAGCGGGAGGAAATCGGACTGAAGATATTCTGGCGACTGATGAGGGAGAAAACCTTACAAGGGGAGCAGGAAACTCTGCGCGTTTTGAAGATGTTCTTGTGCAAGCGTCTGTCGAAGCCAATGTGGCTCGTGTTGTAAACGAGAGGTCACTTCGACAGGCTCTCATACCAAGGAAGATTTGGCATTGCTGAAACGGCAAAATCCTCTTGGCTACTTGACTGCCATCCTTGAGGGAAGAGAAAGTTCTTCTGATCAGAGTGCTTCGACTGTGTCTGGAAAATCCACTTTAACATCTCCTCTTGAAGAAGCACTTCAAAAGGTTAAGGCACAGCTTTTCAAAATAGATTTAATGCTGACCTTAGAGGGAGAACCTACAGCTCCTTCCTTTTTGAAGACTACTTTAAGAGATGTCGACCTTCTTGCTGATTCGCCTGACATTGCCAGCGTTATCTTGGATTTGATTTCCATCATCGATCAGGTTTCAGCTGACTACAATCGTCGGAGGACTCTTACTCATGAAATTGAGGAGGCAAATGGCCATATAGCTTCTGCCTGGGGTTCTGCTGCTGAATTAGCTTCAAAGCTGAAGGAGCTGTCGAAGGTGCAAGAAGCTAGACAAAAAGAAGTAGAAGAACTTGATCAAAATACAACCATTATGAATGCTCAGATCAGAGAGTTAGAAGGTAAGATTGCTGCCAATGATATACGAAAGGAAGAACTTCTCGCTGCCAGCACTGATTCAGAGATTCAATAGGAATTCGACGATGGATTAGCATATGTCGAACGAGCCCAAGCATTGGATGTCAATATTGAGACTCTTCATCAGTCGAAAGCCCTGTGTGAAAGACGCTTGGAGCTACAGAAGATAAAATACCTCCAAATCAAGGCCAACCTCCCATTTTGATTTCGACTTTTTGTTGTATGTTTATATATTTTGTAATGACTTTCAGCCATTTTGGCTTTTATAATATATTTTCCATTTTGGCTTTTTAACTCGATTAAGATCAAGTATTGGTTACTCTAACCTCTTGAAGTGCGGGTCTATACTTTTTTAAGTATTTACCATTTACTCTCAAGAGCCTTTGGTCTTCATGTAACTCTACGACCTCATATGTGCCACCAGATAACATTTGGATGATCTTAAAAGGTCCTTCCCATTTAGGAGACCATTTTCCCATATTTCTATCCTTTCGATCCATTGGGAGGATTACTTTCCATACCAGGTCTTCAGGCATAAATACCTTGGGTTTGACTCTTTTATTGTAAGATCTTTCCACTCTCCTCTTTTGCGACTTTAAGAGATCCAAAGCCCTCAATCTTTCTTCGTCCAAATCAATTAATTCATCTAACATCATATTCCAATAAACTTCGGAAGGGATGTCTTGATGTTTCTTAATTATTGTTGACTGTAGATAGATTTCTGCTGGCAGTACTGTGTCATGGCTGTAAGTTAGTCGAAAGGGTGTTGTTCTGGTAGCTTCCTTAGGAGACGTTCGACAGGCCCATAAAATTTGATTCTTTCCCACATGCTTCTTTATTAAGTTGATTATTACCTTGTTCGCCGCTTCGACTTGACATTTGGCTTGTTCATAGTAAGGCGTAGATGTCAATAATTTGAACCCCATTTCTGCAGTGAACTCTTGCATTTTTTGACCAATAAAGACTGAACCTTGATCAGTTGTTATTGTCTCAGGGATTCCAAACCTGTATATAATGTGCTTTTGAATGAATTCAATGACATTTTCCTGGTCCACATTGACTAAAGGAATTTCTTCAATCCACTTGATGCAAGCACCTTTCGTTTGGGCACGTGGCCCTCCCGTGATGCAAGCCTCATTTGGGCATATTTACCTGCTGCATGTATCTTTCGTTTGGGCATGTGGCCCTCCCTTGATGCAAGCCTCGTTTGGGCATTTTTACCTCCTGCATGCCTCTTTCGTTTGGGCATGTGGCCCTCCCTTGATGTAAGCCTCGTTTGGGTATTTTTACCTCTTGCATGCCTCTTTCGTATGGGCATGTGACCCCCCTTGATGCAAGCCTCGTTTGGGCCTTTTTACCTCCCGCGTGCCTCTTTCGTTTGGGCATGTGGCCGTCCCTTGATGCAAGCCTCGTTTGGGCATTTTTACCTCTTGCATGCCTCTTTCGTTTGGGCATGTGGCCCTGCCTTGATGCAAGCCTAGTTTGGGCATTTAGACCTCATGCATGCCTCTTTCGTTTAGGCATGTGGCCCTCCCTTGATGCAAGCCTTGTTTGGGAATTTTTACCTCCCGTATGCCTCTTTCGTTTGGGCATGTGGCCCCCTTTGATGCAAGCCTCGTTTGGGCATTTAGACCTCCTGCATGCATCTTTCGTTTGGGCATGTGGCTTCCTTCAATGCAAGTGTCAGTTAGATTCTTCGTTTGGGAAAGTGAACCCTTCGAATGCAAGTTTGGGTTATATCCTCTGTTTGGGTATGAAGTTTCCTTCGATACAAGTTTAATCCATAAGCTTCGTCTGGGCATATTGCTCCCTTCGAAGCAACCTGCTTTGATACATTCCTAAAACCCTTCGACACTGTTCACCGTGTTCTCTGGTGAACAATCACTGATCTTCCAAAAAGGATAACTTTTTGGTTACTCACAGGATCGATCAGTTTGATCCTAGGACATATGCTAATTTTTGGTGTTGTTTGGACATAAACGTTAATATGGGTGAAGAACTCAAGTTTGACTGGGAAAGGGATGAGTTTGAGTGCAGAAAGTAAATAGAAAGAATGGGTTGAGGAGAGGTTAGGTGCAGGAATTTGGGTAAAAGTGCAGATGAAGTGCAAACAAGATAAAGAGGCAAGAAATGTAAAGAGAGAAATAAAAGACTTTGATTGTAAAATATGGTGTTTCAAACGTACATTTTTTAGTATTCTTTCTCACTCAGCAGGTACTTAAATAGTATTGAATAGTTTGTACGATCAGTTGAACACCCGGAAATCTACATAAAATTCATATATTTATACTAAAACTAGGTAACCGTCGAGGAGTTGCCTTGCTCCAGGATGAAGACAAGTTTCTTCTGCATGTGCTTCGACCCCTCTTTGCACGCCATGTTGTTTTCCTCAACTTCCAAGCGAACTGTTTTTCCCGCCTTTCTCCAGATTCAAAAATCTGCTAGGGCAGATACAAAGCTTCCTTCTAGTCGAAGACCTTGGAGTCCCTTCAGTCGAAGGGATTGAGAACCTTCTGGTCGAAGGCTCACTTTAACTTAGAGTTTCTCTAAGTACTTTTCTACTTTTTCGAAGCTTTTCCAATTTAGACTTGTTCAATCTATTTTTGGCCCATAAGGCTAACTTTTTGTAGGTGTCGAATTTAAGAGCTAACAGACACATAAGTGGAAACATAATTTTTGAAGGAACACTGATCAAATCCATAGGCCATGCCACATGATATTACTTTATAGGCCTCAATTCTTGTGTTTCACTCCATAATTAATTGTTGACATCATGGATTAAGTTATTATTCAGGTAATTAAGCCTTTGTCCAAAAGATTTTTTCATGAAAGTAAATTTGCTAGTACAAAATTTGTCTTAAGCCCGTGCTTTGCTTAAATCCTGATTATACTTCACCATAAGTCTGGGAAATCAGCCCCTTTTAACCAACAACTTTAGTACTTCACCTTGGGATCATGGAAAATTTGACATAGCTTAATATTCACATTTCAACCAATCCATATTTTGTTCAAACTCCCAAACCTTTTCTCTATAAATAGAGAAACCATTGACAAAGAAAAGGGCCAGATTTTTGCAGAAAAATCATCAAATCCTCAAACACTCTAAAACTCTCAAACTCTCAATCTCCAACATTCTCAAACCTTCAAAACTCTAAAACTTTCACACAAAAATATCAGTAGTGTACCTTTTGATTCATTCCCCTAAACTATAGTATAACACAACCTTCAATTCACTCCCTTAAACTGCAGTATAACAAAACCTTCGATTTCCTCATAGCTGTCAAATACCAACCTTTCAATTCAAGTAGAGAAGTGGTCCCAATAGCTTAAGGAAGGTTCCAGAAAAGTTTAATCCACCATCAAGGAAGTCACATACAGCTCCTTCAATTGTCACTTCAAGAGGTAAATTCCTCTAAACTTGGAACTTTCCATTTAAATATCATTTGTACATATAAATAAAAGAAAAAGTGTAGATATCACATCTAGGAAATTGGCCATGCTTTAGCTTTCGATTATCACTGCCATATATAATTAGTCTTTGGATTTTGGTGCCAAATAAATTTGTGTTAACCATGAGCCTGTATCTTTCGAAAGTTACCTTTGTTAGGTTCATATTCAAACTTTAGGCAGGTTATGTGTATCCTTCGATTGGCTGAACATGGAAGCCTTTCGAATCTCAACTGGGGAAGATTTGCATTCCTGCAATCGAAGGGGGGGAGCTGGGCACTTTAAACATTCAAAAACAAATTTACCTTGTACCCAATCGAAGTTGCCTCATGAACAGATAAAACAGACCACTCCAGTGGTATAAAAAGCGCACACGAAAAGCATTTCCGTGTAGGGACCTGAGTTCAAACCTTGATAGGACCAAAAACAATTTTTGCCTTTTTGTTTGTGTTCTTTGTCTTTTTTAACAAACTTCAAACATTTTTCAACCAATCAAAACAACTCCTTTTGAGTTGATTTTTTACACACTATTTTTTTACAAGTTTTATTTCATGAATATATAAAAATATCACAAAAAAATATTTTATTTTCATAATTACTTTAATTAATCAAAACCTTTCCTTGACAAAAAAAATCAAAACAAAGTTCATTTTCTTTTCATTTCAATTCTAGTACATTTATTCATATTCAATATGGTGTTAATAGATAATTAGAATTTTATTTCTTGCAATCCCTATTTATACATTTGTATCCTCATCCCCAAGTGATATAATAGCGTAGTAAATTTACTTTCCGCAATTTACCGCTTCATATAAATGTTAGTAATTAGGTTGTGTATGGCAATAAAATCAACAAGTAGACAACCCTAAATTTAAGACAAAAATGCAAGCAATCAAACACACTTGCACACATGCATCTCTAGGGTTAACTCACACTTGTTGCCTTGAAAAAATGGTCATAATATGCATGTGAGATGTCTTAGCAAAAATAATCAAAAGATCATAGTCCCTCAATGAAGCTTCGAATGTTGCCTTATAAATGATCTTAGTCCCCCAATTTTTTGGCTTCTTTCCCACATGCTTCTTTATTAAGTTGATTATTACCTTGTTCGCCGCTTCGACTTGACCATTGGCTTGTGCATAGTAAGGCGTAGATGTCAATAATTTGAACCTCATTTCTGTAGTGAACTCTTTCATTTTTCGACCAATAAAGACTGACCCTTGATCAGTTGTTATTGTCTCAGGGATTCCAAACATGTATATAATGTGCTTTTGAATGAATTCAATGACATTTTCCTGGTCCACATTGACTAAAGGAATTGCTTCAATCCACTTAGTAAAATAATCAATGCCCACCAATATGTACTTCTGGATTTTAGATGACGCTGGTCGAATCTCTTCAATAAGATCCAAATCCCATCCCCTAAAAGGCCAAGGTTTCACAATTGAGTGAAGTTCGCTTGCAGACATGTGTTGGATACTTGTATGTACTTGACATTCCTGACATCCTTTTGCAAACTCAACACAATCTTTCAACATAGTGGGCCAATATAGTCCTTGTCGAAACAATAACCATTTCATTTTATGGCCTGCTTGGTGTGCTCCACGGGCCCCAGCATGTGTAGTTGAAAGGGCTATGTATGCCTCTGTTTCATTTAGGAATTTTAATAGCACCCCTTCAGACTTCTTTTTAAATAACTCGTTTCCCATTAGGGTATAACTCAGCACCCTGTACTTTATCTTTCATTCTGTCGAAGCTACGGGATTTTTCAAATAATCCACTAGAGGCTTTCTCCAATCTTGTTCTGTTAGATTATCTATGAACGAAATTTCGAAGTTTTTGTGATCAGCGTACCCCAACTTTTTTGTTTTCAAATCTGTTGGAGACAACTTGGTCAATGTCACTCTTCCTCTAACTTCGATTACCTGTTGTAATTTATCTTTCGAAAATTTATACCCGGATGTAATCTGTGCTAAGTCATTAGCCACTTGATTCTCCAGTCTTGGTATATGTTGGATGTTGATCTTTTCAAAGTTTTTCAACAAACTATTGACTATTACAAAATACATGATAAGATTTTCTCTTATGCATTTATATTCTTTTGTAACTTGTTTTATAACTAACTCTGATTCTCCCATTATTTCGACTCGAGTTGCCCCCAATTCCAACAATATTTTAAGGCCTACGGTTAGAGCCTCGTATTCAGCCTCGTTGTTTGAACAAGAACCTTCGATCTTGTACTTGAATGTTGTTGGAATTTTGTTTGGAGAAATAATTAGAACCCCTACCCCAGTTCTGTCTTTATGACTAGAACCGTCGGAGTATAACTTCCAAGGCTCGATCTCTAAGTAGTTGATTGATTCCTCATTTATTGAGTGGTCAACAATAAAATCCGCTACCACTTGACCTTTTACATCCTTAAGAGGCATAAAAGTTAATGAGTACTCAGTTAATGCAAGTGCCCATTTGCCAATTCGACTGTGCAAGATGGGTTTCGACAACATATATTTGATAACATCAAAATGAGACGAAACAAAAACATCAATCGGTTTAATATATTGCTTGGGCTTTGTACATGAGAAGTAAAGACATAAACAGAGTTTTTCAACTTTGTTATATCTAGTTTTGGCATCATTTAAAACTCTACCGAGGTAATAAATGGGTCTTTCGACACCGTTTTCATCCTCTTGAGCTAACATGCTTCCTAAAGTTTTATCGAATGCAGATGTGTACAATCTCATACTTCTATTTCTTCAAGGAGGTACCATAATGGGTGGTTTGGCGAGGTATTCTTTGATCTTATCAAAAGCCTCTTGTTGTTCTTTCCCCCACTCAAAGCCTCCTTTGTTGAGTCAAAGTAGTGGTGAGAAGGCTTGCGTTCTCCCACTTAAGTTGGAAATAAATCTCCTCGGGAAATTTATCTTACCAAGTAGAGATTGCAACTCCTTCTTGTTAGTTGGCGCTTTCGCTTCCAAAATGGCTTTGGTCTTGTTCTGGTTTACTTCAATTCCCTTCTTGTGGACCATAAAGCCTAAAAAACCCCTGCTTTTACGCCGAAAGCACATTTTAGAGGATTCATCTTCAGACCATAGCGTCTCATCCTTTCGAAGGATTGTCGAAGATGGTCTATATGATTCTTCCCTGAAACAGATTTAACAACAATATCATCAATGTAAATCTGCATAAAAGTGTCAATAAAATCATGGAAGATTGAGTTCATTGCTCTTTGATATGTTGCCCCTGCGGTTTTTAGACCAAAAGGCATCACTACCCATTCGTAAGTGCCTAAAGCTCCAGGGCATCAAAAGGCTGTTTTCGACACATCCTCTTCAGCAATGAAAATTTAATTATATCCTGAGTATCCATCAAGCATACTCATGTATTCGAAGCCATCGGCAGAATCGACAAGCACTTCCGCCACAGGCATTGGATATTCATCTTTGGGTGTTGCAGCGTTTAAATCTCTAAAATCGATGCACACCCTTAAGGTACCATTTTTCTTTATAACAGGTACTATATTTGCAATCCATTTGACATACCTGGTTGTTCGGATGAACTTACATCTCAGCATTCTTTCGACTTCCGTCTTGATCCTCGACAAGACCTCAGGTGCAAAATGCCTTGGAGTTTGCTTGACAGGCTTTTTTCCTGGTCTTATTGGTAGTTAAAGATCTACCACTTTCCTGTCGAGACCAGGCATTTCATCATAATCCCATGCGAAGAAATCTTTGAATTCCTTCAATATTTGGATTATTTAGATCTTGAGCTCTGGATCTATCTTCGTTCTAATATATGTTGGCCTTTTCGCCAATCCTTCACCCAGATCTATTTCTTCTAAAGGATCTTACGCTAGCATTTTAACATTGTTTGCTAACGGATCCTTTTCAAAACTGAGAGGCTCATCATCATAGATAGCATTTATCCTCTGGTTTTGTATTTCCTCCTCCTTCGTGTCAGGTGGCTCTGGATCGAAGTCTTTCCCAGGACCCACTGGAAGAAATACTCATTCATTGGCCTTAACGGCCATGTATTTGACTTCAGCCTCTAAGGCCGCTATCATTCTATTTTCAGCTACATATGCCGAAATCTTTTATAAAGCTTGTGATTCAGTCATCATCACCAAATTCACTTCCCCAGCCTGTTGGCCGTATGTCATCAACTCCTCCATAGTCGATGTTTGATAAGTCTTCTCTATTTCATTGGAAACCATGGTCGGAGTGTAGGTAGAGGGAGCAAAAGGCATTTGGTGCTGGCGCCAAATCGAACTCTGGAGGATTGCATGGTCATATATGAGCCAAGTTTCTGTTGAAGCTATTTTTTCCAACGTTATTAACTTCACCCACGTAATAGCTTTGGTCGGCTTCTATATTCTCTACAATGCCATCAGGGCGCCAAATCATGACCCGTTGATGCATCGAAGATGGCACTGCACCTATGCCATGTATCCACTCTCTACCTAAGAGCAGATTGTAGTTGGGCTTCGCTGAAATGACCATGAACATAGTTGGTCGAAGTATTGTTCCCACCTTGAGGTCTAATTGTATCACCCCCATGCTAGTTCCAATACCTCCCTCATAATTTTACAAAACCGTGTTGTGGGGTTTGATGTCTCCATCCCATTTTCCCATTTTCCTTAGCATAGATTAGGGGATTATATTTATTGTGGCTCCACAATCAACCAAAATTTTGTTGATTGTTATTTCCCATATCTTTGCTCTTATGAACAAAGGTTTTAGGTGATTTTTCATCACCTCGGTAGGTGGCTCAAAGAATAAATTTTGCTCCTCGACGCAGCCATTGTTCATCACATAATAGCACATTGGCCTATGTTTGGCCATCTCTTGTTCAACATCCCAGTCGGTCTCTTCGACTTCGACTTGGCGGTCGTATTCTCTGGGGAGCACTGATACTACATTTACCATAATGTATAAAGTAGCTTCAGAGTCAGAGTTACCTTTGTCATCTGATTCATCTCGATCTAACCACTCCAATCTTCTGGCAATTGGATTCCTTTCTAAAGGCTTTCGTTGTTTTCCTTTTTCCATTCTTTGTGGCACATTGGTGCTTGACTCTGGTTGAGGCTCCTTTGTGGCCTCCATTTCGGCTTTTCGCCGTCTCTGAAATATTCTCCACTGGGAGCGAGACATAGGGTTTTTTCCCTTATAGTTGCTCGACACATGAGCCACTTTGTTTGTAGTTGTAGTTTGGAACTCCTTCCTATACGCCAAGGATGACCCTCTTGGAACATAAAATGTTCGACATTTCTCTTCACTTGGCCTTTTCCTGGGTGATGTCTTTAGCCAAGTGTCCACGGGGACATTTTTTGGAGGCTTAAAGGTTGATGGCCTCTGGTTGATTGGCCCTCTTCTGGGATCGTATTTAACTTCATAAACCATGTAAGGTTGGGCATTGGTGGCCCTTTTTTCTTTCATTACCCTTATGCCCTGTATGTGTTCGGCAGCCTTTTTGTCGAAGATGGAGCTACATCTTGGACACACCATAACTTCCAACTTTTGCTTCTGGAATCGTTGTAGAAAGTCATCCAAATTCTCATTTTCTTTTGGAAATGCAGTTTTATTCACTTCCTCTTGTCGCATGGCTTCCTCTGAAGCCTTGGCCTCAAATACTTCGACCATGTTAACTTGCACGTTTCTCTTGGCAGCGAGATTCATTTTTTGCATTTTGGCTTCAAGGTCTTCTGTCGAACCCTTGACGGCAGCTACATAAGAACTTACAGTAGTCCTTTTGTTGGAGTCTTCAGTAACTCCTTTGTTTAGGCCTTCAGTAGCCTTTTGGTTTAGGCCTTCAGTGGCCTTTCTAACCGCTTCTGCATTCTTTCTGGAGATCTTCCCAATAAAACTGGAAAAAACCGGCATATTGACGAAGTCTTCCGAAGTTTCGACCATGTTGATGCTTGCTGGTTCAACATAGTGGGCATCAGGTCTCAGTGGGTCTGCATCAATTTTCATTTGGGGTTTGAGCCTTCCTTCTTTGATCGCTCCTTAAACGAGATCCCTTAAAAGAAAACATTGTGAAGTTTTATGGCCCAAAAATTATGATATTTACAAAAAACCTCTTTTCTTTCTTTCTTCTAAAGGAGGCATTTTCTCCCCTGGGGGCACTATCATTTGGCCATCTTTCACTAATAAGTCGAATATCTCATTACATTTTGTAATGTCGAAACTATACGTTTTCTTTGGGAATTTATCACTGTTCTTTTCAGACTCAGTAGGATTCTTCCTATATGAGGGTAGTAACACTCTACAAGAGTATGGAGGCCCATGTTTTAACTCTGCTAAATCTATTTCGCTCTCTTCGACAACTATAGGATTACTAGATGTTTCTGGATCATCATCATCCATTTCGACATTCGACATAGGTTACCTTTTCTCGCCGATGAGTCTTAGTTTCTTTAGCTTTTTCAATTTTAAGACGTTCTACTTGTCGAACTCTATCAGCCAATTGGGCCATGTCCCTCAGATATTGTGTATCTAGTTTCTTCCTAATAGAATAGTCTAGACCCCCTGCTGCCATTTCGACCAATTCATGCTCAGGAACTTGTGTAAAGCATCTGGCTTTGAGCAATCGAAACTTATTTAGATATTCGTCTATTAGCTCGGTGAATCTTCTTTTCACGCTTGCCAGTTCTTTTAGACTTATTTTGGTTTGTCCCATGTAAAATTGTTCATGGAACAATCTCTCCAATTGATTCCAATTGTGGATCGAATTGGCTGGGAGGGTGGTAAACCAAGTAAAAACGTTTTTTGTTAAAGAACTTGGGAAGTATTTAATCCTAAGGCTCTCATTATTTAATATTTCCCCAGATTCTATCAAATATCTCGCTATATGTTCGACAGTTGATTCTGTCGTATCCCCCGAAAACTTAGTGAACTTTGGAACTTTCCACCTAGGCGGTAAATCCGTTTGCAAAATATATTCTGACAGTGGGGAAGTAAAATTTGGCCTATGAAAGCCAACGTTCACTCCATTTTATATCATGATTCTTTCAATCATGGCTGTCAGATTATTCTCTGTTCCATAATTATGGTGTCGAACTTGCTATATCAGTTCGTCAGCATTTTGGTTCCTATTTACCATCATTACACCTTGATCACCATCTCTAAGGATATGCGGGGGAAGTATAGGTATTTCGACCATAGGTTGTTTGATTTCTACCTTGTGGTTCCTCCTATCGAATTGTGGATTTTGGTTAATAGTTACATATTCTTCTAAGACTACACCTTGATCCTCTCTCATCGGAGCTCTCTGGGGTTGTCGAATAGGTTGGGGAACCCAAAAATTCAGTCATGCAGGCCATTTGCGCTGTCATTTATTGGTTTGACTGAGTAGTATTTTGTATTAGAGGGTTCAATATTGTACTTAGAGTTTGGGCCAACATTTGTACCATATCATGGTTGCTTTCATCCATCTGTTGCCTAAAAATTATTGTGGAAGCGCTTGTGAGGCTTGGCATTGCAAGGGATGTCCCTCCTAAAAGTTGGCTCCTACCCATGCCAGTTCCAGACCCCTGTAATGGCGAAGATACACTTACCAAAGGTTCTGAAAATGTAGACGCAATATTCATAAGGCTAGCCATTTCAATAGTTGGCATGCCATAAGGATGGTCTCGACCCATCCAGTCTGTCGAAAATCCTGGGGGAGTGTGTGGTCTAAATCCTGGGTTCACCCTTGGTGGGGTGTTCCTATTAGACCATTGGGACCTGCATACGAAAGTATTGGTCCCGTTTGGGTTGTTGTTAATGTTGGTATCGAACCAACAGTTGACGAGACAATTTTACTAACGGTTGGTATTACCGATGTTCCCGTAGTAATTGGTGGAGGTATTTCTCCATTAGTTGGCTGATTAACCATATTTCTTTCACTATTTCTCTTTCTAGTTGTACACTCGTTGGTGGTTACTTTACCACTTCTTAATAGCATGCAAAACTTTGTAAAAGAAAGAAAATCATGCGAAGCATGTGTCCCATCAGGTGTGCCAATTTGTTCACCGTGTTTTCTGGTGAACAACCACTGATCTTCCAAAAAGGATAAATATTTGGTTACTCGCAGGATCGATCAGTTTGATCCTAGGACATATGCTAATTTTTGGTGTTGTTTGGACATAAACGTTAATGTGGGCAAAGAACTCAAGTTCGACTGGGAAAGGGATGAGTTTGAGTGCAGAAAGTAAAGAGAAAGAAGGGTTTGAGGAGAGGTTAGGTGCAGGAATTTGGGTAAAAGTGCATATAAAGTGTAAACAAGATAAATAGGCAAGAAATGTAAAGAGAGAAATAAAAGACTTTGATTGTAAAATATGGTGTTTCAAACGTACATTTTTCAGTATTCTTTCTCACCCAGCGGGTACTTGAATAGTATTAAATAGTTTGTACGATCAGTTGAACACCCGGAAATCTACATAAACTTCCTATATTTATACTAAAACTAGGTAACTGTCGAGGAGTTGCCTTTCTCTAGGATGAAGACAAGTTTCTTCTGCATGTGCTTCGACCCCTCTTTGCATGCCACGTTGTTTTCCTCAACTGCCAAGCGAACTGCTTTTCCCGCCTTTCTCCAGATTCAAAAATCTTTTGGGGCAGATACGAAGCTTCCTTCTGGTCGAAGACCTTGGAGTCCCTTCAGTCGAAGGGATTGAGAACCTTCCGGTCGAAGACTCACTTTAACTTAGAGTTTCTCTAAGTACTTTTCTACTTTGTCGAAGCTTTTCCAATTTAGACTTGTTCAATCTATTTTTGGCCCATAAGGCCAACTTGTTATAGGTGTCGAATTTAAGAGCTAACAAACACATAAGTGGAAAACATAATTTTTGAAGGAACACTGATCAAATCCATAGGCCATGCCACATAATATTACTTTATAGTCCTCAATGCTTGTGTTTCACTCCATAATTAATTGTTGACATCATGGATTAAGTTATTATTCAGGTAATTAAGCCTTTGTCCAAAAGATTTTTTCATGAAAGTAAATTTGCTAGTACAAAATTTGTCTTAAGCCCATGCTTTGCTTAAATCCTGATTATACTTTATCATAAGTCAGGGAAATCAGCCCCTTTTAACCAACAACTTTAGTACTTCACCTTGGGATCATGGAAAATTTGACATAGCTTAATATTCACGTTTCAACCAAGCCATATTTTGTTCAAACTCCCAAACCTTTTCTCTATAAATAGAGAAACCATTTACAAAGAAAAGGGCCAGATTTTTGCTGTAGAGAAAAATCATCAAATCATCAAACACTCTAAAACTCTCAAACTCTAAAACTCTCCAACATTCTCAAACCTTCAAAACTCTAAAACGTTCACACAAAAATCTCAGTAGTGTACCTTTCGATTCATTCCCCTAAACTATAGTATAACACAACCTTTGATTCACTCCCCTAAACTGCAGTATAACAAAACCTTTGATTTCCTCATAGCTGTCAAATACCAACCTTTCGATTCAAGCAGAGAAGTGGTCCCAGTAGCTTAAGGAAGGTTCCAGAAAAGTTTAATCCACCACCAAGGAAATCACATATAGCTCCTTCGATTGACACTTCAAGAGGTAAGTTCCTCTAAACTTGGAACTTTCCATTTAAATATCATTTGTACATATAAATAAAAGAAAAAGTGTAGATATCACATCTAGGAAATTGATCATGCTTTAGCTTTCGATTATCATTGCCATATATAATTAGTCTTTGGATTTTGGTGCCAAATAAATTTGTGTTAACCCTGGGCCTGTATCTTTCGAAAGTTACCTTTGTTAGGTTCATATCCAAACTTTAGGCAGGTTGTGTGTATCCTTCGATTGGCTGAACATGGAAGCCTTTCGAATCTCAACTGGGGAAGATTTGCATTCCTGCAATCGAAGGGGGGAGTTGGGCACTTTAAACATTCAGAAACAAATTTACCTTGTACCCAATCAAAGCTGCCTCATGAACGGATGAAACAGACCACTTCAGTGGTATAAACAGCGCGCGCGAAAAGCATTTCTGTGTAGGGACTTGAGTTCAAACCTTGGCAGGACCAAAAACAATTTTTGCCTTTTTGTTTGTGTTCTTTGTCTTTTTTAACAAATTTCAAACATTTTCCAACCAATCAAATCAACTCCTTTTGAGTTGATTTTTTACACACTATTTATTTACAAGTTTTATTTCATGAATATATAAAAATATCACAAAAAAATATTTTATTTTCATAATTACTTTAATTAATCAAAACCTTTCCTTAACAAAAAAATCAAAACAAAGTTCATTTTCTTTTCATTTCAATTCTAGTACATTTATTCATATTCAATATGGTTGTAATAGATAATTAGAATTTTATTTCTTGCAATCCCTATTTATACATTTGTATCCTCATCCCCAAGTGATATAATAGCATAGTAAATTTACTTTCCGCAATTTACCGCTTTCATATCAATGTTAGTAATTAGGTTGTGTATGGCAATAAAATCAACAAGTAGACAACCCTAAATTTAAGACAAAAATGCATGCAATCAAACACACTTGCACACATGCATCTCTAGGGTTAACTCACACTTGTTTCCTTGAAAAAATGGTCATAATATGCATGTGAGACGTCTTAGCAAAAACAATCAAAAGATCATAGTCCCTCAATGAAGCTTCGAATGTTGTCTTATAAATGATCTTAGTCCCTCAAGAGAAATGCTAAGATATCTCACAATATTGTTATTCATGACTATACGATGATCCACGCCCGTCCCTTTTACATCCAAAGATAAGGCTTCTTACCAATCAATAGTAAGATAGCAATATCAAAGAAAGGAAGAAAGGAACAAAAATACTTTTGAGTAAGTAGAATGTTCTTAGTTGCTTGCTTGCAAACCAAAACCATTTCCACACTCACACTCTCAAAAACATCTTCAAAAAACAAACATCTCTTTGAACTATTTTCAAAAAAAGTCCAACACTTTGTATGCATTCTTATAGAGACGAGAATCATTACAAAGTTTGCCTCAACGAAGACGCTTTTCGAAAATACTTTCAAAACCCACCACAAAAGCATATTTTCAAACAAAGCAAGTGATCTAGCAAGCAACTAAGAGCCCAAAGATAACTATGGATGAAAAGGATGCTAACACCTTCCCTTTTCATAATCTACCCTCAAACTCAAGAAAATATCTCAAAGGTCTTTCTTGTTCTTTTCATCCTTTATTTATTGGATAAAAGGAAAATCGGTGGCGACTCTTGCTATCCGCAACAATTGCGATCAAACGCAAAACACCTAAGTCAGTTATCCCATCGTGTTACACCCTCCTTATACGCATGTCTATTGCATTAGACATATCGTACAAAATTTCACGAGGGAGATCAAAGACAAGGCTCTTAGGAAAGCGGTTATAAACGCGGGGTATGTATTAACACAACCTACGTTCAAACACTATCGCAACAAGATCAGATTGTCAAATCTGGACGCAGGTAGGTGGATTGATAATATTCCGGTGGAGAAATGGACTAGGTCATACGACAATGGACAATGATGGGGCCACATGACAACAAATCTTATTGAATCCATGAACGGTGTATTCAAAGGCATACAAAACCTCCCAGTAACTGCTTTAGTTAAATCAACATGTTTTAGGATGGCTTCGTTGTTTGCCAAAAGAGGTGAAATATGGAATGCTATCTTGCAATCAGGACAACTATGAAGTGAAAGTTGCATGAAGTATATTAAGGCAGAAAGTGCTAAAGCCAACACCCATCTGGTTATACGGTTCGACCGACACAACCACAACTTCATTATCAAAGAGACAATCGATCACAACGAGAGGCTGCCAAGACAAGAGTATAAGGTTATACTACCATCTCGTTGGTGCGATTATGGCAAGTTTCAAGACTTTCGTATGTCTTGCTCTCATGTCATTGCGGCATGTGCATATACTTATCAAGACACATTACAACTTTTATCTCTCATTTACAAGTCTGAAACCTTGCTCAACGTATACAATAACAACTTCCCATTGGTAGTGAAACTTGATTATTGGTTTGCATATGACAGCGAAATAGTATGACACAACGACCAAATGCGAAGGAATAAAAAGGGTCGTCCCAAAAATAAGTGTATCACAACTGAAATGGACTCTCTTGACAAGCTAGAAAGAAAGTGTGGTTTATGTCGTCAGGTTGGACACAATCGCAAAAATTATCTAACTCGGGCTACTAGCTCAACAATATAAAAATTGTATTCAAACCATCTTTACTTTTTTAAGTTCTAAACATTACGATTTTTCATTAAGAGCATTTGTTACAACAAACCTTACGCAAACAACAAATAAAAACACGATAAAACGTCTAAGAAATTACAACCGTCAAAACAATTTTATCTGACCCATGCATCATCAACATTACGTCTCCATCTGTTTTGACTTCCTCCAACCAAAAATTAGGTTTTCTTGTTGCAAGTGAGGTGGTTGTTCTTCTTTGCTGGATCCTTCTAATTTGTTCCCCATCCTCGATGTCTCCCTCTAGCCATCGCATCAACTCTCTCTTCAGACGCTCCATGGAGTGAATGTGTCAAAATTTCATTTTCATCGGAGTTTTGGTGGTCGAGAAAATAACGTAACCATCTCTGGTGAAAATCATGGAAAATGTTATGATGAAAATAATAGAGAAAAATAAGAAGACAGTACAAGAAAGTGTGAAGAATGACAGAGAAACGAGAGATTTATTTATAGAAAATAGCATTTTGCCATAGGCGCCAAGTGAGATGACGCATCCTCTCACATTTAAAGTGCATGCGCCATATCACTTAACTAAAAGTGAGAGCATGCGCCAAGTGAGATGGCGCCTAGAGCAAAAGGGCAAGTGTAGGCGCCAACTGATTGACTCCTCCTTTATGAAATTTTCTGAAACATAGTTATTTGTGATTTTTTTTTCAAATCTGATTATTAAAAAAAAAATCAAGATTTTTTGTTTTGTGAATATTTTAGAATTTAAATTGAAATGTTGGATATTTTGGAGAATCGAGATGCGGAAAATGGGTATTTAATTTGATCAACTATTGTTATTCATCACTACATTTTTTACCTTATATATACTACCATATTACCCTTATCTCTATTTCGTTTGCACCTTACAAAGTTTTCACCATTGTCTCATTTGGTGTGTTTGTGGACCATGAAACTGTCCTACATCAGTCACCACCATATTCAATGCTCTGCACCTCTCGTTATGTAGCTTTCATCCACCTCCCCAGATTTTTTAACCTGTTCTATTTTCATGATGCTCTGGGGTTTTGACACGTGGACCACCTGATGATGTCCACGTCATCCTTACTACCCCACCCCCAACTCAAACATCGTATTGTTATTGTCAAAATACTGCTCATTCCCGTTTTTGTGTTTAACCGATTTCTCTTCCACAAAAAACATAGTGGACCCCAGTTTTCTTGGATTTGGAGGCAAAATGTTTATCTGCTCCACTGCTAAGTGTTAGGATCTCTTTTAAAATATACGCTCAGGAGTACCAAAAATTTATAGGGATAATCAATTTTTTTTAAAAGGAGATAAATTAAAAATCCACATATATTGTAAGAGTAAATGATTATTAACTTAAAAATAATAATTCTTTTTTAATTGATTTTGTTGAAAATTTACCTTTATATGGGAAAAAGTTATTCATTTTTAAAATATATTATTTACCATGTACTTGTTTGTTAAATTATCTAATTAATTACTTTATTAGGAAAATTCATGTTGAATGTTATTTTGCCGGTTTTAGAAAAATATCGTATTTGTAATTTTTTTCTATTTTTAAAAAATAATTATCAGTTTATAATATCAATGTAATTTTTTATTAATATATTATTAATTATTGAATTTTATTCTAAACTATTTTATTAACTACAATAATTACGGGAAAAGATATAAATTATTTTATTTTCTAATTCATTTAATGTACTATTACGAACTCCTTATATTATATAGGTGTACAAGAAGATACAACACATATAAATATTTAAAGTTAATGAGATTGTGATTTTACAATAATAATCTGATTTTATAATAGTTGGTGTGCGATGTACGAGATAAATTATAAATAAATATTATATTTAAAAAAATTAAATTAAATTCTTTTATTAATTAAATAATTAAAGTATATAAAAATTAATAATAGAGTAATAAGTTAGAATAATTAATATTAAATATTAATTAATATATTAAATAACATTTATTAGAAAGATAAAAAAAAAATATAATAAAAAATTATTTAAACAATATTTTATATAAAATTTAGCGTTTAAATGTATATTTTATTTTAATATATTAAAGATTATAATTAATATATTATTAATTATTAAATTTTATTCTAAACTATTTCATTACGGGAAAAGATATAAATTGTTTTATTGTTTCTAAATCATTTAACGTCCTATTACGAACTACATATATTATATAGATGTACAAGAAGTTACAATACATAAATATTTAAAGTTAATGAGATTGTAATTTTACAATAAAAATTTGATCCTATAGTAATTGGCGTGATGATCATATAATTTGCATATCTATATTAAATTAGTACTTTTATATGATGCATAAGATAAATTATAAATAGATATTATAAATTTGAGAATTTTTTTTAAAATTTTTTATTGATTAAATAGTTAAAATACATAAAAGTTAATGATGGAATGATAAATTGTAATAATTAATATATTAAATAGTATTTGTTAAAAAGATTAAAAAAAATTGTGTGATCAAAAATTATTTATGCAAAATTTTATTTAAAATTGAGCGTCTAAACATATATTCTGTTTTAATATATATAAAGAATTATAATTTCGGAAGTTTCTCACCAAAACTTTCCGCCAAAACTATTATTATTTATTTATTTAATAATTATTAATTAAATTTAAATAATCCTTCTAAAAAATAAAAAATATAAAAAATTAAAATCATAGTCAATTCTCCACTAACACATTTATATCAACTATTTTTTTTCAATTTTTTTGTTAATGAATATATATATATATATATATATATATATATATATATATATATATATATATATATATATATATATATATATATATATATATATATATATATATATATATATATATATATATATATATATATATATATATATATATATATATATATATATATATATATAATTCTAGAAGTTCCTCCCACCAAAATTTCCCGTGAAAATTATTATTATTTATTTATTTAATAATTATTAATTAAATCTAAATAATCCTTCCAAAAATATAAAAATAGAAATAAATTATAATTCTAATCATCCACTAACACATTATTTACCCACTAACACATTTATATCAACTATTTAAAATAAAAAATTGTTAATGAGTGAATGAACATATTATATATAATTAATTAATTAATATTACCCACTATTTCATCCCACTAACTAAAACTAATTTCTTCCCTGCTTCAATTCTTCACGTTAATACATACTCTAGTAATTTTAAAAAAAATTAAAGCCACTAATTCTCTGTGTCAAAGCCACTAATTCTATTAATAACTTCTTCCACTGTCCATTTCTTCTAAATAAATGTATGCTGCAAATTCTTAAATTCTTTGTAATATGCAACTTCTTAAATTCTTTGTAATAGAACATATTGAATCATGTGAACCAAATCACAATAATTATGTAATCCAAATCACAATAACTATGCAATCCTCTCTATTCTATATACTACTAGAAAAGTGATATTAGTTAGGGATAATTATGAAATGTTATATTCTTTATTAAATTTAAATATTGTTTGTCGTTATTGTTGTTTGGCGTTATATCTCTCGTAAATCACAAATCAGAAAATAAAATAAAAAAAGGCGTAGAGATGTCTGTCGCTATATTTGAAGGGAGAATTTTGAATTTTAAAAATTTTATCCGCTTTATATTTACTGAGGGATATAACATCACAAAATTAGATTGTAGCAATTGTATGGGGTAACCCCTCGCAAATTGTCACTAGTGTCCAGAGTTGTTAGAAAGTCTTTTGTAATTTGCGAATGGCAACCCCTAGCCAAATTATACCGTTTTAATTACGTGGTGTACCGCTTCGCTAATTATTCTGATGTATAGTCAATCCACTGTTTCGTGTGCAGGCTTGCAGTTTACGTTGGAAAAAGAAGTTGTAGTTTGTGAAGGACAGCCCCTGACAATTAATAACCGTTGAATTTGCCACTAGTACTCCTCGCTAATTTCTTTATATATCTCCTTCGTTGTTCTGGACTGGGCCCGACAGGCCCAAAAGCATTGCTAAGGCCCAGTCCAAAGGGACTCACTAAGGACCACACTGGGCAAAGGGGGTCGCGTCCATGCCCGACACCCTGATGTCCACCTCGACATCTCAATGTCCAGCCCCACGCCGCGAAGTCATGCTCGACATCCTGCCGTCCGACTCTGTGTCCTGACGTCCAGCTCGACACTCGCTGTTCAGCTCGAGGTCTTGGCGTCGAGCTCGGCACCGTGCAGTGCAGCTCGACATGATCTCGAGCTACCTGGCTAGGGCAGACTCAGTCCACCGTTACCCCAACTCGTGAAGAACAACACACCCGCGTCCTCGACACCAACAACGGTCCCGCGGACAAGAATGGGCATCTGGACAATCCCAGTGATGCCGGCCACAATACCATCCCCGTGACAACCGCCCCTGGACCTTCCACCCGCAGGGACGGGAACACTGCGTCGTCCTCGACACCTCCTCCAAGACTCGAAGACGACCCGGAGGCTCTCGCCTATCGCCAAGCTGCCCGGTTCTATGAAGTCCAAGTCCCTGCCGGGGCAGATGCCACGACTCAGGCACTGTTCGCGGCCATCAACCAAACAAATTATCTCCTATTTGCCCAAGGAGAAAGACTTAGGGCACTTGAAAATGACCGACGACCCCCGAGGAGGCATCAGAGGCCACCATCTCCACCTCCTCGGGTCGAAGAAGTTCGACACCCTACTCCCCCGCGGAGACATTTCAGGGAGAACTCTAGGAGCCCCTCTCCCCCACCGAGGCAGAGGCGGCCACAGTATGAAAGACAGCCCGTCATCCCTGCCGAAGAGCCAAGTCGCGACCCATCAAGGCACGACAGGAGGCACAACAGAGACGGGCGTGTGACCTTCAACCACCGAGCATCACGCTCGAGGGAATCTCAGCACGACCAGCGTGCCAGACATCACTACAGGACCCCTTCTCTTTCTCCAGAAAGGAGCGACGAGGACGACCCCCGCGGTCCCCTGTCGCAGGCCATCATGGACGCACCTATTCCCCCGGGCATGGAGAAGCCCCCACACCTAAAGGAGTATGATGGAGTGGCGGACCCAGTCGACCACATTGACGGGTTCGAAGCCATGCTCCACTACCACAATGTCGGGGGGCCCATCAAGTGCCGTCTCTTCCCAACAACTCTCAGGAAGGCGACCATGGACTGGTACAAGGGACTTGCCCCGGGCTCCATCACCTCGTGGCGGAACTTGAAGAACCAGTTCATCAGTTCCTTCACAGCGTCTCGTCGCCACCCAAAGACCGAGGCAGCCCTCGAGGCCATCATCCAAAGACATGATGAGACCTTGAGGGAATTCATCAACCGCTTCAACCGGGAAGCAATCCAGGTCCCCTGCGCGGACCATATGAAGAGGTACTTGCTGGAGAGGGGCCTCCTCCCCGGCACAGAATTCAGGAAAGCTGTGGGCATTGAGCCACCTGCAACTTTTGATGCTCTCCTCGACAAAGCCCGAGCTTACATGGACTACGAGGAGAGAGAAGCTGGCAACAGGGCACGAGACTCCAGGGCTCGCAACCATGGAAGCGGCTCGAGACAAGACCCTCCTCCCCGACGCACCGGAGAGAAGAGGAAGGAAGACAGACCCCGGGAGGTCCGGGAACAAAGGGGCCCCTCGGGCCGGTTTACTGAGTACACTCCGCTCACGGCTTCCCGCGAGCGTATTCTGGCGGAGTGTGCAAGCACAGATTTTAAAGACGGTGGCGTCAAGCGTCCCCGACCAGCTCCTGCCAAGCCAGGAGTAGACAAAAACAAATACTGTCAGTACCATAGGAGTCATGGTCACTTGACAGAGGACTGCGTCCACCTGAAGGACGCCATTGAAACCCTCATCAAAGGGGGGAGACTGGCACAGTACAGGAGAAACGACGCTCCCCGTCGTGAAGCCCGCGAGGCAAAGGAGCCCGAAGAAGATGCCCGACCATCTGACGAGTCGGTGCCAATCCAGACCGCCTTCTCGGTAACCAGGCCCGAAGATTTCGAACTTCCCGAGCTCCTGCAGGAGCCCCTGACGACACACAGCAGATGGGAATACTTCCCCTCCGCCATGGTCATCAACGGGGGAGGGTTCAACGACCTCACCATCAACTCAGCAAAGAGGAAGTTGGACGAACTGGTCGACAAAGCTCCTCCACAGACTGTGACATTCGAAATGGTGAGGGGAAGATCAGAGCCTATCACCTTCTACTTGGAAGAGCTCCCCGGCGGAGCACCGAACGCAGTCATCCCCTTGCTGATAAGGGCAAAGATGGCCAATTTTGACGTACATCACATCCTGGTCGACAAAGGGAGTTCCGTCGACGTGATGTACACTCAGCTGTTCCGGACCTTACAACTGGACGACTCACATCTGTCTCCATATATAGGTTCGGACCTTCAAGGCTTCAACGGCTCGACGTCCAAACCTTGGGGATATGTCGAGCTCCTCGTGACATTCGGGGAAGGAACTGCTACAAGACAGGTGAAGGTCCGCTTCCTCGTCATTGACTGCCCATCCCTGTACAATTGCATCTTGGGGAGGCCGACATTGGCGGAGCTGACAGCGGTCCCCTCAACTGTCCACCTAAAAATGAAGTTCTATACCAAGAGGGCGAGGGTAGCCACCATCCAGGGCGACCTCGCTGCTGCCCGCAGGTGCTTCAACGCCGCTTCAAGGGGTCGGGATACTGTCGACGCGGGTCCCAGCACTAGGCCCATCAAGAAGACAAAGCAAGAGCCCGACAGAGCATCTCCCGAGGTAGAAGTTCAGAAGGCTCCACCAAAGGTCGACTCCATTGCGCTCGACGCCCGCTTTGACCAAGACGAGCCGGCTAGCAGCGAGCAAATCCCCCTCCGACCTATTCCGGACGGCGATTTCGAGCTCGTTCCCCTCGGAGCAGACCCAACCAAGGGAGTGAAGATTGGCAAGGACCTCCCCGACTTGGCCAGAAAGCAAATCAAGGCCTGTCTGCGCGAGAATGCTGATCTCTTCGCCTGGAGCGCTGCGGAGATGCCCGGACTCGACCCTGAGGTCGCCTGTCATCACCTCGCCATTGATCCAGCCGCCAAGGCCGTAGTACAACGTAGGCGTAGGCAGTCTCCAGAAAAAACGGAGGCTGCTGAAAAAGCTGTAAAAGACCTCTTAGAGGCAAATTTTATTTCTGAAGCCCGGTATTCCACCTGGCTGTCAAATGTTGTACTTGTCAAAAAGAATAATGGAAAATGGCGAATGTGTGTTGATTATACCGATCTCAATCGGGCTTGCCCGAAAGATGCATTTCCTCTACCTAACATCGACATGCTGGTCGACAACTCGGCCGGCTACAAGACTTTGTCGTTCATGGACGCCTACTCGGGATACAATCAAATCCCAATGGCCCTGGGCGACAAACGCTGCACGGCGTTCATGACCAGCTCGGGCAACTATTACTACAACGTAATGCCCTTCGGACTAAAGAACGCCGGCGCGACGTACCAACGCATGATGAACAAAGTGTTCAACAAACAGATTGGCGACATGCTCGAGGTATATATGGACGACATGATCGTCAAGTCTCGAGCAGACACCGATCACGCAGCTCACCTCAAAACAGTCTTCGCCCAAGCAAGACAGTGCAAGATGAGGTTCAACCCCGAGAAGTGCACATTTGGGGTTAAGGCAGGAAAGTTCCTCGGATTCTATCTAACAGAACGAGGCATTGAAGCCAACCCCGACAAGTGCCGAGCATTCGCCGACCTCCCGACTCCAACGTCGAAGAAGTCGATACAGATAATGAACGGCATGTTGACATCACTTTCGCGCTTCGTCGCGAAGTCCGCTCAGCACGCCCTTCCCTTTTTCAAACTCCTTCGAAAGGAAGCAGCCTTCGAATGGACCGAGGAATGCGAACACGCACTTCGCCATCTGAAGCAGAGCCTGTCTCAACCGCCCGTGCTGTCTCGACCAGATGACAACGAGCCACTTTACCTATACTTGGCAGTTTCAAACGAAGCCATCAGTGCAGCTCTTGTCCGCGAGACTCCCGACGGGCAGAAACCCGTCTATTTCACGAGCAAAGCCTTACAAGGCCCCGAGAGCAGGTATCAACAGATAGAAAAGGTTGCACTGGCCCTCGTCAACGCTGCGAGGAGGCTCAGACACTACTTTCTAGCACACACCATTGTCGTGCGAACCGATCAACCGGTGAGACAACTCCTGGGTCGGCCAGATATGGCGGGCAGAATGCTTAAGTGGTCCCTGGAACTCTCTGAATTCGACATTCAGTACGAGAGCAGGAAAGCCCTGAAAGCACAAGCCTTGGCCGACTTCGTCGCCGAGATGACCTCTAACGACATTCCCCCGGGAAAGGAACACAAGTGGACCATCTTCGTCGACGGAGCCTCCAGCTCGTCCGGAAGCGGCGCAGGGATCCTCCTGGAAAACGAAGAAGGGGTGGTAATCGAGCACTCCTTGGTTCTCTCCTTCCCGACATCAAATAACCAGGCAGAATACGAAGCCCTGCTCGCGGGACTGAGATTAGCCGAGGACCTAGGAGCCCGCGAAGTTCAAATTTACACCGACTCCCAGCTCGTCGCTTCCCAAGTACAAGGAAGCTACCAGGCCAAGAATGACAACCTCATTGAGTACCTGAACTTAGTCAAAAAACACATGGCAAAGTTCGTACGAGCAGAAATCTCTCATGTTCCCCGCGAGCAAAACACGAGGGCGGACATATTGTCCAAACTCGCGAGCACACGAAAGAAAGGTGGGAATAAATCCGTCATCCAGGAATCTCTGGCACGACCGAGCATCGAATCACCCTCGACTACGGTCGAGATCCACGCCATCGGGGACGCCACATCTTGGATGACCCCGGTCTATAATTTCCTAACAAAAGGAGAACTTCCGACGACCCAGGCCGACACTGCCATAATAAAGCGTCGAGCATGCTCCTATGTTGTCCTCGAGCAGAAACTGTACCGAAGAGGATTCTCCATTCCCCTCCTGAAATGCATTGACGAGTCCTCCATCCCCGACGTATTGCGGGAGATACACGAAGGTATCAACGCCCAGCACATGGGCGGTAAATCCTTGGCAAGGAAAGCCCTTCGAGCAGGATACTACTGGCCGACGATGCAACAGGACGCCAAGGAACACGTGAAAAAATGTGACAAGTGCCAGAAGCACGGGGATATGCACCTCGCTCCCCCACACGAGCTGAGCACATTGTCATCCCCATGGCCGTTCGCCTGGTGGGGCATGGACATCCTCGGGCCCTTCGTGCAAGGGACCTATCAGAACAAATTTCTAATCGTCGCCGTGGATTACTTCACAAAATGGATCGAGGCCGAGGCCCTCGCGAAAATCACCTCACATAACATCCTCCGTTTCTACAAAAGAAACGTGCTCGCCAGGTTCGGAATTCCGCAGGCACTGGTGACCGACAACGGTACCCAGTTCACCGACCACGGATTCCGAGACTTCGTCACCAAACTGGGGACCAAACATCATTTCACATCGGTCGAGCACCCTCAGACCAACGGGCAAGCCGAAGCCGCGAACAGAGTCATCCTCCGAGGGCTCAAACGTCGACTCGGCGAAGCCAAAAGAGGATGGGTCGAGGAGCTCCACAGCGTCCTGTGGGCATACCGCACCACACCCCACTCAACGACGGGTGAAACACCATTCCGGCTAACGTACGGCACCGAAGCTGTCATCCCAGTCGAAATCATGGAACCATCCCGACGAACAGAGGAACCCCTCGATGAAGAAATGAATGACGAAGCACTAAGGGATGAACTCGACCTAGTCGAGGAAATCCGATCGGGGGCTGCCCTGCGCGAAGCAACCCTAAAACAACGAGTGGCTCTACGCCACAACGACAAGGTCATCAAGCGCGAGTTCGAAATAGGCAGCCTGGTACTACGCAGAAACCAGAAAGACTCCCGCGAAGGGAAGTTGGCCGCGAACTGGGAAGGACCTTACCGCGTCCACGGCACCACGGGTACCGGGGCGTACTACCTCGAGCAGTTAGACGGAGAGCCATTACCAAGACCCTGGAATGCTGCTAAGTTGAAGCAGTACTACAGTTAGAAACTGTCAACACCTAGGACCCTCGACCAAAAGCAACCATGCTCGGGCAACGAGGAAAAACGTCCAACTTCGTTTAAGGCTAAGGTACAGGCCGACACACGACCAAAATGGCACGGCATCGCGCGGTAGACGTTGACGATCTATAGTGCCCGACGTGGACAACTGTACCGAGCCCCACCGTCGTCGTACCCATAAGGCAGAACACCCAGCTCGCGATGGGCAGTTCACGCCAAGGGCGAATCGTCCCTACGGGCTCCACGCCCGACTGAGCAACCTCGCTCCGAAATGCCCGACATTCCATCAAGAATAACGGGACATCTACAAGGGTCAAAAGAAAACCTCTCCCCTCGAGCGCAACGCTTAAGCCACCCCGGCCAACCAAAATAGGGCCGGGATTGCACACAAATGGAGACGAGCATAGTCGCTCGCCAAATCAGAGCCACCTACGGGCACTCCTCGGGCCCGGGACTTGAGCTAAATTCATACAAGCATGTGAGTTCATACAAGGGCAGAAAATCCAAAATAAATAACAAGGTATAAACGCCCGAAGGCAACAAAGCAATATTAAACCGACCAAGAAGGCCGGCGATGTTCAAAACATACAATGAACGGGCACGCAGGCCCAAAGAATACAAATTCAAATATCAAGGGCACGCAGGCCCGCTATCCAAAGAATACAAATATCAAACTTCCACATTATCATCATTGTCGACGCTGGGAGAGTCGGGCGGAGGAATGATCGCGCCACCTACAACCCGGTGTGTATGACCGATACCCTCGGTGACCAGGCCAGGGTTTAGCAATGAGAGCTGGTCGACTGCAGAATTGAACCCGTCTTCCAGAGCACCGACTGCGTCCGCCTCGAGGAGCCGGATATGGGCAATAAGCTCAGCCCGACTCTTCAAAATCACTAGATCCTCGGGCTCATCTTCGGCAGGTTGCTGAACAGCATTCAGTTCCTCAACCTGTTTACCCAGGCGTTCGACTTCAGCAGCCAAGCGATCCCTGTCGGTCCGGAGCAACTCCCCTTCCTCAGTCAACCTCCCCGACTTCTCCCTTTCCAGAGTCAGCATATCCCTCTCGGCATCAAGTATCGCAGTCTGTTCTCGGAACATCTCCTCGGAGCGTTCCAGAGCGACCTTCAACTTCCGCGAGCTCGCACTCAAGGCCGCCTTCTCCTGCTCGAGCTCTGTAACACGAGCAGCATCCCCTGCATCCTCAGACAGCACCAGAGCCATTTCGGCCATTTTCACCAGCCCGTCCACGCTGGCGGCCAGATAGGCTTTCCTCTCTTCTTTGCTCATCTTCTTTATGGCCTCGGCTTCATGAGCGACCACTGTCGGAGGGAACCGCTCGAAAAAGCCCGCCTCTTCGAAGCAAGGGGGAAGGCAAAGGATTGAACAGCACCAGCATCTTCCCCGACAGTCGAACCGCCTTCCACGCGGGTCCTCTTCCTCTGGGTCAAAACGGCGCTGGCGTCAATCTCCTCGACCTCTGGATCTGACGCTGCTCCCGAGCTCGACATCGAATCCACCCTCACCGGCTGAGGAACGTTCGTGCTTGGCGGTGGTCCCATTCTCGTCGCTTGCGGGGCCTGCACGACCCTCTTGCCTCGCCTCTGGCCGGTTGACAATTTCAGGAGCCTTTCATGTCGGCTGGCCATCGTACCTGCACGAAGTAAAGGAAAAGTCAGTATCGAGCAAAACGCGTAAATAAATGACGAGTAAAGAATTTCAAACAAACAACCTAACAGGCGGGCTGCCTGCCTATATGTCGAACATTCCACCAGCGCCTTGGTGTCGATCGGGCGAGCCTCGAATGTCGGGTAACCGTCCTTGTCGAGGATATCATTCCCTTCCCGCGTAACCCATTGGGCGGGATGAAAACTGTCGACAAAGTTGCAGAGAGCCTCATACGCCCGCTGATCCTCCGTGCACATGTCCCCGACTGCGGTATGGAAATAACCTGTTCCATGCTCGAAGTGTCGGGACATCCAGTACACCGGGAACTTAGCCCGACGTCCTAACACGGGGCTCCCGTCGTCGGCCAACATTGCTTCCCCGTCATCATCGCTGACCGGCCCTTCCTCCTCGAAGAGGGAATCTACAGCAGAGTCGGTAGTAGGGCGTACCACATACCACTTATCCTTGAACCCCCTCACAGAGTCCATGTACATCCTAAACAGTCTCCTCGACTGCTTCAGGGACACCCAGCTGTGCTTCCCTCCTCGGGACTGACGCTGTAGGTGGAACACCCGAAAGAAGAGAGGGATGGTCGCCCCTATCCTTAAGTAGCGACACGTCAGCTCAAACGCCCGGATGAAGGCGAGAGAGTTTGGGTGTAGCTGGGACGGGGCCAGCTCCAAATGCGTAAAGACCCCGGTCTCAAAGTCTGTGAACGGCAGCCGCAGCCCCAAGTCTTTAAACGCGATCTCGTACATCGCAAAGCTGTAGTCCGGGTACATTGAACAAATTCTGGCATTGGTCGACGGAAGCATGACCACGAAATTCTGCTGAAAGTCGGGCTGGTCCTGCCCCTCTTCAATAGCGGTGAATGGATGCCGGTCATCCCGACTGTAGATCGACGCCATCCCCCGAGGCTCGGCACCCACCCATTCCAGCGATGGGTCGGTCACGGTATCTATAAGGTTGGCCGACTCGTCGGCACTCTGTTCTTCGCTATCACGACGACCCGAGGAGCTCGGCTCATCCGCCATGGTTACCTGCAGAGCACGGGAAACCAATCAGATTGAGCATGAAGTCCTATGCTCGACATAATCATGTCGTCCATACACTACTACACAAGTCCATTTTCACAAGTGGATGCCTCCCCGACTCTCCTGAATCCAGTGTTCTTCCTCAAACCAACTGCGTGGCCACTCTTCAAGCATGTCGATCCGAGGTATGAACATGGCGAGCCGCATTATGAAGCCCACGGCCACGACCATAAACATACCGGGCACCGTCATGAATCAGGCGCCCAGGATCATGAAGACCCCGGGCAGCTCTGAAGTTTTTCACCTAAAACTATGAATGTCTCGGCCACAAGTATGCGTTTGCCGGCCCTAGACATGAATCTGTCGGGCAAAACGCAAGTTTACCGGGCTAACCCAACATTAACGGTCCTAAAACATCTACAATTTCCAAGAATCATGCATTCTAAAACAGAAAAATGAAGAAAATAGATCACTTACTTGGATCAAAGTTGGGATTTGGCTAAGAAATGAAGAATCTGAGACAGGAAGTCACGACTGGAGAGAGTGTTGAGAGCGGCAACGGAGAGAGCACGGAGAACGGAAAACGTATTATGGGGCCCAAGGACCCTATTTATAGTGATGACGTGGAATACCAAACGTCACCTCGTTCAGCCACGGACTCCATCTCCTCGACGCACTGCTCCCAACGCAATGATGGCCCTACCCCCCTAGGGTGGCGGCACAACTCCCGAAAGATGCCTCGTGTGCTCGACTGACGCGCCCGGTACGGATCCTCCACGCATCCACCACCGAGGACGTCTCCGAGCACGGCACGAGGAGACCCCTCGAGGGTCCACGCCTCCATCCCGGGCACGAGACCTCAACGACGGAACAACTTTGTTTCAAGTCATGGCTCCTCGCAAAGGAACCACGACTTGGGGGGCTCCTGTTCTGGACTGGGCCCGACAGGCCCAAAAGCATTGCTAAGGCCCAGTCCAAAGGGACTCACTAAGGACCACACTGGGCAAAGGGGGTCGCGTCCATGCCCGACACCCTGATGTCCACCTCGACATCTCAATGTCCAGCCCCACGCCGCGAAGTCATGCTCGACATCCTGCCGTCCGACTCTGTGTCCTGACGTCCAGCTCGACACTCGCTGTTCAGCTCGAGGTCTTGGCGTCGAGCTCGGCACCGTGCAGTGCAGCTCGACATGATCTCGAGCTACCTGGCTAGGGCAGACTCAGTCCACCGTTACCCCAACGATACTCCGGAAAGACCGCGTCTCTGTCCGCCCGCACTTCACGCAGCACATCCAGGAAGGGGACCACGTGCTGGTCCCCACTACCCACGTAGAACCTGGCAGTTCCTCCATTGGGCCAAATCCGCCCGGCCCAATGAAGGAACCTTGGCCCAGCGCTGGGGGCTATAAATACCCTCTGTTTCCAGAGGGTCAGGTATTGATCATTCTAACCTCAACTCTATTATCTGCTAGTACTCCCACTGACTTTAGCATCGGAGTGCCTTGCAGGTACCCCCCCTCCTCGTTCAAAAAGCCTTCAGCTCGGAGTAAGCCGTGACGGTCCAAACCTTCTGATCAGGTCAGATCAGTTTTCCTTTTCACCGCATCCGTACCTGTCCATATTTTTCGTCTTTCTCAATAAAATTACAGCAACCTCTTGTCCACATTCTTCTTCTATTTCAATAAAACTATCATCAATACTTCATCTTCATCTTCAAATTTTCAACTAAAACTTCAAATATTTAAGGTAATTTTTTTAATATATTTAATTTTATGTCTAATTTATATTATTTTGTTTATATACCATATTTATTAATAATTTTAATTTTCAATTTTTAATTTCAGGTTTTATTATTATTATCTAAAGCTATTAAAGAATTCAAATTTAAAATGTTCATCTTTAAGGTACATCTAAAAAAAATCATGTTCCGTTTATTTATTAAAATGGGTTGTTGTGATATAATTGTTGTGAAATATTTTTGTGAAATATTGTTTAACTATTTAAAAATAATTAGAAAAATAATATGAATTTTTTTATAATATATTTATAAAAAACAGAATAAATAATATAGTAAAAATTTTGTTTTATAAAATATTTTTTGTAAAGTATTATAATTTTAAAAAAATAATATTATAAAACAGTTTAAAAATAGTAGTTAAAAACAATTTAAATATATAGTTTAAAAATAGCATGTTTTTTAATACAAATTTTTTTAAAATATTTATTTAAAAATTAGTTTTATAAACCTATGATAAATAGATTAAAATATATATATTTAAAGAAAAAATAGAATTAAAATATCAATTATTTTTAAAGAAAAAAAACAAAATTAAAAATATTAAAAAACGGTTTTATAAATCTATGATAAATACATTAAAATATATATTAAAAAAAACAAAATTCAAATATAAATTATTTATAAAAAAAAGACAGAATTAAAAATATTATAAAACAGTATTATTAAAAAAATTATATTTAAAATCATTATATCCTAAACAATATTAGTTTTTTAAAAACAGAATTGTTAAAACGTTATTATTTAAAAAAAAACAGAATAAGAAAGATTAATAAAATAATAATGTTTTTTTTAAATTAAATTTATTAATATATTGTATTGTTATTTTGAAAATGTATATTAATTTGAGAGAAGGAAATTAATTTTTAAAATAATAATATGGTAAATATATTTATATACTCTTTTAGTATAATATATTTAGTATTAAAAATAAGTTACTTATTATAAATAATATAATTTATGTTTAGTATTAAAAATAAATTTATATTTTAGTATATTTTTATGTGTGTTAGTAAATATCATAATATTTATTTAGAAAATAATAAATATATATAGCTTTTAAGAAGAAAGAAAATATTTTTTAAAAGATATAATATGATAAATATATTTATATGTTTTTTATTAAAAGAATAATTCTAAAAGTATGGTTAAATAATTTTTAAGACAATAAGTAAATATATATAATGAAGATGTAGTTTTTTAGAGAAAAAATTATTTTTTAGAAGGTATAATATGATAAATATATTTATATACTCATTTAAAAAATATATCTCTAAAAAGTATGTTTTCAAGATTAAAAATATATTTAAAAAGTATGTTTAATTAGAATAAATAGGTAGATATATTCTTTGGTGAAATATATATTTAGAAAGTATGGTTAAATAATTTTCAAAAACATTATTAAAATTAGGTAGATATATTGTATGAATAAATGTTTAATTAGAGTAGATATATTGTATTGAATATTATGAAATCTATAATTAGTTTTATGATGTTATCGACAAAAAATTAAAATTTTATCGTTAGATTAATCCCTATTTTATTTAATAAAATTAAACATGATCAATGTTGTACATGTGCAGTATAGAATATTATCAATTTTATCGTAGTTGGATGTATGATAGAATGTTTCCTGGAAGACGTGGGCTTAAACCGTATTTTAAGGAATGAGTTATCGTGTTTATCTCGTATGCGTTTGATCAAGAATGTTATAGAAGTGAAGGAGGGATAAGGTGTCTGTGTTTAAAGTGTGGTTGCATAAATATTATTAGTGACCCTAGTGAAGTGAAATGTCACTTGGAGTTAGTGAATTTTTAGCCAAATTATTGGGTTTGGACATCTAATGGAGAAAAAATGCCAGAGATAAATAGAGAAGCTTCTAGCAGTCAAATATGTATTGGACCAGATATAAATAGAGATGATCCAGGGAGTCCATCACATATGCAATGCCAATAACAATTTAATCTAGTCGAGGATATGTTCAGTGACGCATTAGGGGTGAATGTGGCTTATGATAAACTTCAAGACTTTGACGCATAAGAGCTCCCGAATGGAAAAGCGCAAAAGTTTTATCAGTTGTTGAAAGAAATAAATATACTATTATTTGAGGGGTCTTCTAACTCTAGGCTATCAATATGTGCAAGGTTTTTGGCTGCGAAGTCAAATTGAAATGTTCCTGATCAATGTTTGGAATTCTTTGCGAGAATGATGTTGGACGCAACTCATGTGAAAGAAAACACGCCTACAAGTTATTATGATGCAAAGAGGATGGTGTTGAAGTTAGGACTAGAAGTAAAAAAGATTGATTGTTGCATTGGAGGTTGCATGTTATTTTATGACAACGAGTTTGATACAAATGACGGGGAATTGGAGGAATGTAAGTTACGCATGGAAAAATGGGATGTCCGCATTGCATGGATTACACAAAAGCGTTTACTTTGAATAAGGGTGGGAAAAGTTCATGGTTTGACTGTCACTGTAGGTTCTTACCTGCAAACCATGAATTTAGAAGAAATAAGAATGCTTTTATAAAATGAAAAAAAAAGGAACAGATCTACCTCCCCCTCATTTGGTTATCGACTGAAGTATGAAATAGTATTTGTGACCTACCAAAATTCACAGATAATGGTGAAGCACGCAGAATTCAAGGATATGAGGATTCTCACAATTGGATAAAAAGAAGTATTTTTTGGGACCTTCCATATTGGAAGGATAATTTGTTGCGACATAATCTTGATGTTATGCATATCGAGAAGAATTTTTTTGATAATGTATTTAACACAGTGATGGATAATGAGAAAACGAAAGATAATGAGAAGGATAGAAAAGACATGAAAATTTTGTGTAATCAAAGAGAATTAGATTTGAAACCTCAACCAAATGGAAATTTATTAAAATCCAAGGCTTGTTACATTCTTACTTCCAAAGAAGAAAAATCAGTTTTTCGATGGTTAAATGATTTGAGGATGCCTGCTTCTAACTTGGAAAGATGTGCCGACGCCTTAATAGGGAAGATGCATGGAATGAAAAGTCATGATTATCATGTTTTCATGGAAAGATTGCTTCAATTGCATTCAGTTCACTTCCCAAGAATGTGCTTAATTCACTAACTGAGGTTAGTCAATTTTTTAGAGACATTTGTGTGTCAACTTTAAGCGTAGACGACATCATTAAACTGGACCGAAATATTCCTGTCATTCTCTGCAAGTTGGAGCAAATATTTCCTTCAGGTTTCTTTGATTCTATGGAGCATCTCCCTGTGCATCTTACTTATGAAGCTTTCCTAGGTGGACCTGTTCAATATAGATGGATGTATCCATTTTAACGATTCATAGGTGATTCTAACCGATCAGTGAAAAATAAGGCAAGAGTTAAGGGATCAATCTGTGCATATTATTTACATCGCGAAACATCACATTTTTGCATTCATTATTTTAATCACATGATGTTGACTCCATGAATCACAAGGAACGAAGTTCACGTCTGTGAAAGAAGTAAATTCAGCTTATTAGTTTTTGGTCGTCCAGGCTGGCCCTTAGGGAAGATGAGTGAGCATTGGATTTCTCAAAAATAAATGCAATATGCCCATGTTCATGTGTTGATTAACTGCGTTGAAGTTAAACCATATCTTGAGTAAGTATATTTAATTAACTTGCCCTACAGTTGTTAGAGCATCCTGAACTTGAACCACTACCGGGATATTCTGCTGATCCCGTGTTAGGTTTTCAGACATGGTATGATGTTTCATGTGGAAAGAAGAAAAATGGGAGAGTGTATGGTGATGGGGGGTACGCTAAAACTATCAAGGGGCGTGATAGGAGTTTTAGAATGAGACTTGCTGATGGAGAAGGAACATCAACTCCACCTATATTAACCGTTGAATTGCTTGAAATTATGAGAAACTTGACGAATACTGAGACAGCACTCCACGTAGCAGCAAGAAATGTAGAAATTGAAGAGATGAAGAAAAAAATAATTAGAGATGAAACAAGAAATGCAGAGAAGAGAAACAGAGTTGCAGAAAGAAATGAGGAGGCAAACACATGATTATCAAGAAGCAATGCAGATTGCAAATGAGCAGGTTCAAAGATTTGATCAATTTTTTGTTTCACAAAATTTCGGTGGTGGATTTGGAGGAACTAGTGGATTTGGAGGAATTGTTGAAAAAGAAGAGTAAGGAGAAGAATAAGATGAACAAGAATAGGATGTTTAAATTTGAAAATTTAATGTTTATTTTAATTTGTATGAAAAAATTTATGTTAATTATTTTGAACTTAAGAACTTTATTTTAATTTGCATGAAGTTTTATTTTATTTTTATTATGTTTGATTGAATTTTAATTATTATATTTATTATGTTTAACTATATTTATTATATTTATTTTATTATAATAATATAATTAATAGAATTATCATTACTGGTTTTTATTCTATGAATATTAATTTTTTAAAGTATTTTTATGATTTGTCAGGTGATAAACTTCTAGGAAATTGTCAATGTTTACATTTTGCGAGGGGCTTAACCCATCGTAAATGGAAAATCATTATATTTTGCCAAAGATTTAACTCCAAGCAAAAGTTTTGACGCACTGCTGAACACCTAGTCTGCACTTACGTCTGCATGTTGCAGACTATAAAAATCATATTGCATCTATCGAGGGGTAAAACCCCTGTCAAATTTCTGACATGTAAAGCCTTTCGTAAATAAATTTGCGACTCTCTGTTTTCTTAGAGGATCAGTCTCCTCATAAATTTTATATTTGTGAAGAATTTTTATCATTTGTGAAGGATTAAACCCTTACTAAATAACATTTTTTCATAGTGATGATTCTTTCTCTTTTCATTTTTTTCTTCTTCTTATTTACACATCTTTAGAGATGGTGAAATTGCACAGACAGAATTAAGATAATTCACTAAATTATTTAATTGTCAACAAACTTTTGGCATTTTGATTTTACATGTATTACCATGTCACGAAAATGAAGAAATTACACATAAAATTAAGGTAAGATTCACTATATTATTTAATTGTCATTAAACTTTTAACATTCAATATGATTTTAAATTCTGTTTATTTTAAATTGTTTTTTATTTCACTTCTTTGAAATTTTTCTAAATTTATTAATGTTTGTCAATTTTTAATTTTAATCTTTTTGCAGGTCACAATTTTGAAGAATTACAAAATATATATCGAAGAAGTTGAATTGTAAAAGATAGAAGGGTAGAAGATTAATGTAATAATATTATTTTTTAAATTTATTTTTATTATTTAATTTTATAATATCTTAAATTATTTCTGAATTGTAAAAGATAGAGGGTTAGAAGATTAATGTCATAACATTATTTGTTTGTGTTAGCTGGCAATTTCGAATAAAGAATAATTGGATATCAAAACAATATTTCGAATAAGCATATAAGGAGGTTGATATCAATGTTGAATATTGGTGGAAAATATGGAATCATTGTTCTAAAAGACTCTTTGATTTCTAGTGATAAATAATGGATTTCAATTTGGGATTTTTTAGTGTTTAAAATATAAAGAGTTCCTTTGTGCAAATGTGCCAGAATTGGAAGCGGTCCAGGCAAATGGTTTAATTCGAAATTGAAGAAAACTAGTAAAATACTTCGCTGGCACAGGATTCGAATTTCAAATAAGAGCGCCATTCTTAGAAGACGCGTGGAAGTCAGTAAGCGTAAGAAGCCTGCATGCTTCGAACGTGGCGTGATTTTAGAGTAGGACCGTTAGGGTTAGGACACTATAAATAGGTGTTTTTATGTTAGAATTGAAGAGGTTCATTTCGTGTACTAAAAAATCTCAAACACTCAAATTACCGTGACTTAAGGGAAACGAGTTAGAAGACAAAATGTACGTATTGAACATCATGATTCTTTACAATTTCAATACAAGTCTTTTTATATTTCTTTCACTTTTATAGTACTTTTGCTCTTAAATCTTTCGATTTCCTTTTATTTCCTTGTTTTACTTGCTTTCAAACACATTTATCTCTTTTGAAACTTCACTTTTACTTTATTCTTTTGTTCAAACACTTCATATTTCCAGAAACTGTTATATTCTCAGAAACTCCTTGTCTTTACATTCAAGTGTTAAATCTTAAGTCTAATTCGAAGCCTTTCCTTTGCATATTCAGTCAATTTATTTCTATAGACAATCTTAGAGATATTTCTTAAGAATCTCACATTCGACATTAACATACAATATAAATTCATCAAGATAATGGGTATGAACATGAAAATGAGTTATGACACATGCGTTCTAGGATCAATCTAGTCGATCCTACAAGTAACCAATAATAATCAATAGATTGGAAGACTAGCGGTTGTTTACTAGAAATCACTGTAAACAAATTGTACCTATTAGAGAATTTTAGGATCTTCTGAGTGTGGAGCGCGTTTCGGTACATGAACCTTCGAAGCGGCAAAATAAAGAATAATAATCCACATATACCCAGAAAACAACGTACCAAGACAATGGTTAACATAACCAACCAAGATGGGGTACAAAATCCCCCATAGGGGGCTGCAACAATCGTTTCAAATTCGATTGATGCCTCCAATGCCATCCCTGTTGGCAGTTCGAATATGGTCCCAGTAAGTACATTAGAAATGCCATCAAACGTGTCCTCGATGCAAACTGTGCCACACGTAGGGAATCAACAGTATTCGACCCCCACTAGGCCTCCAGGTTTTGAACCTTTGAGACCCAGAAACCCTCCGTATGGAATGCCAACTTCGTTTATGGCAGGGTTGCATAATGCATCAACTTCGTCCCCACTCCAAGGGTCTGGTTCAGGAATGAACCATTTGGGTACAAATTTCTAGAATATAGGAAACTTCGCCCAGTAGCCTACCCTTACAACTAATAGTCAAGCAGCGTTTAGGCAACAAATGGATGATAACAATCATGATATGGTAGGAATCCTAGCCCACGAAATGAATGCTATTTTCAATCCCCTAATCCAGAATATAAATAGAACAAACCAAGAAAATGCAGCCCAGATGGCCAGAATAGCAGATTTTTTTGGTGCCCCTAATGCGCATGCAAGGCGTAGGCAAAACCCAGTGGTGATTCAAAATGAAGAACCCATAATTGAAAAAATTCGACCCCCTGTACAAGTGGTCGAAGAGAGAAATATAGGGGTAAGATTAAGGAACCAGGAAGTTCAGGAAGTTCAGGACGAACAACCTAGACCAATAATGATGGTGAATAGGGACCAAAATGCAGACGAAATTGTTCATAGAATTAGAAATGACAATTTAGTGGCAGAAAATAACCTCACCACCATGATCGAAAGAATAATGGCCCAGAATGGTTTAAATTCAGGATTTAGGAGGCCAAATTACACATCTCCTATTATAGACTATGTTCTGCAAACAGAATTACCCAGGGGCTTTAAAGTCCCTAAATTCGTGAAATTTGCTGGAGACACGAGTGAATCAACAGTGGAACATATAGCGAGATATTTAACCGAAGCAGGAGATATAGCAAATAATGAAAATCTTAGGATAAAATACTTCCCAAGTTCTCTAACGAAGAATGCTTTCACTTGGTTCACCACCTTGCCCCCTGGATCTGTGGACACATGGCCTTATTTAGAAAGACTTTTCCATGAACAATTTTACATGGGTAAGTCTAAGATTAGTCTCAAAGAATTAGCAAGCATTAAGAGAAAATTCACGGAACCAATAGATGATTACTTGAATAGGTTATGTTTATTAAAATCTAGATGCTTCACAGTGGTCCCTGAACATGAATTGGTTGAAATGGCTGCTGGGGGCCTAGATTATTCCATTTGGAAGAAATTGGATACACAGTATCTTAGAGATATGGCCCAACTAGCAGACAGAGTTCGTCAGGTCGAAAGATTAAAAGCTGAAAAGGCTAGGGCTAGTAAAAATCATAAGAAAGAGAGAATAGCCTACATAGAGGCTGAAGAGGAGAACATAGATGATTCTCACGACCCTTATGATTTCGATCAGTTCGAAATAGATCTTGCAGAACTAAAGGAAGCACCCTCTTATGCTTGCAAAGTTCTGCTTCCGTCCAATGGAAAGGATTCTGTCGAAAGTGAAAAGAATGATAAATTCCCTAAGAAAATCTATACTTTTGATATAACTAAATGTGATGAAATATTGGATATGCTTGTTAAAGATGGCTAGTTAATAGTTCCTCCTAACCTTAAGATTCCTCCGTTGGAACAAAGGAAGAAGAGGGGCTTTTGTAAATATCACAACTTTTTTGGCCATAAAACCTCACAGTGTTTTCTTTTCAGGGATCTGATATAAAATGCAATCAAAGATGGCAGGCTGAAGTTCTCAGATAAAGGGAAGAATCTAATGAAAGTTGATACGGATCCGTTGCTGATGGCGAAGACTAACTATGTTGAACCTCTGGACATCAATGTAGTAGAAATTGCTGAGAGGAAAGTTGAATCGAAAGTGGAATTCGAAGAGGATGGGGACTTCATCTTGATCAAGAACGAAAGAGAGGCTACTGATGGCCTCCCAAAGGTGCTCAAAGCAAAGATACTAAGTGACGAAAAATTAACTGAGGCCACTGAGGGTCTCAGGATTAAGTTTGAAGAAGTCAAAATTTCTGATGGTCAAATCCTGGGAGTAAATATGGTGGACTTCGAATAGCCCAACGCTGAAATGGAAGAAGTGGAACGCTGTTTGGAGAGGGAGAGAGAGCAAAGAAGAGATAACTTACCTAGAAAAGACGCGAGTTTGCGCGAATACCTCTTCCACTGTCATAAGAAAAACCAGGATAAGTTGTTGTTCCCCAGGTGCAGCATCATCTGCAACCCCAGAATTGCTGCTGAGTTCGAAAGGGCCCAGCACGAACGAATAGGGGTCAACTGGAGGCAAGACAACCAACTGTATAGAATCTATCCAAAAGCTGATGAAAGTCTGCTCGAATTCTTGGTTCGTTACCACAAGATTGGAACAAAGTGTTTAATATGTCCCAGACGTGCAACGGTGTATGATAAAGAAATGGCTGAAGCGTTCGAGAGAATTCCGTTTGCATCAGGCTGGGGGAACCAAGGCAGAATGCCTTCGAATCCTGTTAGCACTGGCAGAAATATGCCAAGGAGGCCAGATAGCCCTTACCCCAGGGGAGCAAAGAGAGTTTCCTTTAAACTACCTGCAGAAATCCCCACTGACAGATGGCTGCAGGTGAAGGCTGATAAGGGAAAAGGGAAGTGGCGCAGCTATGACCAAGGAGGCAGGACTGCAATGGCTTACAGGAGGCAATTCAATTCAAATAGGAGGGAAGAAATAATACTGGAGAATTACAAAGGCAAAAATCCAATGTCTCGCTCTCAGTGGCGCAGACACCAGAGAAATAAAAAAGAAGAAAGGGATTCGAAGCCTATGGGGATAGGAGAATCTAGTACCAATAACCCAACATCAGTGAACCAGACTGAGGACAAACCCCCAGTGTCCAGGAAACTTTTTTCACCAAAGAAAGACACTGAAGAAAATAAGACTCAGAAGGAGGCTGCAAATGAAGAGGACTTGATGACTGATGACTTCGAATTGGAGGGGGAATCCTTCTTTAATGCAAATTGCAATGTAGTTTTGGTATTGCCTTGTGAATACAATCAGGATACAGAGGTTTATGCTGGTGAGGATACTAACGAGGACGAAATTTCCAGACATAGGCCAGTGTGCTATTATGTGATGAACAATGGAGCGGTCGAAGAGCAAAACACTTTCTTCGAAAAGCCAGACGAAGGAATGAAGAACCATCTAAAACCCTTATTCATCAGGGCAAAGGTGGAGAAATATGGTGTGAACAAGGTTCTGGTGGATGGTGGAGCTGCTGTTAATTTGATGCCTTAATTCATGCTAAAAAGGATAGGCATGCAAGGTTCAGATGTTAGACCTCACAACATGGTGCTTTCGAATTATGAAGGAAAGGTTGGCAAGACTTTGGGAGTAATACAAGTTAACCTGACAGTTGGTTCCCTCACAAGACCAACAATGTCTATGGTCATTGCTGCGAAGGCAAACTACAATCTATTGCTTGGCAGGGAATGGATCCATGGAATTGGCGCAATGCCTTCTTCAATGCATCAAAGGTTGGTGTTGTGGAGAGACGACAGAATTGTCGAAAACATATAAGCAGACCAAAGTTACTATATGACAGAAATCAACAACACGGACAAAAGAAACTTCGATCAAAATATGGCCAACATAGGGCCATGTCACCCACCTGAGGAATATTTCGAGCCCAATGAGAACGCTTACTATTCTTTAACCCTTCGTCCCAATGGATTCCAATGGGATAGGGAAATCATGTGGGACGGGCAGAAGATTGAGGAAGATGGAGAGACTTCGACGATACGGCCAACTGGCTGGAAAAGCGAAGATCATTATGACTGAGTCAAGTTACTACCAAAAGATTTCGGCCTATCTGGCTGAGAACAAACGAAAAACGGCCCTCGAAGCCAAAATACAAAACATGGCTGTCGAAGCCATAGATAAAAAATAAAAAACAAAAAAAGAAATAGCAAATCCTGAGGGAAACCACTCACCCACACCCTATGAGGGACAAACTTCCGAACTAGTGGATCAACGGCTAGATGCCATTTATGATCAAGAGCCCTTGGGGTTCGAGAAGGATTTAGAGTCAACAAGCGCTAAGATGCTGGTGCAAGATCCTTTGGAGGAAATTGATATTGGGGATGGCATCGAAAAAAGAGTTACGTACATCAGTGCGAAACTCAGTCCCAGTCTAAAAGGCAAGGTGGTCGAAGTGCTCAAACAAAACAGAGATTGCTTCGCCTGAGACTACGACGAAATGCCTGGTTTAAAGAGGGAAATGGTGGAACATAGGCTTCTAATCAAGGATGGCAAGAAGCCCATCAAGCAGATGCCTAGACGATTCTCCCCAGCAATCCTCTCAAAAATAAAGGCAAAGGTGGAATGGCTCCTTCGATGCAAGTTTATCAGGACCACAAGGTACGTAGAATGGCTTGCTCATATTGTACCTGTTATTAAGAAAAATGGCTCTTTGCGAATTTGCATAGATTTTAGGGATTTAAATACAGCCACCCCAAAAGATGAATATTCCATGCCTATAGCAGAAATGCTGATTGATTCTGCTGCGGGTTTCGAATACCTGAGTATGTTAGATGGATACTCTGGGTATAATCAGATTTTTATTGCTGAGGATGATGTTCCCAAAACTGCGTTCAGATGTCCAGGCGCCTTAGGCACTTATGAATGGGTAGTTATGCCCTTTGGACTAAAAAATGCTGGGGCAACATATCAGAGGGCAATGAACACCATTTTCCATGATTTCATTGAATCATTTATGCATATTTATATAGATGACATAATGGTCAAATCTATTTCTGATGAGGATCATTTGACTCACCTTTGCCAGTCATTCGAAAGAATGAGAAAACATGGCTTAAAAATGAATCCTCTTAAATGTGCTTTCTTTGTACAGGCTGGGGATTTCCTAGGCTTTGTGGTCCACAAGAAGGGGATCTAAATTAACTTGAACAAGACGAAGGCTATTATGGAGACGAAACCTCCATCAACAAAGAAAGAATTGCAATCTCTATTAGGTAAAATCAACTTTTTAAGGAGATTCATATCTAATTTGAGTGGGCGAACTCAGGCTTTCTCTCCACTCCTCCATCTCAACCAAGGGAATTTCGAATGGACGGCGCATCATCAGGAGGCATTCGAGAAAATCAAGGCCTATTTGATGCATCCTCCTATACTTGCACCCCCTTCTAAAGATAAGCCAATGAGACTGTATATCTCTGCCTCCAATGTAACTATAGGTAGTATGTTGGCCCAAGAAAACGATGATGGCGTCGAAAGAGCCATATACTATATTAGTAGGGTCCTAAATAAAGCAGAGACTAGGTATAGTAGCATTTAAAAACTATGTCTCTGTCTGTATTTCTCTTGTACAAAACTTAAATATTATATTAAACCAGTTGATGTTTATGTTTCATCTCACTTTGATGTTATTAAACATATGCTTTCAAAACCAATCATGCACAGCAGGATTGGAAAATGGGCTTTAGCGCTCACTGAGTATAATTTGGCCTTCAAGCCTTTAAAGGCTATGAAAGGACAAGTAGTTTCATATTTCATAGATTATGTTGACATCCACCCATGGAAATCATCCTTCGATGGGTCAACACATAAAAAACGGAAGTGGGGTTGGAGTCCTTATAATTTCTCCTGAAGGAATTCCAACAAAATTCAAGTACAAGTTAGAAGGCCCTCCCTGTTCGAACAACGAAGCTGAGTATGAAGCATTGATTGCTGGACTTGAAGATTTGTTGGAATTGGGGGCAACCAGAGTCGAAATTAGTGGAGACTCAGAGTTGTTCATCAAACAGATAACCAAAGAATACAAATGTATCAAAGAAAATTTGATCATGTACTTTGTTATTGCTAACAGATTACTCAAGAAGTTTGAATATGTGGATATAAAACATATTCCCAGAATTGATAATCAGGAGGCAAATGACTTGGCTCAAATAGCCTCAGGATATAAGACATCCAAAGAAAAACTCCAATACCTCATAGAAACAAGAGGCAGAATAATGGATACCAAATTATCACCATTAGACTTATAAAATTCGAAACTTGGTTATGCAAATCAGAAAGAATTCGAAGTGCTGAATATTGATACTTTGGCAGATACAGATTGGAGAAGTCCTATAATAAATTACTTGAAAGAACCTTCAGTAAGTACAGAGAAAAAGATCAAATATAGGGCATTGTCTTATGTGCTACTAGGGAATGAACTTTTTAAGAAAACCCCAGAAGGAATCTTACTCAAATGTTTAGGAGAAAACGAAGCATATTTAGCATTGTCCAGTGTGCACAGTGGGGCATGTGGGGCACATCAAGCAGGTCACAAAATGAAATGGTTGTTGTTTCGATATGGAATGTATTGGCCCACTATGCTCAAAGACTGCATATAATTTGCTAAAGGATGCGAGGAATGCCAAATTCATGCAGGCATTCAACATGCTCATGCGAGTGAGTTACATTTAATTGTTAAGCCTTGGCCTTTTAGAGGATGGGCATTAGATCTAATTGGTGAAATACGACCAACATCGTCCAAAGGACAGAAATATATCCTTGTGGGTATAGATTATTTTACAAAATGGGTCGAAGCAATTCCTCTAGTGAATGTTGATCAAGAGGCTATTATGGAATTCGTCCAGAAGTAAATAATTTACAGGTTCGGAATACCAGAAAGTATCACAACAGATCAAGGTTCCTTTTTCACAGGGCGAAAAATGCAAGAATTTGCAAGAGAAATGGGGTTTAAGTTACTCACGTCAACCCCTTATTATGCTCAAGCTAATGGACAAGTGGAAGCAGCCAATAAAGTCATAATAGGGTTGATAAAGAAACATGTAGGACGAAAGCCAAAGAATTGGCACAAAACTTTGGACCAAGCTTTATGGGCATGTCGAACATCTCCTAAAGAAGCAACGAACACTACTCTGTTTCGACTTACATTTGGGCACGACGCAGTGCTGCCTGTCGAAATACATTTACAGTCAGTTAGAATCTAGAGACAAAATGAGATACCAGCTGATCAATAAATGGAAATGATGATGAATGAATTAGTGGACGTGGATGAAGATAGGCTACATGCTTTAAAAGTTATGAGAAGACAGAAAGAAAGAGTAGTCAGAGCATACAACAAAAGAGTTAAAAGTAAGTTGTTCTCAACCAATGACCTGGTATGGAAAGTTATATTACCTATGGATAAAAAGAATAGATTATTAGGTAAATGGTCACCCCATCGGGAGGGACCCTTTCGTGTTTTGAAAACATTTTCGAATAATGCTTATGAAATAGAGGAATTAGCAGAAGATAGAAGAATCTTGAAGGTAAATGGGAAATACTTAAAAAGGTATAAGCCATGCTTGCAAGAAGTTCAAATTACTACAGAATAATAAAAGTAAAACAAATATTGAAGCCAAAATGGTATTGCATAAATTCCAAAATGGTTGTGTTCAAATTACAAAAGTACATAATAAATATCCTTAACAATAAAAAGCATTAAAAAAATACATTCGAAAATCAGAAAGGGGCGTTTCGTTTCAGCTTAGCAAACTTGCTCTTGCATAAGTTGATCTTGCATTGGGTGGCATTTCTGACGCTTTCGAGCCCCTTGATCTCTTCGCTTATTCCTTCAGCTACCTCCATCTGTTGAAGACTTTGTGTGACAAGATTTTCAAGTTCTTTGTCATCAACGGGCTTCAAGGCTGCCTGCTCATTTCGAGCACCCTCAATTTTCTTTTTGAGTTCTTCAATCTGGGATTCCCAAAACAAGATTGATCGAGCCAAAACATCATGCTTGTCTTTGGCCTGGATTTTAGCACGCTCCAACTCCTCTGCTTCTTCAGAAAGTCTCGAAGTTTGGTCATAAGCTTTAGACAAAGCCTCTTGTTTGGTTCGAATCTTAGCCTCAGCATCATTAACCCTAATATATTCACTGCTAACTTCATTGAGCAAGATTTGCAGATCATATATGGTCTCACTTACTTCAGGTGGACAGATGCTGAGATCTATCTGAGAAAGCAACTTCTTCATCGAAAAATAGGCTGCAGTGTCTTCTTTTAGAATAGTAAAAATGTCAGCCTCAAGAATAGTTTTGTTGACTTGTTGAAGAAGTTGGTCGAGAGAAGTAAGAGGGGCATTATCCTTCATTTGGCTCGAATCTTCAGATTGATTTTTGCTAGAAGAAGAATCCCGTTGAGCTAGCATTAACTTGATATATTTCAGGGGATTACTCCGTTTTAGCTCTTCTTTCTGTTCCCCAGTCAAAATTGGAGGATCTGGTTTTTTAGTGAAAATAGTTCCAGTAGGAACGGGAACTTCCACCTCCTCTTGCATCCCCTCATCTTCTTCACCATCTGCGAAGTGACGACTCGCAGTATGTGTTTCGCTTTCCTCTTCAGATTGGTCATCAAAATGCACCCTTCTGGGAGAAGAGTCACTAGGATTGTCGATGATGGGAGTTTCGAACTGTGTCTGGTTCGCCAGCTACAGGGCCCTCTGTTGAAGGAGGCGAAGTTGCTTGTTGGTCTAAAGCTTCGACCAATGGAGGCGAGGTTGCTTGTTGATCCAAGGCTTCGACGGTCCCTGTAGGAGTAGTAGCAGTGGACGAACCTTTGTTTAAAACGGCTTCGTTGATACCTTCTGGTTGAGGAGAGGCTGCAGGTTTTGAAGCTTGGCCTTGAATGGTAAGAGGATCAGAAGAAGCAAAAGGAACGCTCTACGCAGAAACAAAGGGTTAGCATAAAGAAGGTTACATAGTCAATCTAAAAAAGCAATAAGTGAGATTTACCTTTTGTTCATCAGAAGTTGCATTGCTACCAATGCGTTCTGAAATTACGTTCTTTGAAGACTGAGACTCCGAAGGTCCTTTGGATTTAAGCTTGGGAGCAGTCACATTCACTTTGCTTTTTGAAGGATTGGCGAATTGAGAACCTTCGCCAGATTTGTTGGTTTTCTTTTTCTTTTTTCGTTTAAAAGGAGAAACGTCTTCATCCTTTTCTGATTCGTTTTCAGAATGGGCACCATCGCGTCTTCGTTTCTTAGGAGACTTGGGAGGTAGTTCACTCGCCTGGAGAAATGAAAAGAATAATTAGTCAATTTAAAAAGTAATTTCGACAATAAGAAAGGAGTAAGTGAAGTATTACCTTTTTCTTTTTTGGGGAGTCATCTTCTTGTTCAGAAGGAGGATTTTCAGTATTGGTCATTGGCACTTTCGAAGTAGAAGTTGAGCCTGCCTTGGGTGCAACTTTATCCCTTTTCAAAGATTTTAGATCAACAGCTAAAAAGAATATGACACGGTCAAGTTTAAAACAAAGTTTAGAAAGAATAAGGGAACTTCGAATTTCTTCAGTGCCGCACCTTCGCCGTTTCGAGACGTGATAGACATGGCTGACAAGTCATAACGAAGGTGCCCCCTGAAATTGTCTAAATCACGTTTAGCCCATGTTACCCTTTGGGCAGGTTTTTTGGCATCATTTTCATATATACGAAAAATGTTCCCACAAACGAACCACCAGGGATACGGGGGAAAAAAGGCTAAAGCCAACTTTGGAGTAGGTAGGTTTGGAAATTTTGGTGGTTGATGTTTAAAAGCCCACCAATACCTATCTTCAGGTTTTACATAAGGAGGAAATCGAATTTTTGAAAGTTGTTTTTCAAATTTTTCTTTCAAAGTTCTTGCTGCTTCGCAAACAGTTCGATGTATTTCCATAGGATTATAGACAATTTCGAAATATTTTTGGAAGGCTCGAATTTCCTGGACATGAGTAAATCTACATTTTTTGACATGCTCCTGCACGAGGGAAAAAGCTGTCATCAGTTGTTGTTGAATTTGGATGGTGCTGAACATATTATTCGAATAATAAGCCGTCTGTTGTACCCTAAATTTTGCCCCTAACTTTTTCAGTCGCACTTTCATATCATATTTTATCATTCAATCACAATCATTAATAAATAGCTTCATTCATCACATTTGCATCCTATCTTTAAGTTTTCTCTTGTGTTGTTGACTAATTTCTAATCAAAATGCAAAAAATATTTGTCTTTGTCTTTTCATATTTGTGTTTTGTAGGTACCAAGTCGAAGCATCTGACAAATAAGGTTTTCCGGTATTATTTCCCTAAAATCTCTATTTGCAAAGAAAAAGAATTAAAAAATTTTCATTTTTTTCACTGTACAATCGATTGCTCCTAGAGTGCAATCGATTGCACAAAGTGAATTTTGCGCAATTTTTGGAAAGATACACTGCAAATCGATTTGCACTGTAGTGCAATCGATTGCACAGCGTGAAATTTGAAAAAAATTAGCATTTTAAAATTGTCAAATTTTGGCTCCAATTTTTCTTCATTTTTGAAATATGTATCATCAATTCAAATTTTAGTGCCAATTTTTCATTTTTAAGAAGAATTATCATTAATTCAAATTTTGGCTCTAATATTTGAAAGAATTATCATTAATTCAAATTTTGGCTCCAAGAATCAATTGCCAAATTACCACTAATCCCAATCCTAAAACTCTATAAATAGAGCCCTCATTTCATTCAAATTTCAAGCTTTGGATAGCCAAATCCACCTTGCTAAAAAATATCTCAATTCTCTCCATCTACCAAATTCACTCAAAGCTCCATTTTCAAAAAGTTAGTAAGCTTTGCATTGAAGCTTACTAATCTTTGAGCTAAACCTTCATCCAAACACTTTTTCTCCATCAATTCTCTACATCCAAGCTTGGTCAATTGATTCTTGTGGTTGAATTGAAGCAAATTCTTGAAGTTGTTTTGATAATTCTCTAGATCTACCTTTGGTAAGTTGAATAATTCATCTTTCACAATGTGATCTCTTGGTGATCTTTGGGATTGATTCTTTGAGCATTATTTTGTGATTTCAATGGTATTATTTTCTCATAATTTGATGGAATATTCGTGCTCAAGTGGATCCATGATCATAAGGTGTTTGATGGAAAGTTTGGACAAGAAATTGCCCTTTTGAAAATGTTGTTTTTGTTACTGAAACTGTGTGCAATCGATTGCACAGAAGCAATTTCACGCAGATTTTTGAAAACTGTACTGTGTAAATCGATTTACACAATAGTTCAATCGATTTACACAGGGACAAAATGCATTTTTTTGCCTTGTTTTGGGGCAGCTTTGATCCAAAATGCTTTTTCTACTCATTCCTTTTGATTGTTGGTTTGGATTGCAATTTTAAATGTCCAATTTGTCTTTAAACTCAATGGACTTTGTGATGTAGATGAAGTTGGATAAATGTTCATCAATTCAAATCTACCTAAGAGTGAATTATTTAATTCATTTTTGGTGCTTTGGATTAATGATATGTTTAGTGCTTTAATCCATCTAGAGGAGTGGTTGAATTTAAAGATGAAAGAATTTTGAAATGGTGATCCAAATTAGCTTATCATTTCCCTCCCTCTTCATCTTATCCCTTTATTTTTTAATTGTGCTACATGTTAAGGGATGATGATCTCTATATCATTTATCCAAATATGAAGTACATAGATTGATATTGACCGGTCTCGAAATAGGTGCGACTTCTACATAAGTCCACTTAGGATTGCTTAACATAGCGCTAAAATTTGTCTCGATTCGAATAAATGATCATTCGTGGCCCAAACTTATGATTGCAAGCCCAAGTATGTTAATTTGATCTCTTTGATCCAATAACCTTGACATTCATTGTGTGGAGGCTTTGGTTCTACCAATCCTCTAATGGATCTACAACACCTTTGGTCAACGCGGATCACTTAAACATCGTTGATCATTACATGTTGCCTTGTGAGAATTCCAAAATGGATGATATACTTGACAAAAAGAAAATGCAACTTGTTGTGTGGAGGCTTTGGTTCTACCAATCCTCTAATGAGTTCCAAATTCAAGTTTCAAGATGGTCATCCAACTAACCACTAATTACTAACAATTAACTTTACTTTACGCTTTTATTTTCATGCTTTATGTACCATTTACTTTTAGCATTTTACATTTCATGCTATTTTCATCATTGCTCACTTGAACATTTACTTTTATGTCATTTTTATTTTTCTCACTTGAGCTTTTCTTTCTTTTTAAAGACACCTAATAATCAACATGACCCATAAAAATCATTAATGATACTTGGACTACATGGTTACTATC